>JBBGZY010002807.1:5000-323136 GCA_037952925.1 Lithobates clamitans | reverse complement strand
GGGGGTAAAATCTTCCAGGAGGGAGAGAGATTACAGTATGTACATTTATGTTAGAAAAGAAAATCTGGAAGGGGGCACCCGGATTTGAACCAGGGACCTCTCGATCTGCAGTCGAATGCTCTACCACTGAGCTATACCCCCTACCTGCTGTCTTGAGCCAATAGGTAGTAAGTAATAGGTAAAGGTCAAAACTCTTTACTAATGTTCTCAAAAACCTACCATGCCAGGTTTCTATTTACAGAGGAAATTAGCCAGAACAAGCTCAGCAGACCTTATTGAAAAACAAACAAAAGTGCAATGAGCAAAGGCGTAACATGTTAGAGCAGCCAAGTGGATGTTCTTTCAACTGTATAACCAGTATATAACCAGTACATGCTAACCTGTTATTAAATTAAATAACTTATACCAAAGGCTCAGAACTCAAGACCTGAAGTTCCTTCAGAAAGCCTCATATCTGAAGTGTCAATCTCCTGTGGGCTCAGGACACGGCCTGAGGGTTAGACTACAGAGGTCATGTTGTGGCAAAACAGGGTAGCCAGGTTTCCAGGTTATGCAAATAACCGGCTTGAGTTGAAGGGATTAAGAACTGCTTGTCCTAAAAGAAATGAGCTACCACTTGTGGTCTTCAGGAGAATCAGTACAAGAGAAAAAAAACTCATTAAGGGCAAAGGGTAAAGCTTAGAAGAAAGTCTGAAGCAAACAATTTTCAATAAATCAGATGTAGACAAGGTTGTCGTACTGAAGAGGGTGTCTGGAAGAGACGTTAGTACCAGTGGCGGCCCATCCACAAGGGGCGCATGGGCGCCGCCCCCCCCCCCCCCCCGTCCATGCATCTGGCCCCTAATATACATGCAGGGCCCCGGATGCATGGATTCCAATTGGGGGGGGTGGGTTTTTATTTTTTTGAAGCAAGTGATTACGGCTAGAGCGAATAGACTTCAAAATAGGGTGGGCATGGGGCGCAGAGCAATGAGTATTCTCTAGTGTCACACTAATTCTCCTCCCGGCAAATCAGGAAGCGGGTCTGAGACCCATTTCCCGATTGACCAAAAGGAGACGCTACACTGGCCGCCGGGAGGAGGAGGAGGGAGGAAACGCGAGGAGATGCAGGGAAAGCTAGCCAGCCGCCCGTTCACACTGTGTTTGAGGTGCCAAACGCGGCACGTCTTGGCGCAAATTTGTGGCAGTTCTGCTCACGATTCCAAATTGCCCATATGTGAACGGGGCCTCAAGACCTTCTATTTAACTAAGCTCTGTGATCCTGTGCTATTATATAGAGAAGGGTTACGGAAGGGGTCTAAAATCTTCCAGAGGAGAGAGGTTACAGTCCTTCCATTTATATTATGGAAAAGTCCAAAATCTACTAGAGGGCACCTGGATTTGAATCGGGGACCTCTCATACGACAGTTGTATGCTCTATCACTGAGCTATTAGAGCTCTGGGCTATGATTGCACACAGTCGATCAACAGGTTCCGGACGTGAATCATCGGATAGGACTTGCTGAAAGGCTCTTGCGGTTTACAATCCCAGTGGGTGCCGCCTGAGGGGCTGAGGGGCTCACATCTTTTCTACTGGAAATCCCAAAACCAGCTCTTCAAATGCTTACATCTCTGCCACTGAACTTTGCCCCTCTCATTTATAACGCACTTCAGATAATAGTTACATGTTCTCATTTAGATACAATTGTTGAACCATATAAACTGCAGTTGCAATCTCTTGGATTATAGCATTATTAATATGGGTATTTAGATGCAAAGGTATCCAAAACTCACAAGGGGGCACCTGGATTTGAACCAGGGACCTCTTGATCTGCAGTCAAATGCTCTACCACTGAGCTATACCCCCGTCGGCTTTAAAGCTGTGTTGCGTTCTTTTTTTTTTTTCTCCTGCTTCCTTTTCTATTTATGTATTTATGATAAAGGTCTTTTCTTGAATTCAGATTCAAGTGTTTCCAAATTTTTCCAGGGGGCACCTGAGACCTCTCAACCTGTGTTATACAACCCCCCCCCCCCCCCCCCATTTTCAGCTTTACTCTTTGGAATTTTTTTCACCTATTCTCTAAGGCCCCGTTCACACTACGCATAGCGTAGAACTTTTCTGTTTATGCGATTCTCACACGGAGAGGCGTGTCCTACATAAGGCAGCCCATTCACTTCAATGGACTGCTATACAGTGGAGCCTCGGATTACAAGCATAATCCGTTCCAGGAGAATGCTCGTAATTCAAAGTACTCGCATATCAAAGTGAGTTTCCCCATAGAAGTCAATGGAAAGAAAATAATTTGTTCCGCATTGACTTCAATGGCATGCAATACCGCATGCGGCCAGAGGTGGGGGGGGGCGCCGGAGAGCCACCTCGGCTGACCTCGGCAAACCTCAGAAAGACTCTGTTCCCGAGGTTTGCCAAGGTCAGCCGAGCTGTCCTCAGGCCTTTCCGTGCATTTACGAACGGCGCAGATCGGCTGCGATCGGCGCCGCTCGGCTCCGGCACCCCCCACCTCAGGCCAAACGCGGTACTGCACACACTTTGGCCTGAATCATGCTCATTTTGCGAGACAACACTCACAAACCGAGTTACGATCTTTAAAAATACAGTGCTCATATTGCGAAACGCTCGTTAACCGCGTTACTCGCAATCCGAAGTTCCACTGTATGTTTGATTGTGGCTCCAAAGAAACTCAGCAAACAAATTTTCCATTTGATGGGCACTGGTGAGGCAGCATTTGATGGGCGCTGGTAGGCTGCATGGATGGGCGGTGGTGAGGCTGCATTTAATGGGCACTAGTGAGGCTGCATGGATGGGCGGTGGTGAGGCTGCATTTAATGGGCACTGGTGAGGCAGCATTTGATGGGCGCTGGTAAGCTGCATTGATGGGCGGTGGTGAGGCTGCATTTGATGGGCGCTGTTGAGGCTTCATTCGATGGGTGCTGGTGAGGCAGCATTTGATAGGCGCTGGTGAGGCTGCATTTGATGGGCGCTGGTAAGCTGCATGGATGGGCGGTGGTGAGGCTGCATTTAATGGGCACTAGTGAGGCTGCATGGATGGGCGGTGGTGAGGCTGCATTTAATGGGCACTGGTGAGGCAGCATTTGATGGGCGCTGGTAAGCTGCATTGATGGGCGGTGGTGAGGCTGCATTTGATGGGCGCTGTTGAGGCTTCATTCGATGGGTGCTGGTGAGGCAGCATTTGATGCGCGCTGGGGAGGCTGCATTCGATGTGCGCTGGTGAGGTAGCATTTGATGGGTGCTGGTGAGGCTGCATTTGATGGGCACTGGTGATGCTGCTTTTGATGGGCGCTGGTGAGCTGCATTTGATGGGTGCTTCATTATAAAGGTGGGGTATACATGGGCAGGGCAAAGGGGTGGACTCAGGGGTGGAGCCAGGGGGCGGCAAAATGAGGTTTCGCCTAGGGTGTCAAAAATCCTTGCACCAGCCCTGCCCCCACCACCAAAAAAAGAAGAGGATATTGGCTCAGAGGTTTCTATGTCACCTACACTGAGTATCCTGAAGACGGCAGTGAATGTCCCAGGATCCCACAGAACCCAGGATATGGGTGGGGGGCTCACATTTGTTTATATATTTCAGCTGCCCACATCTTTTCTACTGAAAACTGGCTCTTCAAATGCTTACATCTCTGCCACTGAACTTTGCCCCTCTCATTTATAATGCACTTCAGATAATAGTTACATGTTCTCATTTAAATACAATTGTTGAACCATATAAACTGCTGTTGGAATCTCTTGTTGGATTATAGTGTTATTAATATGGGTATTTAGATGCAAAGGTATCCAAAGCCTTCAAGGGGGCACCCGGATTTGAACCAGGGACCTCTCGATCTGCAGTCGAATGCTATAACCCCTTCAGTTTTAAAGATGTGTCGTGCTTTTTCTTTTTTTTCTCTGCTTCCTCTTCTATTTATGAATTTATAATAAAAGTCTTCTCTTGAATTTAGATTCAAGTGCTTCCAAAATCTTCCAGGGGGCACCTGAGACCTCTCAACCTGCCTTATACAACCCCCCCCCCCCATTTTCAGCTTTACTTTTTGGGATTCTTTTTTCTCCTATTCTCTAAGGCCCCGTTCCCCCGTTCACACTACGCATAGCGTAGAACTTTTCTGTTTATGCGATTCTCACACGGAGAGGCGTGTCCTACATAAGGCAGCCCATTCACTTCAATGGACTTCTATGTGTGTGATTGTGGCTCCGAAGAAACTCACGGAACAAATTTTGGCCCTGAGCAAGGAGCGATTTTACGCTTGTGTTTTTGCTGTGATTCGTGCTCATTGTGTCACATGGCTAAATCATGCTGTGTTTGGGGTGCCAAACGTTGCGCGTTTTGCCGTAATTTGGAATAGCGGCAGTTCTGCTCGTGATTACAAATCTTTATTTCCAATTAAGCTCTGTGCTCCTATATAGAGAAAGGTTACAATCTTCACACTTAGGCTCTGTTCACATAAGCTGCGGCCGCGGTTCACAGCACGGGGTCCGGTGCGTCCCTGTTCACCAATTCAGGTGTGAATCCGATCTGAATTTTTGCCTAAATTCACACCTGAATCGGAACCAAAGACGCACAGGACCCTTTTTAAGTGCGGACCACGGCCACCCCGGAGCTGTGTGAACCGGCTCCATTGAGAGCGAGTCACACTTGCCTGTCATGTGAATTGGGTGCATCCACTTCGCATTTGTTCAAACCCAGCCTTAGATGGAAGGGGTGTAAAATCTTCCAGGAGGGAGAGAGATTACAGTCTGCACATTTATATTAGAAAAGTCCAAAATCTTGAAGGGGGCACCCGGATTTGAACCAGGGACCTCTCGATCTGCAGTCGAATGCTCTACCACTGAGCTATACCCCCTTTTTGCAGACTTGAAAGGTAAAGCTCCTCCCTTCAGGGTTTTTTGCTATCAGGTATCTGTGGCTCAGATTTGTAAGGCTGCTACCTGGTCTTCAGTGTATACGTTCACAAAATGTTATCAAGTGGATGTTGGAGCAGCCGAGAAAATGGCTTTCGGCCACAGTGTACTGTGGGCTGCCGTATAGGTCTGATGGCTATTGTTTGGCAGGATGGGCACTGGAGAGGCTGCATTTGATGGGCTCTGGTAGGCTGCATTGATGGGCGCTGGGTAAGGCTGCATTTGATGGGCACTGATGAGGCTGCATTCGATGGGCACTGGTGAGTCAGCATTTGATGGGCGCTGGTAGGCTGCATTGATGGGCGCTGGTGAGGCTATATTTGATGGGCGCTGTTGAGGCTGCATTTGATGGGCGCTGGTGAGGCAGCATTTGATGGGCACTGGTGAGGCTGCATTTGATGGGCGCTGGTAGGCTGCATTGATGAGTGCTGGTGAGGCTGCATTTGATGGTCACTGTTGAGGCTGCATTCGATGTGCGCTGCTGAGGCAGCATTTGATGGGCGCTGGTGAGGCTGCATTTGATGGGCGCTAGTGAGGCTGCATTTGATGATGGGCGCTGGTGAGGCTGCATTTGATGGGCGCTGGTGAGGCAGCATTTGATGGGCGCTGGTAGACTGCATTGATGGGTGCTGGTGAGGCTGCATTTGATGGGCGCTGATGAGGCGGCATTCGATTTGCGCTGCTGAGGCAACATTAGATGGGTGCCAGTGAGGTAACATTTGATGGGCGCTGGTAGGCTGCATTGATGGGCGCTGGTGATGCTGCACTTTATGGGCGCTGGTAAGGCTGCATTTGATGGGTGCTTCTCTAAAAAGGTGGGCTATACATAGGCTGGTGAGGTAGCATTTGATGAGCTCTGGTAAGCTGCATTGATGGGCGATGGTGAGGCTGCACTTTATGGGCGCTGGTGAGGCTGCATTTGATGGGCGCTGGTGGCAGGGGCGGATCCAGAGTCTAGTCTCAGGAGGGGCACTGCCAGAAAATATATTTTTTTGGGGTACATCTATCGGGGAAATGGCTGGTGTTGGCGCTTCAATCATCACAGCACCATGGTTGTTATGGTGTCAGGATGATTGAAGCGCATTATTACTATTATTACATTGTTATAAAAAATTAAATAGTTTAACTCACCATAATGCAGAATCAGTGGGAGCCCCGAGTGTGTCACTTGCCACGTCACCTGTCACCAGATGCATATTGTCACTTGCCATGTCGCCTGCCACATGTTGCGGATTGTCACTTGCCATGTCACTTGCCACGTCGCCTGCCACATGTTGCGGATTGTCACTTGCCACGTCACCTGTCACCAGACGCAGATTGTCACTTGCCACGTCGCCTGCCACATGTTGCGGATTGTCACTTGCCACGTCGCCTGTCACCAGATGCAGATTGTCTCTTGCCACATCGCCTGCCACATGTTGCGGATTGTCACTTGCCACGTCGCCTGTCACCAGATGCAGATTGTCACTTGCCACGTCGCCTGCCACATGTTGCGGATTGTCACTTGCCACGTCGCCTGTCACCAGATGCAGATTGTCACTTGCCACGTCGCCTGTCACCAGATGCAGATTGTCACTTGCCACGTCGCCTGCCACGTTGTGGATTGTCACTTGCATGTCACTTGCCACGTCGCCTGTCACCAGATGCAGATTGTCACTTGCCACGTCGCCTGCCATGTTGCAGATTGTCACTTGCCACGTCGCCTGTCACCAGATGCAGATTGTCACTTGCCACGTCGCCTGCCATGTTGCAGATTGTCACTTGCCATGTCGCCTGTCACCAGATGCAGATTGTCACTTGCCACCTGCTAAGGTGGTCTCTTGTGTCCCAGAGATGATGTAATCTCTCTGCTGCCGCAGCTGCCTGCATGGAGGGGGGGAACTGCAGGGATACAGGGCGGGCGGTGAGAGATTATGTCATCTCTCTGCTCCCCCGCCCGCCTGCTCCCTGATTGGCCAGCAGCCGCTCACAAACACATGTCAGCGGTGGCTCTGTCACCTATGGAGCCGCCCGGCGGCTCTTTTACTCACAGAGCCGCCCAGCGGCTCTTTTACTGACAGAGCCGCCCAGGGGCTCTCTCTCTCACGGAGCCGCCCAGGGGCTCTCTCTCTCACGGAGCCGCCCGGCGGCTCTTTTACTCACGGAGCCGCCCGGCGGCTCTTTTACTCACGGAGCCGCCCGGCGGCTCTGTTACTCACGGAGCCGCCCGGCGGCTCTCTCACAGTGACAGTGACACTCACCTGCATTTCTCGGAGGGGGCAATTGCCCCGTTGCCCCCCCCCCCCTGGATCCGCCCCTGGCTGGTGGGCTGCATTTGATGGGCGCTGGTGGGCTGCATTTGATGGGTGCTTCATTAAAAAGGTGGGGTATACATGGGCTGGTGAGGCAGCATTTTTATGGGCGCTGGTAAGCTGCATTGATGGGCGGTGGGGAGGCTGCATTTAGTGGGCACTGGTGAGGCTGCATTTGATGGGCGCTGGTGAGGCTGCATTTGATGGGCACTGGTGAGGCAGCATTTGATGGGTGCTGGTAAGCTGCATTGATGGGCAGTGGTGGGGCTGCATTTGATGGGCGCTGTTGAGGCTGCATTCAATGTGCGCTGGTAAGGCAGCATTTGATGGGTGCTGGTGAGGCTGCATTAGATGGGCGCTGGTAGGCTGCATTGATGGGCGCTGGTGAGGCTGCATTAGATGGGCGCTGGTAGGCTGCATTGATGGGCGCTGGTGAGGCTGCATTTGATGGGCGCTGGTGGGCTGTATGTGATGGGTGCTTCATTAAAAAGGTGGGGTATACATGGGCAGGGCAAAGGGGTGGACTCAGGTGTGGAGCCAGGGGGGGGGGGTTTCGCCTAGGGTGTCTAAAATCCTTGCACCAGCCCTGCCCCCACCACCACAAAAAAAGAAGAGGATTGAGACTCAGGGGAGTTTGAGGAACAGAGGTTTCTAGGTCACCTCCACTGAGTATCCTGAAGATGGCAGTGAATGTCCCAGGATCCCACAGAACCCACATGATCCCAGGATATGGGTGGGGGGCTCACATTTGTTTATATATTTCAGCTGCCCACATCTTTTCTACTGAAAACTGGCTCTTCAAATGCTTACATCTCTGCCACTGAACTTTGCCCCTCTCATTTATAATGCACTTCAGATAATAGTTACATGTTCTCATTTAGATACAATTGTTGAACCATATAAACTGCTGTTGCAATCTCTTGTTGGATTATAGCGTTATTAATATGGGTATTTAGATGCAAAGGTATTCAAAACCTTCAAGGGGGCACCCGGATTTGAACCAGGGACCTCTCGATCTGCAGTCGAATGCTCTACCACTGAGCTATACCCCCTTCAGTTTTAAAGCTGTGTCGTGTTTTTTTTTTTTTTTCCCCTGCTTCGTCTTCTATTTATGTATTTATAATAAAGGTCTTTTCTTGAATTTAGAGTCAAGTGTTTCCAAAATCTTCCAGGGGGCACCTGAGACCTCTCAACCTGCCTTATACAACCCCCCCCCCCCCCCCCCCCCCCATTTTCAGCTTTAGTTTTTGAAATTTTTTTCTCCTATTCTCTAAGGCCCCGTTTCCCCCGTACACACTACGCATAGCGGGAACTTTTCTGTTTATGCGATTCTCACACGGAGAGGCGTGTCCTACATAAGGCAGCCCATTCACTTCAATGGACTTCCATGTGTGTGATTGTGGCTCCGAAGAAACTCAGGGAACAAATTTTGGCCCGGAGCCAGGAGCGATTTTACACTTGTGTTTTTGCTGTGATTCGTGTTCGTTTTGTCAAATGGCTAAATCATGCTGCGCTTGGGGTGCAAAACGTCACGTGTTTTGCCGTAATTTGGAATAGTGTCAGTTCTGCTCATGATTACAAATATTTATTTCCAATTAAGCTCTGTGATCCTGTGCTCCTCTATAGAGAAAGGTTACAATCTTCACACTTAGGCTCTGTTCACATAACCTGCGGCCGCGGTTCACAGCACGGGGTCCGGTGCGTCCCTGTTCACCAATTCAAGTGTGAATCCGGTCTGAATTTTTGCCTAAATTCACACCTGAATCGGAACCAAAGACGCACAGGACCCTTTTTAAGTGCGGACCACGGCCGCCCCGGAGCTGTGTGAACCGGCTCCATTGAGAGCGAGTCACACTTGCCTGTCATGTGAATTGGGTGCATCCACTTCGCATTTGTTCAAACCCAGCCTTAGATGGAAGGGGTGTAAAATCTTTCAGGAGGGAGAGAGATTACAGTCTACATTTATATTAGAAAAGTCTAAAACCTTGAAGGGGGCACCCGGATTTGAACCAGGGACCTCTCGATCTGCAGTCGAATGCTCTACCACTGAGCTATACCCCCTACTTACAGGATCATGAAAAAACACAGGTATAGGTCACCACTTTTTAACTACCATCTTACTTTTGTAGAGGACATTAGACTGACAAAGATCAGGCGACTTCATTTAACCACTTCAGCCCCGGAAGAATTTCCCCCTTCCTGGCCAGAGCATTTTTGGCGATTCGGCACTGCGTCACTTTAACTGACAATTGCGCGGTCGTGCGACGTTGTACCCAAACAAAATTGACGTCCTTTATTTTCCCACAAATTGAGCTTTCTTTTGGTGGTATTTGATCACCTCTGCGGTTTTTATTTTTTGCGCTATAAACAAGAATAGAGCTACAATTTTGGGAAAAAAAGCAATATTTTTTACTTTTTGCTATAATAAATATCCCCAAAAAATATATAAAAAAACAATTTTTTTTCCTCAGTTTAGGCCGATACATATTCTTCTACATATTTTTGGTTAAAAAAAAACACAATAAGCGTATATTGATTGCGCAAACGTTATAACGTCTCCAAAATAGGAGATAGTTCTAAGGCATTTTTATTATTATTATTTTTTTTTTTTAATAATGGCGGCGATTTGCCATTTTTATTGTGACTGCGACATCGTGGCGGACACATCGGACACTTTTGACACTATTTTGGAACCATTGACATTTATACAGCGATCAGTGCTATAAAAATGCACTGATTACTGTGTAAATGACACTGGCAGAGAAGGGGTTAAACACTAGGGGGCGATCAAGGGGTTAAGTGTGTCCTAGGGAGTGATTCTAACTGTGGGGGGGGATGGGCTCACTAGAACATGACAGAGATCACTGCTCCCAATGACATGTTGCTTGGTAGAACAGGGAAACGCCTTGTTTGCATCTCCCCGTTCTGCTGCTCCGTGTCACGATCGCCTGCCCCGACATCAAGTCCACTGGACCTGCCGGCACGCTCACGGAGTATGCGGCAGGAGTGTGCGCGGCCACTAAGCCACATCTTAAAGGGGGATGTACAGGTATGCCCATTCGCCCAGCCGCGCCATTGTGCGGACATACATCAGCGTGCGCTGGTCAGCAAGCAGTTAAAAGCAAACAAACAAAAAAGAGAAAAGCTGTAGCATTTTTCAGCCAAACAGGTTTACTTTCAACAGTTCACTGCAATCAGACTAATGCATGTTACCCTGTTATTAAATCCAATTATTTGCACCATTTTACCGACACAAGATGGAGATTTTTAGATAGGTATTTGAGGCGGGGCTCAACAAACCCCAGGCACCAGGTCGCAATAGGGGCAAGAAAGTTCGTGCTGCCGCCCCGAATGCTTCACACGCCCCCCTGCTATATATTCTGGGCTCCGTTTGCCCATCTACTGGCCCAGAACCAGCATAGTGGGTGCCACTGGCTAGAGGGGAGGGAGGACAGCATACACATCCACTCATCCCCCCTTCTTGTGGTTGACCTGGAAGTGACGTCACTTCCGGGTCCCCGTTGACAGTTCCCCCGGCCGTCAAGGCAGTGTGATCTGCATTGCATTACATTCAGTGGAGGACAAGGGGAGACATGCAGGGTGTAAAAAATCATCACATAGAGGACTTTTTGTAAAACATTTACGTTACACCCAAGCACATATAACCCCCCCCCCCCCCATTAGATCTGGTATGCATTTGGGGGGGACCCCATGCAGTTTTTTTCAAGATTATTTATTGGTAGCATGTTTTTTTTTTATTTTACATTCAGCAGGGAACCAGGAATGGATGAGACATCCATTGTTAAGGACGCGGCGGCCGCCCTGCTCCCTAACAACCAGCTAATGTTAGAGCGGACCTTCAGTCATTTTTTCATCTTTGCATCTATTAAATCTTCTGCCCTTGTTGTTGTTCGAACTTTGGATAGTAAAACATTTTTTTTCCTGCCAGTAAATACTGGCCTAGGCTTATGACATCATGCACAGCTCTTTCTCTCTCACTCTCATGAGAGTTTGACAGGAAGGGAGGAGTAATGAGTCATAATAGGGCCAATGAGAGCTGCAGAGCCTGGAGGTGTGTGTCTGTGTACATCCAGGAAGTGAACAGGCAGCAGCTTCAGCTGCCCACAGTTAAAATGGTTGCTGCCAGACTCAGTAGAAGGAGATTTCTGCAGCATATTTAGCAAGTACAGAATCACAGTATATATAAAATAATATGTGGTTGGAGGGAAGCTTCAGAATGGCAAAGGTGTTTTTATTACAAATTATATGAACAGACTGCAGTTCCTCTTTAAAGACGCCTTAGGCCGCCGGCTCCAAAAATTTGCATTCAAACTGCATCTAAAATCACAGCTGAACAGCTGCTTAGGAAATTTGCAGTGAAAACGGAGGGGAAATTTGCAGTGAAAATGGAGGGGAAATTTGCAGTGAAAACAGAGGGGAGATTTGCACTGGACATGTGTGAACCCAGCGTTACAACAGTGTTTTGAACTGTCATGAATAGGTTACATTCATAACAGCTGTGATTTACTATTATGTGATTGGCCCACAGTTATCACATGGTACAGGGTGCTGTGATTGGCCTAAGCACCATGTGATAGCTCAGGGGTGATCAAGGGTTTAAAAGTGTGCCCAACTATGTGTAATGTGTGTACAGTGTGCAGTTTTTACTATTAGATCTCTACGTTTCTTATCAGAGTGATTGTTCTCTCCGTTCAGAGCTCTGTGTTGATTGTCAACACAGAGTTCTGGGCTGTGATTCCACACAGCCGATCAGTGAGCCCCGGACGGGAATCATCGGCTGGGACTTGCTGACAGGCTCCTGCTGTTTACAATTCCAGCGGGTGTCGGCCGAGGGGCTGGGGGGGGGGGGGGGCTGTGTGTGCAATCACAGCCCAGAGCTCTGCGTTGTAAAGCCGGAAATAAGCAGCAATGTACAGATACATTGCTTCGCCTTCACATGATGCCTGTCTGCAGTACATAGCAGGCGGGCGGGGAAGTGGTTAAGTGAACGCTGATCAGTCCTAAAAGAATGCCTGCCCCCCCCCCCCCAGCTGTTGAGGCTGCATTCGATGTGCGCTGGTGAGGCTGCTTTTGATGGGCGCTGGTGAGGAAGAATTTGATGGGCGCTGGTGAGGAAGAATTTGATGGGCGCTGGTGAGGCCACATTTAATGGGCACTGGTGATGCTGAATTTGATGGGCGCTGGTGATGCTGAATTTCATGGGCGCTGGTGAGGCTGCATTTGATGGGTGCTTCATTATAAAGGTGGGGTATACATGGGCAGGGCAAAGGGGTGGAGCCAGGGGGGACAGCAAAATGAGGTTTTGCCTAGGGTGTCAAAAATCCTTGCACCAGCCCTGCCCCCACCACCAAAGGAAAAGAAGAGGATTGTGGCTCAGAGGAGTTTGAGGAACAGAGGTTTTTATGTCACCTCCACTGAGTATCCTGAAGACGGCAGTGAATGTCCCGGGATCCCACAGAACCCAGATGATCCCAGGATATGGGGAAGCACACATTTGTGTATATAGTTCAGCTGCCCACATCTTTTCTACTAGAAAACCCAAAACCAGCTCTTCAAATTCTTACATCTGTGCCACTGAACCATGCCCTCTCATTAATAAAGCACTTCAGATAATAGTTACATGTTCTCATTTAGATACAATTGTTCAACCATATAAACTGCTGTTGGAATCTCTTCTTGGATTATTAGTGTTATTAATATGGGTATTTAGATGCAAAGCTCACAAGGGGGCACCCGGATTTGAACCAGGGACCTCTCGATCTGCAGTCGAATGCTCTACCACTGAGCTATACCCCCTTCAGTGTTAAACACTCTTGCCATATATTTATAATAAAGGTCTTTTCTGGAATTTATAATTCAAGTGTTTCCCTAAATCTTCCAGGGGGAACCTGAGACCTCTCAACCTGTGTTATACACCCCATCCCCATTTTCAGCTTCACATTTTGGGATTTTTTCTCTCTTATTCTTTAACCTCCCTGGCAGTTTTCCCACGTGTGGCTCGGGGGTTAAATTGCAGCACTATTTGCGGTAACCCCGAGCCACACTCGGGATTGCATTGCAGGATCCTGGTGCGGTGTAGTTACCTTGTCCCCAGGATCCTGCGATGTCCCCCCGCTGTGTCCGCGGTCTGTGTCCTCCGCCCCGATGTCTTGTGTGCTGGACTCCGTTCCCTGTGAGCGCCGCGATGCTAGGGGGCGGAGCCCGGCGGCAAATTTTAAAAAATGTAAAAATCGTAACACATACAGTACAGTGTAATCTTACAGATTATATTACTGTATGAAATGATTTCACATCCCTCTTGTCCCCAGTGCTTTGTCCAATGCCCTGCATGCAGTTTTATATGATATATACTGTTCTTTCTGCCTGGAAACTGGAGATTGTCCATAGCAACCAAAAAGTGTCCCTTTACGTCAAAAGTGGCTTTAGACCAGCTAGAAAACAGCGATAGTAAATTAGAACACTTGCAGAATTGAGCGATAGTGAATCATGGGGAAATTTATTTTATTATTATATTATTTTTATTTATTATATTATAATTTATGATTTTCTGTTTCAAACTTCATCATATCCGGGATATCTACCAGACTCTTGTTTGGACAGATATAAGTGTGTTAGTGGTAAGAATTAGAGGCCTACAATATAAAACGACAAATTTCTATGCAAAATAATTGTACCGCTTTGAGACGCAAAAATCTGACATAATCATACCGCCAGGGAGGTTAAGGCCCCTTCACACTGCGCATAGCGGGAACTTTTCTGTGTATGTGATTCTCACACGGAGAGGCGTGTCCTGCACAAGGCAGCCCATTCACTACAATGGACTTCTATATGTGTGATTGTGGCCCCGAAGAAATTTGGCCCGGAGCCAGGAGCGATTTTACGCTTGTGTTTTTGCTGTAATTCGTGCTTGTTTTGTCGCGCTGCAAAATCGTGCTGTGTTTGGGGTGCCAAACGTCACGCATTTTGACCGTAATTTGGAATGGCGGCAGTTCTGCTCACAATTCCAAATCCCCGTACACACGATCGGACATTGATCGGACATTCTGACAACAAAATCCATCGGATTTTTTCCGACGGATGTTGGCTCAAACTTGTCTTGCATACACACGGAAAATCCGATCGTTCTGAATGCGGTGATGTAAAACACGGACGTTGGGACTATAAACGGGCCAGTAGCCAATAGCTTTCATCTCTCAATTTATTCTATAAATAATTTTTATTATTATATTATTTGGTATAATTATTTATAGTTATTATATTATAATTTATGATTTCCTGTTTCAAACTTTATCAGACCCGGGATGTCTACTAGACTCTGGTTTGGACAGGTTTAAAGAGGAACAAAATATATATGAAACCCTGCGAGCCACTTACGGATAAATGCCTACAAAATAATAAGTGAACAGTGGAGACCAGCTGCAAACACTCAGTCACGTTCCATATTCGTGCAAAGTATTAAAATAAAAAAACAATGTGTCTGCGCTAGAAAAAATCGCTGCACTCAAAGTGCAGTACCCCTAGGTGCTAAAGTATAAAGTGCACAGTGCTATGTGAAACACAGCAAGTGAGTGATCAAACAAAACAACATATCCATTAAAATATCAAAATAAAATACAAGAGGATATAACAAACAGTGAATAAATGAAGTCCAAAAACGTGTATATCCAATGATATAAAAGTGCCCAAATAAATTAGTCCAAAAATTTGGTGAATTTCACATATCCTATCTTCCAAACTGTGCCACCAAAAAACATGCTGTGGTGTCTTCCAGCCGCCCCCACAGGTGTATATGCTCACCTTCCTGTGTGTGACACAGCGATTAGACTATGTCAAACAAAGCCTTGGAGCCACTCCTGTGCTCATTAGGAACCAGCTGTGCAGACTTCCAATGTTCTCAAGTGGAGATGGTTTATGCAAGAGAAAAAAACTCCATAGCGCAATATGTAGGTATAAAGGATTTTAATCAAATAATCAGCTCCCCTCACTGGGGTACTCACATATTGTGGGTGCGTGAGTGCACCATCCTTAACAAGCATAAAACGGTCAATCTCTCGGTGTGGTGTGCGGTGCGGCGTGTGTAACGAAAATCTCCCTGAAGAAGGCACGTGGTCCCGGTGCCGAACACGCGTAGGGGAGGGGCCTGGACGGAGCTGTCAGCAGAGAGAGAGCAGGAGATTTTCGTTACACACGCCGCACCGCACACCACACCGAGAGATTGACCGTTTTATGCTTGTTAAGGATGGTGCACTCACGCACCCACAATATGTGAGTACCCCAGTGAGGGGAGCTGATTATTTGATTAAAATCCTTTATACCTACATATTGCGCTATGGAGTTTTTTTCTCTTGCATAAACCATCTCCACTTGAGAACATTGGAAGTCTGCACAGCTGGTTCCTAATGAGCACAGGAGTGGCTCCAAGGCTTTGTTTGACATAGTCTAATCGCTGTGTCACACACAGGAAGGTGAGCATATACACCTGTGGGGGCGGCTGGAAGACACCACAGCATGTTTTTTGGTGGCACAGTTTGGAAGATAGGATATGTGAAATTCACCAAATTTTTGGACTAATTTATTTGGGCACTTTTATATCATTGGATATACACGTTTTTGGACTTCATTTATTCACTGTTTGTTATATCCTCTTGTATTTTATTTTGATATTTTAATGGATATGTTGTTTTGTTTGATCACTCACTTGCTGTGTTTCACATAGCACTGTGCACTTTATACTTTAGCACCTAGGGGTACTGCACTTTGAGTGCAGCGATTTTTTCTAGCGCAGACACATTGTTTTTTTAGGTTTAAAGAGGAGTTCCACCCAGGGGGGCCGTCAAAAAATACAAATACAAAAATACAAATACTGCAGCTGCTGACTTTTAATTGGACACTTACCTGTCCCAGGGTCCAGCAATGCGGGGGATCGAAGCCTCGCTCGTCTCCCCCTCCTCCGCTCGTCAGCATTTCAACTGTGGGCGCCAGGCTGTGGCTTCACAGCCTGGCACCCACTGCGCATGCGCGAGCGGCGCCGCGCGCCGTGATTGGCCGCTCAATCACCTGGGACCTGTAATGGGTCCCAGATGATTGACAGGAGGGAGGGAGCAGAGCGGAGCCCTTCCTCTGCCGAGGGGGAAGTGATGTCACCAGCCCAGGCAAAGGAAGAGGCAGACTACGAGGGACCCCCTGGCAACAGGCATTTAGAGGTAAGTGAAAAAAAAAAAAAATATCCAAATGTTTTTTTGTTTTAGAATTTTTGAGGTATTTTTATTTTTTGGGTGGAACCCCACTTTAAATGAGTTACTCCTAAGAATTACAGACCTACAATATAAAATGCCAAATTTCCAATGCAAAACATTGTACCGCTTTCAGCACCTAAAATCTGAAATAATCATACTGCCAGGGAGGTTAAAGCGGGGGTCCACCTACATTATCTAAATAAAAAAAATTTAAAGCCAGCAGCTACAAATACTGCAGCTGCTGACTTTTAATACATTGCCACTTACCTGTCCCAGGGTCCAGCAATGTCGGCAGGCGACGCTGAGAACCCGCTCGGTTCTCGGCAGCTGCTGCCGCCATCCTAGGTTAGGGAATCAGGAAGTGAAGCGTTGCGGCTTCACTTCCCGGTTCCCTAATACGCATGCGCGAGTCGCGCTGCGCGTCCCAAGTGGTCCCCGCTATCTCCTGGGAGCTGTGTGTTTCCCAGGAGACAGCGCGGAGGGACAGGAAGAGGCATAGACTCCCATGGGAGTCTATACCGGAAGTGGGTGCAAATACCTGTCTAAGACAGGTATCTGCACCCCCCTCCCCCCTGAAAGGTGCCAAATGTGACACCGGAGGGGGGGAGGGTTCCGAAAAGCAGAAGTTCCATTTTTGTGTGGAACTCCGCTTTAACTGCGGACCGCAGCCGCCGCCTGAGCTGTGTGAACCGGCTCCATTGAGAGTCAGTCACATTCACCTGTCATGTGAATTGGATACATCCAATTCGCATATGTGTGAGCCTTAGACGGAAGGGGGTCTAAAATCTTCCAGGAGGGAGATTACAGTCTGTACATTTATATTAGAAAAAAAAAGTCAAAAATCTTGAAGGGGGCACCCGGATTTGAACCAGGGACCTCTCGATCTGCAGTCGAATGCTCTACCACTGAGCTATACCCCCTTCCTTGTAAGTCCATGGAAAAATACAGGTATAGGTCACCATTCCTTAAGGTGATCGTAAAGCTTTAAATAAATAAATAAATAAATAAATAAATTATATATATTCTCATACTAACCTAAACTATACAGCTTGTTTTGCACAGAGTGGCCCTGAACATCCTCTTCTGGGGTTCCTCGGCAGCTCCTCCCCACATCAGATAACCCCCTAGGAGAAGCGCTCTCCCGAGGAGGTTACCTTGCGGGTGCGCTCCCAAGTCCATCATTCGGTTTCCATACCTGCCGAATGTATGACTTGCCCCCCCCCCCAGTCATTGGCTTTAAATGACAGCAGCGTGAGCCAATGGCTGCGCTGCTATCAATCTATCCAATCAAGAGCTGATAACCCCAGGCAGGTTCCAGGGCTCAGGTAAGTAAAACGGGGGGGGGGGGGGGTCACTGCCAGGATTTTTTTTCACCTTAATGCATAGGATGCATTAAGGTGAAAAAACACGAAGGTTTACAACCCCTTTAACTACCATCTTAATTTTCCATTTGTAGAGGACATTAGACTAACAAAGTTGAGACGACTTCATTTAAAAGCAAACAAACGAATAAGAGCAAAGCTGTAGCATTTTTCAGCCAAACAGGTTTTACTTTCCACAGTTCAGACTAATACATGTTACCCTGTTATTAAATCCAATTATTTGCACCATTTTACTGACACAAAATGGAGATTTTCAGATACGTATTTGGGGCGGGGCTCAACAAACCCCAGGCACCAAGTCGCAACGAGGTACGGGAGCGCATCTTCACTGGTCTTGGGATTTGATTATGATCACCCTGTCCACAATTCAATTCGATATCACGGTTACTGCGCAAGTGGAAAAACTTTTTATCCAAAAATTCAAGCAGTCAGAAAACCAATCAATATAAACTTTTTGCGATTTTTTTTTATTACCAAAAATATATAGAATACATATTGGCCTAAACTGATAAAGAAATATATGTATATATATTTTTTTTTTGATGATATTGAAAGCAAAAAATATGGTCTTTTTATTTTTTAATTTTCGCTTGTTTTATTTTGTTTATAGCGCAAAAAAAAACCCACTGTAAAGGCGATTAAATACCTCCAAAAGAAAGCTCTATTTGTGGGGGGAAAAGGACGTCAATTTTATTTGGGTACAGCGTCGCACGACCGCGCAATTGTCGGTTAAAGTGACACAGTGCCGTATCGCAAAAAAAAATGACCTGGTCATGAAGGGGGCAAATCCTTCCGGTCCTTTAGGTGGTTAAGTTACACCCAAGCACATAAAATCCCCCTCCCCCAAAAAATTGAGCCCCTGCCCCTTAAATTTGGGGGGGGGGGGACCCCACGCAGTTTTTTTTCAAGATTATTTATTGCTGGCATGTTTTTTGTTTTTTTTTTACATTCAGCTGTCAGCGGGGAACCTGGAACTGAGGAGTCATCCATTGTGAAGGACGCGGTGTCCGGCCTGCTCCCTAACAACCAGCTAATGTTAAAGACGCCGACTCCAAAAATTTGCATCTAAAATCACCGCCGCTTAGGAAATTTGCAGTGAAAAGGGAGGGGAAATTTGCACTGGGCATGTGTGAACCCAGCAATGTTTTGAACTGTCATGAATAGGTTACATTCATAACAGCTGTGATTTACTATTATGCGATTAGCCCACCGCTATCACATTGTACAGGGTGCTTTGATTGGCCTAAGCACCATGTGATAGCTGTGGTTCAATCACAACATCACTATAGGAATCGCAGCTGTTATGAATGAAGTTTTGTTGACATTGTGATCGCATAATGATTACACAATCCCCCCAGCTGATCAAAGCGGCCAGGTATCAGGAGTCCCAATCCGCTGGACACAGCGGTCACGGGAGCGGCGCGCCCCTGACCTGGAGGAGGCTGGATGACAGAGGTACGTGATCCAGCCCGCCTGTGCCGCCAACCGTAAAGGTACTGTGGGCGGTCTTAAAGCAGTTAAAACCCTTTTGTGAACTAAGTTCTCTGATCCTGTGCTATTATATGAAGAGATTACAGTCTTTACATTTCTATTGCGGAAAAGTCGAAAATCTTGAAGGGGGCACCCGGATTTGAACCAGGGACCTCTCGATCTGCAGTCGAATGCTCTACCACTGAGCTATACCCCCTCCTTACAGGTGTCTAGGGGAGAAAAACAGGTACAGGTTATAACTCTTTCAGCGCTCTAAAAAAAAAAAAAAAATACCATATATATTTTCTATTTATAGAACAACTTCATTGAAAAGCAAAAAAAAAAAAAAAAGCAAAGCTGCAGCATTACAGCAGCCAAACAGGTGTTCTTTCCACAGTTCAGTGTCATCAGACTAATCCATGTTACCCTGTTATTAAATCCAATAATTTGCATATTTTACCGACACAAGAAGTATTTCAGACGTGAATTTGGGACATTACTTAAAGCGAAGTTCCACACAAAAATGGAACTTCCGCTTTTCGGAAACCTCCCCCCCTCCGGTGTCACATTTGGCACCTTTCAGGGGGGAGGGGGGTGCAGATACCTGTCTAAGACAAGTATTTGCACCCACTTCCAGCATAGACTCCCATGGGAGTCTATGCCTCTTCCTGTCCCTCCGCGCTGTCTGCTGGGAACACACAGCTCCCAGGAGATAGTGGGGACCAGTTACGATGCGCAGCGCGACTCGCGCATGCGCAGCAGGGAACCGGGAAGTGAAGCTGCAACGCTTCACTTCCTGATTCCCTCACCTAGGATGGCGGCAGCAGCTGCCGAGAACCGAGCGGGTTCTCAGCGTCGCCTGCCGACATCGCGGGCGCCCTGGACAGGTAAGTGGCCATGTATTAAAAGTCAGCAGCTGCAGTATTTGTAGCTGCTGGCTTTTAATATTTTTTTTTTTTTTTTTTTGCGGTTTGGGTGGACCCCCGCTTTAACCACTCGACCTCCAGGCCATTTTTTTCTATTCAGCTGGTAATTGTGCAGTCATATAACACTGTACACAAATTACACTTATAGCATTTTTTTTCACACAAATAGAGGTTTCTTTTGGTGGTATTTAATCAACTCTGGGGGGGGGGGGGGTCATTTTTTTATTACATAAATTGGAAAAAAAAAAGACTAAAAACTTTTGTAAACAACATTTTCTACTTTCCGTTATAAAACACACCCAAAAAAAATATATAAGAGTAATCAAATTTCTTCATAAATTTAGGCCAAAATGTACTCTGCTACATGTCTTTCATAAAAAAAAATAAAAAAGAGATATAGATATATATCCCATGAATATATACTTAATTGGTTTGTGTGAAAGTTACAGCGTCTACAAACTATGGGATATACTGGAATTGTCACAGCTATAGACGCTATACTGGTAACGGACGTATATCAGCAAATTATAATGCGACTGTGATAGGTGTGGCATTCAATCTGGCGCTAACTGACACTGACATTGCTAGTGACACTAACGCCTGGTACACACAGGCAGTTTTTATTTAATTTTTTTTTTCAGCTCAACACAGCAGGCTGAACGAGAAGAAAAAAACAAAAAAAAAAAAAAACTAGGGAACTCAGGAGGAGCTGCTGTACTAACTTTGCAATGTTAGTAGAGCAATCTCCCCGATGAGAGTGTTCTGACAGGGGGGGGGGCTGGTCCGAGTGCTCTGATCCAATGCCGATTGGCTACTGCTTTTCCAGCATGCCCATAGGACGGAAGCCAGATGTTAGACCAGCTTGTGTCGAACAGGCTGCTGTACACACTGGCTGAATGTCGGACGGGTATCAGAAGATAATCAGCCTTAATACAGTGATCAGTGATAATACTGTACTGACACTGGCTGGGAAGGGGTTACCATCTAGGGGCAACAAAGAGTTAACTGTGTGCCTGGCCATGCATAATGTGTGCGGCTTTCACTTTACGGTAAGCGGTTAAATGTAAAGTTAATCTTTGGGAAAATGTTCCACCTGGTTTTAGGGTGAATCATGTAACATTTTCTCAATCCTGCACCCCCCCCCCCCCCCCCCCCGATCCCCTTCTAATGGTGGTGGCAGGCTGGGATCTTCTCCCAGTTTTAAGAGTGCGCCTGCATAGGGCTCCACCCACCCGGCCAAATCATTCAATCACAGAGTTCTATAAAATGAATGCACGACTACATGTACCAACAGGCTTTAAATGCGAATTTTTCACACACAAAAAAAAATAAATAAAGAGATATAGATAGAGATATATATATATATATATATATATAAAATCTCTATCATTTACTATTTTTAAGAAAAGGTAAAAATTAAAAGTTTATAATTTAATAACTAAAGGCATTTTTTATCCTTTGGATAGAGTGGAGAGGGATTGGAACCCCATCAGGTTTTTATTGCTGGCTGTGCCCCAATTAGGGAGATCCGACCTCTATTTGTCCTCATTACCAGTATCATCGAAACTGAAAGTAAATCCCAAATTCACGGGTACATTGGTGACCTTTTATTTGCAGGCATTTCCTCTCACATCCTGTTTCAGCAATGGGCCAGGAAGTGAAGGGAAATCTCCGCAATAGTACACAGATGGCCAAAAATCTAAAAAAAAAAATACATTTGTGACATCTTGCGATTTTTTTTTTTCCTCTCTCATTTTATTTATTTTGGAACTTACAAAGAAATGATGGAGTGGGTGACACAAATATAACAGAAAAAAACTCAAAGCAGGACTTAAACCAGACAGACGACAGGAAGAAGAAGAAATGAAAAGAAAGTAAATGGTAGCAAAACATTCAATAGGAGGTCCAACTATAAGAACAATATCATTAAGGAAACTTTAATCTTCAAATGTTTTTGTGCACAATATTCACACAATTTCTCTCCACTGCAAGCCGTGCGTGGACATAAATTAACATTTTATAAACCATCAATAAAACATTTTTTATTATCTACATACATTCAACCTCCCGCCACCCTTTCAGAGAAAACCATTTCTGTAGTGTCACATTCTAAACTCTAGCAGCGTCACCAGTACAGGTTCCAAGCTTTAATCATTGATTCAATGTAAGAAAGCAAGAAAAATCTGCATGACAGCCAGGCAACTAGCATTTTCAAAAGGTACGGCAGTAATGACAACCTCCATATTTCTCGAAGGACGGGTTTGAGGAAATTCTCTGACCCCCCCCCGGACTATAGGACGATTGGTGATGCAGAGTCACCAGCACTGATAAACTTGTTCTTGTGAGGTCATGAGGAACAGAGAACCATTCAGCGCAGTGCATGCTGGGACATCACTAAGACTGGGTGGTTAAAGAGTCACCAGCAGCCAGAACATCCTGCAACTTCACAAGGTAAAGTATACTGGGACATGGGGGAAGAGATTATTGGTTCCAGAGTCCTGTGGTGACGTCAGCCGATGTTCATCCACCATTCTGGGAGATCGTGGGGCAGACTGTCATCCAGGAACATTCTGGTACACTATCAAGGGATGGCAATATTCAATAGAGAGGATGGCCACACTCCAATAAAACACTTCATTACTTTCATAAAATAAAATATAATAATATAAATATATATATATAATTTTCAAAAACAGGGGCAAAGTGAGACTTCGAACATAATGCAAACTAATCCAAACTTTTCTATTAAATACGCATTCTAGTGTGAAGCATGTTCGAAGTCTCACTTCTCCCGTCGTACCTTTAAATTTACAGAGGTTCATTTTACTAGAGTGTGATCATCCACTATATTATATATTAGGTCTTTAGGGAAGGAGCTGGACCTGCACCCATTAGGGTGGACTGACCTGCAGCAGCGTCCCCATTACCTTTATACCATCAGGGATATGCAATTAGTGGACCTCCAGCTGTTGCAGAACTACAATTCCCATGTAGCATAGTAAGACTCAGAACCACAAGCATGACACCCAGAGGCATGATGGGACTTGTAGTTTAGCAACAGCTGGAGGTCCACTAATTGCATTTCCCTGCTTTAGGGCTCTTTCACACGGGGCAGATCAGTCATGATCCGCCCCGTGAATATCCGCTTGCTCAGCGGGGATCGCTCTGCCGATCCGCGCTGAGCAGGAAGATGACAGGTCCGTCACTGTGCACTGTGCAGCGACGGACCTGTCAGAGCGCCGCTCTCCTCTATGGGGGGATCGGATGATGGCGGTCCGTAGTGTCCGTCGTCATCCGATCTGATCCGAAAACGGATGGAAAAGTAGGTTTTTCCTCCGTTACACTTTTAGGATCGGAGCGGGTCGGATGTCAGCGGACATGTCACCGCTGACATCCGACGCTCCATAGGGATGAATGTATGTCCGTTTTTCATCCGAAAACGGAAGGATGAAAAACGGATCGTCCGTGTGAAAGAGGCCTTATAACATCAGGGATAAGCCAGAGTATTTGGTTCAGATTCACATGGTGACATCAACCGCCATCATGTAACAGGCTGTCATAGAGTGGAGCTGGGACACCACCAGAAGAAAGCGAAATTGTTTGGTTCAGAAGTCACAGACTGCCATTTATACTCTCCATAACAGGCTGTCATTCAGGGTGGAACAGTAATAACTCAGGTTGCGAGTAACGTGGTTTATGAGCGTTCTGCAATACGAGCCATTATTTATTTTTTAAAATGCTGACTCGATTTGCAAGCATTGTTTCGCAAGACGAGCAGGATTCAAGCCTCTGGGGTGTGCAGTACCACATGTGGCCAGAGATGCAGGGGGCGCCAGTGACGTGCAGAGACACCACTAGTGAACAGTGTTTCCGAGTGTCACTGGCGCCCCCGCACCTCTGGCCACATGCGGTACTGCATACACCAGCAGTGGCACTGGAACGCATTATCTTAATTTACATTATTTCCTATGGGGAAACTCGCTTTGATATATGCAGGGAGAACCTGGATTGTTTAGTTCTGGAGTCCCATTAGGACTATCCTGATACATCACGACAGGCTGCCATTCAAAGGGCGGAGCATGCCGGAACACCATCAGGAACAACTGAGATTGGTTCTGAAGTCACATGGGAACAGCAGCTGCCATTCAAGGTGGAGAAGCTTGGGACACCACACCAGGGAGAAGGCAGATTGGTTCAGAAGTCACATGGGGGGGGCAGAGATTGCTATGTAGACAATGCTGTAATTCCGGGTGGAGCAGGCTGGGACACCATCGGAGGGGGAAGCTAGATCAGTTGGTTCTGGAGTCACATGGGCACAGTGTCCGCCATGCATACCCTGCCGATACATCATAAGACAGGCCGTCATTGAGGGTGGAGCAGGCCAGGTGACCATCAGGTATATAAGCCAAAGCTTAGTCCTCAAGTCACATGGGTACAGCCATTTATTCCTTCCATAACACAGGCAGTCTTATTTACGGTGGAGCAGCCCGTGACACCAACAGGGATAAGCCAGAGAGTGTTTGTGTAGTCACATGGGGACACCACCTTCCATTTAGGCAAGCTGAGACAGGATCAGAGAGGGTGAGCTGGATTGGACAGACACTCCTGTGACATCATCAGTCAGGCTGAGACAGGATCAGAGAGGGTGCGTTGGATTGGGCAGCCCTCCTGTGACATCATTAGTCAGGCTGAGACAGGATCAGAGAGGGTGCTTTGGATTGGACAGACCCTCCTGTGACATCATCAGTCAGGGTGGGGCAGGATCAGAGGGGGTGAGCTGGATTGGACAGACCCTCCTGTGACATCATCAGTCAGGCTGGGACAGGATCAGAGAGGTGAATTGGATTGGGTAGACCCTCCTGTGACATCATCAGTCAGGGTGGGACAGGTTCAGAGGGGGTGAGCTGGATTGGGCAGCCCTCCTGTGACATCAGTCAGGGTGGGGCAGGATCAGAGGGGGTGAGCTGGATTGGGCAGCTCTCCTGTGACATCATCAGTCAGGGTGGGGAAGGATCAGAGGGGGTGAGCTGGATTGGGCAGACCCTCCTGTGACATCATCAGTCAGGGTGGGGAAGGATCAGAGGGGGTGAGCTGGATTGGGCAGACCCTCCTGAGACATCAACAGTCTTGTCACTCAGGGTGGAGCAGGCTGGGCGGGGCATTATCAGTGGGCGGGGTTGTTTGGCTCTGGAGTCACGTGGGGACAACAAAGTCACGTGACTCCTCTGCTGCACACATGTTACATCAGTCAGGCTCCTCCCCCCAGCCGGTCATCACTGAGCCCGCCCCGTGACGTCGCCCTGCTCCTCCCCCCGGCAGGGCCTCTTGCTCGGCTCCTCCCTCTCGGGCCCCGCCCTCTTGTGTGTGGCCCCCGGGGCCCCGGCGTGCCTCTGGGTCCAGGTGCGGGCGGTGGCGGTGTAGGCGGCTCGGTGGTACTTGTACTCCCGGGCGATGTCGGCCATGAGCGGGTCCTCGGGGTTGGGCTCGCTCATCAGTAGTTGCACGGAGGTGAGGACGGAGGAGAGGCTCAGCGCCGGTCTCCAGGCTCCCTTCGGCGGCGGCTTCAGGATGTCCAGACAGATGCGGCCGGCCGAGTCGATGTTCGGGTGGTAGATGGGGGTGATGAACTGCACCCGGGGCGGCTCGAACGGGTAGCGCTCCGGCACGGCGATCTCCAGGCTGAACACGCCGCCCTCGTACGGGGACCCGGCGGAACCCACCACCTGGGCCCGGAGCTCGTCTATCCGCTCCCCGGACTGCCAGCAGCTGACCCCCGAGGGCGGCTCGGTGCTGAGGAGCTGGAGCTCCCGCTTCAGGCGGGATTGTCGCTGCATTTCCGGTCCTGTCACCGCACCGGGGAGAGCTGAACTTCAGGGAGCGCGCCTGGTGCAACGGCCAATCAGAGTTGGGAGTGTGAGCCTGGAGCGGCCAATCAGAGTGAGTGGTGGCATGTGACTGGAGCGGCCAATCAGAGTGGGGGCATGTGACTGGAGCGGCCAATCAGAGCGTGGCGGGAAATGTCAAGGGCTTGCGTCACGCCTTTTGGCGGGAGGTGTGATCACGTGACTCCTCCCTAGTTACCATAGTGACAGTGAGCAGAGTTTGTGTGTACAATGATGAATAAAGTTTTTCAGGGGTCCCCAACCATTTTGGCTCCGGGGGACCGGAGTTTTTTTTTTTTTTTTTTTTGAGTGTAAATGTGAGATCTGAGGTCTATTTGACCCCAGATCTCACATTAAAGAGGTCCTGTCATGCTTTTTTTCTATTACAAGTGATGTTTACATTCCTTATAATAGGAATGAAAGTGATCCAGACATTTTTTTTTTAAAGGGACAGTGTAAAAAAAGAAATAAGGAAAAAAAAAACAAAATTTAAAGTGTCCCGTCCCTCCGAGCTCACACGCAGAAGTGCGCCAGGCCTTCTCCATATACATATGTAAACGGTGAAACCACACATGTGAGGTATCGCCGTGATCGTCAGAGCGAGAGCAATAATTCTAGCCCTAGACCTCCTCTGTAACTTAAAAACTGGTACCCTGTAGACATTTTTAAACATCGCCAATGGAAATTTTTAAGTGCCAAGTTTGTCGCCATTCCACGAGCGGGCGCAATTTTGAAGCGTGACATGTTGGGTATCAACTTACTCAGCGTAACATCATAGAACATTTCATACAAAAAAAAAATTGGGCTAACTTTACAGTTTTCTCATTTTGTCGTTCAAAAAAGTGTATTTTTCTCCCAAAAAATTGCGTTTTATTAAGCCGCTGCGCAAATACGGTGTGACATAAAGTATTACAACGATCTCCATTTTATTCTCTAGGGTGCCTGCCAAAAAAAAAAAAAATTAATGTTTGGGGGTTCTAAGTAATTTTCTAGCAAAAAAAGAAAAAAACTGATTTTAACTTGTAAACAGCTAATGTCAGAAATAGGCTCGGTCCTGTGCATGTGAAGGCGGGTGTCCCAATACTTTTGGTAATTTAGTGTACAATGTTTTTTTCTTTTCCCCTAAGGCTCGGTTCACACTGGGGCAACTTGTCAGGCGACCTAGTCGCCTGACAAGTCGCCTCCCGTTCTGTGCTATGGAACCGTTCTAATCGGAGCGACGCAAGTCGCTCCGACTTAGAAAAAGGTTCCTGTATTACTTTGGGGGCGACTTGCATAGACTTCTATACAGAAGTCGTTTTGCAAGTCGCCCGGGCAGTCGTTTGCAGGTCGCCTCGCTGAGGCGACCTGCAAGTCGTGCCGCCCCTGTGTGAACCGGGCTTAAGGCTGTTTTCACACTATTGCGAATTGGATGCGGATTCCCTGCAGCAGGAGAAGCACCGGACCCCTGCTGTGAGCCGCGTGTGTGTGAAGATAGTGTGACCCCAGTCTGACACAGCGCACCGCACAAGTCGTCCCCCATGATTTCCAATGAGTACCATTCACATCTGTGCGACTTCAATGTAGTCCCTGTACTACTTTGGTCTGACTTTCCCTGAAAGTGCGTCAAAATCGCGGCCGCAAAATCACGCGACTTTGAAGTGGTGGCAGTGTGAAGGGGGCCCTAGAGGCGCCTCTCTTGTCTTTTATACTCAGTTGTGACATGACGCTGCTTGTATATCAAGACATCGCTCGTATATCAAGTCAATATTTAAAAAAAGAATGTTGCTTGTCTTGCAAAACGCTCTCAGAACAAGTTACTCTCAATCCAAGGCTTTACTGTAGTTCCTTTATAACTTCTAATTAACCCCAAATTACCCTTTTTCATTTTTGTCATATATTAACCACTTGCCGCCCGCCATATAGCAAAATGACGTCGGCCAAGTGGTTGCGATATCCCGACCGGACGTCATATGATATCAAGCCGCTGCGCGCCCCCCCCCCCCGGGTGGCGCGCATCGCGGCGATCATTGTTGCGGCGTGTCAGTCTGACACGCCGCAACTCTGATCTAGGTAAAGAGCCTCTGACAGAGACTCTTTACCACGTGATCAGCCGTGTCCAATCACAGCTGATCATGATGTAAACAGGAAGAGCCGTTGATTCGGCTTTTCCTCACTCACGTCTGACAGGCGAGTAGAGGAGAGCCGATCCGCTGCTATTCTGATGGGGGGGTCTGTGCTGATTGTTTATCAGTGCCGCCCCCCACCCTTCTCGGATGCCCACCCAGGACCACCAGGATGCCGCGAGGAACACCAGAGATGGCCACCACACTGGACCACTAGGTATGCCACCCTAGACCACCAGGGAAATGCCAATCCGTGCCCAGGCAGCTGGCAACCAGTGCCAATGAAAAATGCCTGCCAGTGATGCCCATCAGTGCCACCCATAAGTACCCATTGGTGCCGCCTTATCAGTGCCCATCAGTGCAGCTTATCAGTGAAGGAGAAAACTTATTTACAAAATTTTATAACAAAAACAAAGAGACTTTTTTTTTTTTTTCAAAAATTTTGGTCTTTTTTTATTCCTTTAATAATAAACAAAAAATAAAAACCGCCAAGATGATCAAATGCCATCAAAGGAAAGCTCTATTTGTAGGAACAAAATGATAAAAATGTAGTTTGGGTACAGTGTAGCATGACCGCGCAATTGTCATTTAAAAAGTGACAGCGCTGAATGCTGAAAATTGGCCTGGGCAGGAAGGGGGGAAGTGCCTGGTATTGAAGTGGTTAAAAAGCTTTTATTTTTTAAATAACTTAACGCCAGGCTTTGTACTAGAAATATAATTTTATATCCGCTTCAACAGATAGAAAGGAAATCAGAGAGACGGTTCTGTGTCACCGATGGTCCCATGTGATGGACTCTTCCCACTCAGACGTTGGTCCCAGGAACACATCTATACAAACAGACCCGGTGCTATTTTTTAGACCCCTTGATTCAGCAGGTCTTGGATGAGCGGCCTGTTTCTGTTTAGAAGAATTTCGTATAATTTGTCCTTGTGTTCGTTTCCCCAGCCTCGTATATAACTGTACAGCTCTCTCATCTTGTCCTGCGACGTGCTCTGGCACCGCACTCGGTCATACTGTTCATCGTTCAGCAGGTTGTCTTGCAGAAGACCATCTAAGACACCATCTACTGCATACATCCGACTTATCAGATTCTCTCGATGTCTGTCCACAAAGTGCCTGCCGTCTGCGAATAAAGGAAAAGTGGCAGTATTGATGTATTAAAAGAGAACTCCGCTGTTGTTAAACTATTTATAGGACATTGATAGCAGCTACACCAACCGTAACTCTCTATTTCAATCTACAGCATCTATGCTTCCTTAAACTCTTCTCCTTCGGGGGATCTATTTTATTGCTTTTCTTGGTATCATTAACAAACTCTATACTAATTACTTAGCACCACAAATGATGCTTGGTTTTGTATTCTCTAAAAGGGACGGTACTGGGAGGTGGGTAGGGTGTGGACCCAAGGGAATTTTCTCGGAGGTGGGTAGCGGGTGGAACCTAGGAATGTTGCTCGGAGGTGGGTAGCGGGTGGAACCAAGGACCGTTGCTCTGAGGTGGGTAGGAGTTGGAACCAAGGGCCGTTGCTCTGATGTGGGTCGGAGTTGGAACCAAGGAACGTTGTTCTGAGGTGGGCAGGGGGTGGAACCAAGGAACGTTGCTCTGAGGTGGGTAGCAGGTGGAGCCAAGGGACGTTGCTCGGAGGTGGGCAGCAGGTGGAAGCAAGGGACGTTGCTCGGAGGTGGGTAGCAGGTGGAACCAAGGGACGTTGCTCGGAGGTGGGTAGCAGGTGGAACCAAGGGACGTTGCTCGGAGGTGGGTAGAGGGCGGAGACAGGGGGTGACTCAGAAGGAAGGTGTGCCTGCACCTATTCTCTGAGAAAAAAAGCCCTGTTTGTGTATGTGTGTGTGTATACAGTGGGGACAGAAAGTATTCAGACCCCCTTAAATTTTTCACTCTTTGTTATATTGCAGCCATTTGCTAAAATCATTTAAGTTCATTTTTTTTTCCTCATTAATGTACACACAGCACCCCATATTGACAGGAAAACACAGAATTGTTGACATTTTTGCAGATGTATTAAAAAAGAAAAACTGAAATATCGCATGGTCCTAAGTATTCAGACCCTTTTCTCAGTATTTAGTAGAAGCCCCTTTTGATCTAATACAGCCATGAGTCTTTTTGGGAAAGGTGCAACAAGTTTTTCACATCTGGATTTGGGGATCCTCTGCCATTCCTCCTTGCAGATCATCTCCAGTTCTGTCAGGTTGGATGGTAAACGTTGGTGGACAGCCATTTTTAGGTCTCTCTAGGAGAACAGTCACGGAGTTGTGAAGCCACTCCTTCGTTATTTTAGTTGTGTGCTTAGGGTCATTATCTTGTTGGAAGGTAAACCTTCGGCCCAGTCTGAGGTCCTGAGCACTCTGGAGAAGGTTTTCGTCGATATCCCTGTACTTGGCCGCATTCATCTTTCCCTCGATTGCAACCAGTCGTCCTGTCCCTGCAGCTGAAACACACCCCCACAGCATGATGCTGCCAACACCATGCTTCATTGTTGGGACTGTATTGGACAGGTGATGAGCAGTGCCTGGTTTTCTCCACACATACCGCTTAGAATTAAGGCCAAAAAGTTCTATCTTGGTCTCATCAGACCAGAGAATCTTATTTCTCACCATCTTGGAGTCCTTCAGGTGTTTTTTAGCAAACTCCATGCGGGCTTTCATGTGTCTTGCACTGAGGAGAGGCTTCCGTCTGGCCACTCTGCCATAAAGCCCCGACTGGTGGAGGGCTGCAGTGATGGTTGACTTTCCACAACTTTCTCCCATCTCCCGACTGCATCTCTGGAGCTCAGCCACAGTGATCTTTGGGTTCTTCTTTACCTCTCTCACCAAGGCTCTTCTCCCCCGATAGCTCAGTTTGGCTGGACGGCCAGCTCTAGGAAGGGTTCTGGTCATCCCAAACGTCTTCCATTTAAGGATTATGGAGGCCACTGTGCTCTTAGGAACCTTAAGTGCAGCAGACATTTTTTTGTAACCTTGGCCAGATCTGTGCCTTGCCACAATTCTGTCTCTGAGCTCTTCAGGCAGTTCCTTTGACCTCATGATTCTCATTTGCTCTGACATGCACTGTGAGCTGTAAGGTCTTATATAGACAGGTGTGTGGCTTTCCTAATCAAGTCCAACCAGTATAATCAAACACAGCTGGACTCAAATGAAGGTGTAGAACCATCTCAAGGATGATCAGAAGAAATGGACAGCACCTGAGTTAAATATATGAGTGTCACAGCAAAGGGTCTGAATACTTAGGACCATGTGATATTTCAGTTTTTCTTTTTTTAATAAATCTGCAAAAATGTCAACAATTATGTGTTTTTCTTCCTGTCAAAATGGGGTGCTGTGTGTACATTAATGAGGAAAAAAATGAACTTAAATGATTTTAGCATATGGCTGCAATATAACAAAGAGTGAAAAATTTAAGGGGGTCTGAATACTTTCCGCCCCCACTGTATATATATATATAGTAAATATGTCTTTTTTATGGGAATGTGGGGGAACAGCACTGAATATATGTAAGGGATGGGGTGTGCTGGAGGATCTATTGATGCTGTCTTCTTGGGGTCTTTTGTCGCTGTTGGGGATCTGTTGTTGCGAGTAGCTTTATTGTTGCTGGGGAAGTCTATTGTTTCTGGGGAGTCTTATGTTCTTCAATTGGTGCTGAGAGGGATTTACTGTTGAGAAAGGGATCCATTGTTTCTAACTGCTGGGGGGTCTATTTTTGCTGGAGGGGAATTTTGTTGCAGGGGGATCTATTGTTGCTAGGGGAGGGGGGAGATATTGTTGCCGGCTGCGGGGGATCTATTTTACTGCTTTTCTTGTTATTAACAAATTCCATACTAATTACTTAGCACCACAAAATGATGCTTGGTTTTGCATTCTCTGAAAGGGGCGGTACTCGAAGGTGGGTAGAGGGTGGACCCAAGGGACGTTGCTTGGAGGTGGGTAGCAGGTGGAACCAAGGAACGTTGCTTGGAGCTTGGTACGGGGTGGAACCAAGGAACATTTGCTTGGAGGTGGGTAGGGGGTGGAACCAAGGAACATTTGCTTGGAGGGGTGGAACCAAGGAACGTTGCTTGGAGGTGGGTAGGGGGTGGAACCAAGGAACGTTGCTTGGAGGTGGGTAGGGGGTGGAACCAAGAAACATTTGCTTGGAAGGGTGGAACCAAGGAACGTTGCTTGGAGGTGGGTAGCAGTTGGAACCAAGGAACTTTGCTTGGAGGTGGGTAGGGGGTGGAACCAAGGAACGTTGCTTGGAGGTGGGTAGGGGGTGGAACCAAGGAACGTTGCTTGGAGGTGGGTAGCAGGTGGAACCATGGAACGTTGCTTGGAGGTGGGGAGCAGGTGGAACCATGGAACGTTGCCATCTTAACTGTTCCGACTTGTGTCGGTCTGTTTTGAAAATGCTTCCTGCACTACTTTGGTCCGAATTGGGCATGATTTCAGCCCATTGATTTCAATTTAAGTCAGGATCATTATCTCAACTGATCCGACTTGTGGCACGCAACTTGTGCTCTGAGGAACTTAAGGGGGAACCGCGCACCAAAATTGAAAAAAAAAAAAACGGCGCAGGGTTCCCCCTCGGGATCATACCATACCCTTCAGTGGCGTAATCAAATAGCCATGCCCCATAGCTATATAAGAACTGGCAGACACCGTCACTGACATAACAGTGGAAGCCAGCATTGGAGCAGCATTGTTTTTTATTATTTTGAGAGGGTTGGTGGCGGAGGAAGAAGTCAATGAATTTGGGGAAGGGAGAAGACATCACCAGAGGGAGAAGACCGCGGAGTGAGAACGTGAGGAAGAATATAGTGGGGGAGAAGATGTGAGAAAGAAGGGAGAAGACCAGAGGAAGAAGACACCTTGGAGCTATGACAGGGGACATTCATTTAATTATTAAAGAACTTGTCTAAAACCCTATCTTTGTTTTTTCTAACATTACACTTCTTCTTTTAGGTAAATGGGTAGGGGTACAATGTACCTCATACTCAATCACAAGGTGGGGCGGGATCTGGGGAATTCCAGATTCCGATGAGCCCCCTGCCCTCAGACCCCCACAACCACCACCCATGGTTGTCGGGAAGAGGCCCTTGTCCCCATCAACATGCAAAGCACCTCCCCCCATGTTGAGGGCATGTGGCCTGGTATTGTCCGGGGGGGGTGCTCACTCGTCCTTCCTTCTTTCCTGACCTGCCGGGTTGTATGCTTGGATAAGGGTCTGCTATGGATTTTGGGGGGACCCCACGCCATTGTTTTCAATTTTGGTGTGGGGTTCCCCCTCATGATTTATACCAGACTCAAAGGGCCTGGTATGGTCGGATCCCGTTCATTGAAGTCGCATGAAAGTCGGACATAAAGTCACATTGCAAGGTCAGATCAGAAGTCGTACTACTTTTGTGTCGGATTAGTGTAACCATATCCTTAAAGGGATGAGGTGGCAATCTATTACAGGAACACACGATTACTGCACAGATCTGGAAGAAACACACAAAGCTCACTAAGAGGTGGAAATGTCTCAAGCATTTTCACAGTCATCAAACAAAAAAAAGCATCATTTGTGTCATATGTTAACTTCCTTTGATCATCAGCTCCATCTATATAATGCAGTATTTTCCTAATTGGAGTATTTCAGGAAAATACCGCATTATGTCCAGTAGGTGGAGCTGAAGATCATAGGAAGTAAACATATGACACAAATTTTGCTGGTTTTATTTATTTATTTATTTTGACAACTGTGAAGATGCTTGAGACATTTGCACAGCAATTGTATAAATAGACGCCTTGGGGAAACTTTCTGTATTTCTTCCAGATCTGTGCAGTAATCCAGTGTGAGACTTCCTGTAATAAAGACCGCTCACTGCTGCTCTCTCTTCTTGTGCAGGGTGACCGGTCTGGTCTCCGCCCTCTTCTTTAGTTTTATGCAGGCAGTCTGTAGTGGGTGGGGCCGCTGGGCCCCTCCCACAGCTCTGCTATGTACAGCACAGCTATGATCTCACTGCAACATTTACAATGTAATATCTGGGTTTATATGGCGTGCACAAATTGGTTTTATATCCTTTGTGGCTATGGCGAGATATAGTTAAGTGAAAATCTTTGCGCTTAAAAGCATCTATCGCCAGCACACCCTGGATCTACAAAATAATGTCCAAATATTTACCAAAGCGATCACAGGGGTTAAAATGTGATTGGACAAGGAGAAGATTGTGATGTCATTGTCCTGTTAGCCCACAATGGGAGAGCCTAAAAAACACATTTTTTGCATGTTTTCTTGCCTAGTAACTAGATTTCCATTGTCTAAAAAAATATTCTTGCAACTGAAATGGGCAAAAAAAAATAAATGCCTGAAAAAAGACCAAGTGTAAACCAAAAGGGAAGCTCTGCTTGTCTGCCTCCTTTCCTCCTCTGCTGCCACATTTGGCACCTTTTGGGGAAAGGGTGGAGCGGGTACCTGTTTTTGACAGGTACCCGCTCCCACTTCTGGCTCAGATTGCCGCAGCCAGGTGAGCCAGAAGTTCGCCCCCCACAACCGACCCATTGACAGAGCGCAGCGCGATTAGGAAACTGACTGTGAAGCCACACCTCCCAACCTTTTGAGATGGGAATGCGGGACACCTATCAGCAAAAGTATGCAGGCATAGGACACGCCCCTTGCCACACCCCCTTAAAGGAGAATTGTACAAAAAAACAAGATTGTTTAAACCCACAAGTGCTTTTTTTACCACTACTATTCCTTTATATTGGCTTTTGGAATTTACAAATGCAGCAATTTAGAAATCAGATGAAAGGTTTAGCGCTGGGAAACACTTTTTGATAGATAAAAGGTGCATTTTATGTACAGCTATATAGATCAGACCAAAATGAGGGACAAATGAGGAGGAATGAGGGACAGAGGGACAGTCCCTCCAAATCAGGGACAGTCCTTTGAAATCAGGGACAGTCCCTCCAAATCAGGGACAGTCCTTTGAAATCAGGGACAGTCCCTCCAAATCAGGGACAGTCCTTTGAAATCAGGGACATTCCCTCCAAATCAGGGACAGTCCCTCCAAATCAGGGACAGTCCTTTGAAATCAGGGACAGTCCTTTGAAATCAGGGACAGTCCTTTGAAATCAGGGACAGTCCCTCCAAATCAGGGACAGTCCCTCCAAATCAGGGACAGTCCCTCCAAATCAGGGACAGTCCTTTGAAATCAGGGACAGTCCCTCCAAATCAGGGACAGTCCCTCCAAATCAGGGACAGTCCTTTGAAATCAGGGACAGTCCCTCCAAATCAGGGACAGTTGGGAGCTATGGTGAAGCTGCAAGGCTTCACTGCTGGTTCCCGTAGCCAAGATGGCGGCACCATCACCCGAGAGCCGATTCAAGAATCAGCTCAGGTGAGAACACCGCTGGATGTCTGGACAGGTAAGTCCCTCAATAATAAAAGTCACCAGCCACATTATTTGTAAGGGGGGGGGGACCCTCTTGAAGATAAAAAGATGTTTAGGCATCAGCACCCCCCCCCTTTTACTTACCTGAGCCCTCATTCGATCCAGCGCTGTGCATGTCTGCAGCTCTTCTCTCCCCTCAATTCTGGGTCTCACTGGCTTTTCTGGGGCACATTGGCTTCCAGCGCTGTCAATCAAAGCCAGTGATGGGGGGGGCGGGGCCGAGTCCTGCTGTCTGTGTCAATGGACACAGCAGCAAGGCTCAGGAGCGAGCCCTGCACGGGTACCCCAATGGGAAATGGGTAGAGAGGAGGGGCCAGGAGCGCCAGCCGGGGACCCAAGAAGAAGAGGTACACGGCTGCTCTGTGCAATTCCATAAAATGTTTGTTATTTACTTTTATATTTTATTACTTTTACAATCGCTTTAAGAGCTGACAACACTAATATGTTTCACTTCCTCATACGGCTCTGTAAATACGCCCGGCTGGGAGATTTACTTAGCCGGGGGGGGGGGACAAAACTATGTTTAACTAACTGAAAGATCCGATCCTCTACTTGAAGTCTAATAATTAAAGGGGGAATCCCTTGAAGCGAGCGTCCTTTGTACTTACCAGCCATGACCGGGGAGTTCTCCGTCTGTGATCGGGAGCTCGCAGTGTAAAGGAAGAATATGTGGGAAATGAAAATATTATATAGGAAACTGAAAGTAACATTGTAGTGGCGGGAAGCGGTAGTAACCCTGACTATTAACCCTTTACACTGCTGGTGGTGCCGCTTCCTTGTCAGCAAACAGCCTGCAGCTATATGAGCTACCGGATGAAACTTGCAGGACTGCTAGACTGACAACCGATCGATCAGATGTCACAGAAGGAGAATGTTTTGTTGGCCTCTGGTTCTGGTCCGGGCACAGCTGTGGTCCCCAGTGCTGGACAAGGACAATACAACGTACAGTACAAGACGGGTTAAACATGAACATCTGGAACTGGATTGGGGGGGGGGGGAGGGGGACATTGCAACATATTTAAAGCTGAACTCCAGGCAGATATATCATAGCTCCCAACTGTCCCTGATTTCTAAGGACTGTCCCTGATTTCGAGGGACTGTCCCTGACTTCGAGGGACTGTCCCTGACTTCGAGGGACTGTCCCTGATTTCGAGGGACTGTCCCTGATTTCGAGGGACTGTCCCCGATTTCGAAGGACTGTCCCTGATTTCGAGGGACTGTCCCTGATTTCGAAGGACTGTCCCTGACTTCAAGGGACTGTCCCCGATTTCGAAGGACTGTCCCTGATTTCGAGGGACTGTCCCTGATTTCGAAGGACTGTCCCTGACTTCGAGGGACTGTCCCTGATTTCGAGGGACTGTCCACGATTTCGAAGGACTGTCCCCGATTTCGAGGGACTGTCCCTGATTTCGAAGGATTGTCCCTGATTTCAAAGGACTGTCCCTGATTTCGAAGGACTGTCCCTGATTTCGAGGGACTGTCCCTGATTTGGAATGACTGTCCCCGATTTCGAGGGACTGTCCCCGATTTCGAAGGACTGTCCCTGATTTCGAGGGACTTTCCCTGATTTCAAAGGACTGTCCCTGATTTCGAAGGACTGTCCCTGATTTCAAGAGACAATCCCTGATTTCGAAGAACTGTCCCTGATTTCGAGGGACTGTCCCTGATTTCGAAGGACTGTCCCTGATTTCGAGGGACTCCCTGATTTCGAGGGACTGTCCCTGATTTCAAGAGACAATCCCTGATTTTGAAGGACTGTCCCTGATTTCGAGGGACTGTCCTTGATTTCAAAGGACTGTCCCTGATTTCAAAGAGCTGTCCCTGATTTCGAGGGACTTTCCCTGATTTTGAAGGACTGTCCCTGATCTCGAGGGACTTTCCCTGATTTCGAAGGACTGTCCCTGATTTTGAGGGACTGTCCCTGATTTCGAAGGACTGTCCCTGATTTCAAGGGACTGTCCCTGATTTCGAGGGACTGTCCCTGGTTTGGAGCAATGTCCCTCCGTCCCTCTTTCCTCCTCATTTGTCCCTCATTTTGGTCTTATCCATATAGTTGTATATAATTTTATCTTTCAAAAAGTATTTCTCAGAGCTAAACCTTTCATCTGATTTCTAAATTGCTGCATTTGTAAAATTCAAAGGCCAATATAAAGTGACGGTAGTGGTTAAAAAAAAAGCACTTTTGGGTTTAACCAATCATTTTTTTGTATAATTCTCCTTTAAGTAGGCGTGGCAGGGTGTGTGTCCTATACCTACCCTGTTTCCTTGAAAATAAGACCTAGCGTGATTGTCGGTGATGGCTGCAATATAAGCCCTACCCCCCAAATAAGCCCTACCCTGTTTCCCTGAAAATAAGACCTACAAGGACTTTAACTAGGGCTTATTTGGGGGGTAGGGCTTATATTGCAGCCGTCACCGACAATCACGCTAGGTCTTATTTTCGGGCAAACAGGGTACATCATTTTGCTAATACATGTCCCTCATTCCCATTTAAAAAAAGTTGGGAGGTGTGGATATAAGAGCCACACAATAACGCAGCTCTGTAATCACTGTAGTATTAAAGTAAATGTAAACCCTCACTTTGTAAAACAACCCATTTCGTTTCAAATAGTAATGAAAGCCAAAACATTTGTGTATAGATATAAAAACAATATAAATGCCCCCCCCCCCTTTTTTTTTTCTTAAATATAAGTGATCACATGATTTCTATTCTCACATGCATAAGAGAGCTGGGGGAGGGGAAAAAACAGCACACAGATCTTCCCAGTGAATAGCTGTCCGGTGGGGGGGGGGGTTGCCACCTTTTCTTCAAGCCAAACCCGAACACTTTTGCAGCACAGGGCAATTTTTAAATTTTTTTGCAGTAAACACTATAAGATTATAAAAGACCTGGGACACATTTGGGTGCCCCAAGGGGAGTAGTAATGTAGCGCACAGGGCGCGCCAGTGGGTGTGGCCAAATTGCTCTTGCTGACATCATCGCCCCACCCTTCAGTGATGCCAAACCTGCCCCCAAACAGCTGCCCGCAGCGGCATCAAATTTGTGTATGACTATCTCGGTTACTTGGGGAGCCACAGCCTGGTCTGAATAATGTGTCCGGGTTTCAGGTGGGCTGAAACCCGGACACATGATTCGAAACCCGGACTGTCCGGGTGAATCCTGGACAGGTGGCAACCCTAGGGGGGGGGGCGGGAGCAGGACTATACTGATCATTGGAGGGGAGCAGGTGGTGCTCTTCCGCCTAGTGTGGTCAGTTTTTCATAGGAAAGCAAGGGTACTGGCAGCAACACCAGGGATTTCACACAAAGGAAGCAAAACAGTGGGGTTGATTTACTAAAGGCAAATAGACTGTGCAAGTGCAGTTGCTCCAGAGCTTAGTAAATGAGCAGAAGCTCTGGTGACTTCCATCATCCAATCATGTGCAAGCAAAAATGCTGTTTTTTTTACTTTCCTTGCATGTGATTGGCAACTTAAGCTGGTCTAGTTGGGTGTTCTCTCTTTTTATGTTCAACTTCCCTTATGCAATAGATAGAAAAGGAGATTCCCCCCCTTCCCCGGGGAAATTGGGACTTTTAAGGAAACAAAGTACAAGATACCGTAAAAAAAAAAAAAAATGATTTATTCAAAAGTTGTATACAAATATATAATTTTACAATTTCCAAATCAATAAAAACACTGATGACTATGGTGATAGATTCACATATGAAGTCCAGACAGCCCGACGCGTTTCAGGACCTAATACGTTCCTTCATCAGGGGGACTTGTCAGGAGGAGATCATACTGTACAATACAATTCAAATACATGAATTAGTAACAGTTGCATGTGATTGGGTGTTCTTTGCAAAGTGAAGCTTCCCCTCATTTACTAAGCTCTTGAGCAGCTGCAAAGTGCACAGTCTGTTTGGCTTTAGTAAATCAACCCCAAAGAGAGAAGGATACTTTTTTGTCACTATTAATGGAAGTGTGCAAAGTGACACTTCATTCATGTCGCCGCATTGCGCTACTTTGTGGCTCTGTGTGATCTAGCTGTGACTGGTATTCATCCAGTGTGGAGCATTGCCTTAACCACTTCAGTTCCCAAAGGTTTTACCCCCCCCGCCCCCTCCTGACCAGGCCATTTTTTGCGAAACGGCACTGCGTCGCTTTAACTGACAATTGCGCGGTCGTGCGACATTGCACCCAAACAAAATTGACGTCCTTTTTTCCCCACAAATAGAGATTTCTTTTGGTGGTATTTGATCGCCTCTGCGGTTTTTACTTTTTGCGCTATAAACAAAAACGGAGTGACAATTTTGTAAAAAAAACAAAAAACAAAAAAAACCAATACTTTGTGCTATAATAAATATTCCCAAAAATGTTTTTTAAAAAAACAAATTTCTTCCTCAGTTTAGGCCGTATTTTTGGTAAAAAAAAAAAATCACAATAAGCGTTTGATACAAACAACAGATGTGTCTCGTCTCCCCTGTCAGAAGAGGGATTTGTGTGTTTACCTATATAAATCCCCGTTCTGGATCTCGTGCCCGCAAACGCGGGTGGCTGGCGCCAGATGTACCCATAGGTTGTTTTTGTGGGAACGTGACACTTTACCGACGTATATCGGCGTGAGCCGGTCAGCAAAGTGGTTAATATTATTTTGCATTACATTATTGAATGTGTCCTTTTAAAAGCCGTGTAAGAACTTGAATTTCACGGCCTCTTGCCAGGCTCTGTACAGCAGAGCATAGACATGGCAATAGACAGTCAGTTGTGCTACATTGCAAGGAGCGTGCTGATAGGAGGAGAGAGCAGAGGGACAGAGGGATGAGCTTGTCAGTCTGTTGCTTCTCTTGTCACTGTCTTGGGGGAGAGAAAAGACCCTGTCAGTACCACTTAAAAGGAGAACTATGGTCATTAAAATAAAAAATAAAAGTCAGCAACTACAAATACTGTCGCTGCTGCCTTTTATGAAACAGACACCTGGAGTCCAGAGCCGTCTTCACCGGGGCCGGTTCTTTGCTGGTCTTCACAACCCAGGTGCCATCATTTTGACTGCGGGAAGCCGACTATTTTACAGCCGGCTCCCCACTGTGCATGCACAGGATACGGTGCGCTTTCTCTGATAGGTCCCTTCCTCCTGCATTCCCAGTGACGGCACTGGTCTCAGGCAACCGGCACTGCTCTCAGGCAACCGGCACTGGTCTCAGGCAACCGGCACTGGTCTCAGGCAACCGGCACTGGTCTCAGGCAACCGGCACTAGTCTCAGGCAACCGACACTGCTCTCAGGCAACCGGCACTGGTCTCAGGCAACCGGCACTGGTCTCAGGCAACCGGCACTGGTCTCAGGCAACCGCATGGAGCTGTAAACAAGCGTCGTCGGTAGCCACACTCTACCTTGTTTATGGTCAGAGGCCGATCCCAGGGGACCCGGACATCCCAAAGGGGCCCCAAGGAAAGTCTGTAGCAAGTTAACCGCTTCAGCCCCGGAAGATTTTACCCCCTTCCTGACCAGAGCACTTTTTGCAATAAGACACTGCGTCGCTTTAACTGACAATTGCGCGGTCGTGCGACGCTGTACCTAAACAAAATTGACGTCTTTTTTTCCCCACAAATAGAGGTTTCTTTTGGTGGTATTTGATCACCTCTGCCGTTTTTATTTTTTGCACTATAAACAAAAAAAAGAGCAACAATTTTGAAAAAAAAAGCAATATTTTTACTTTTTGCTATAATAAATATCCCCCGAAAATATATAAAAAAACAAATTTCGTCCACAGTTTAGGCCGATACGTATTCTTCTACATATTTTTGGGAAAAAAATAAGCGTATTTTGATTGGTTTGCGCAAAAGTTATCGCGTCTACAAAATAGGGGATAGATTTATGGCATTTTTATTTATTTTATTTACTAGTAATGGTGGCGATCTGCGATTTTTATCATGACTGCGACATTATGGCGGACACATCGGACACTTTTGACACCATTTTGGGACCATTGTCATTTATACAGCGATCAGTGCTATACAAATGCATTGATTACTGTATAAACGACACTAGCAGTGAAGGAGTTAACCACTAAGGGGGCGATGAAGGGGTTAAGTGTGTCCTAGGGAGTGATTCTAACTGTGGGGGGGAGGGGCTACCACTGACATGAAAGCGATCACTGCTCCCGATCAAAGGGAGCAGTGATCTCTGTCATGTCACTAGGCAGAATGGGGAAATGCCTTGTTTACATCTCCATCTCCCCGTTCTGCGGCTCAGTGACACGATTGCTGGGAGAATGGCAGTGGTGGTCAAATGGGCGTATCTGTAGGTCCCCTTTAATTGGCAGGGTTATCGGGCACGCGCGCGCCACATACAGCGTGACTCGCTGTCCGTCGGTCCCGCTGTACATGGCGCGTGCGAGTGTGCCCGCTAACCCTGCCAATTAAAGGGGACGTACAGGTACGCCCATTTGCCCACCACTGCCATTGTGCCGACGTATATCGGTGTGCGCTGGTCGGCATGTGGTTAAATGAATGGAGGAGCCGCAACAATTGTGTAAAGCAGGCTATAGATGGGTCATTTCTTTTTTTTTTTTTTTCAACCAGCGGTAGGGTTGCCACTTTTTCTTCAAGCCAAACCCGAACATTTTAGCAGCCTGGCACACCTTTGAGTGCCCCAAGAAGAGTAGTAAGGTGGTGCACGTAGCATACCGTAGTGAATAGTGGGTGTGGCCATATTGCACTTGCTGACATCATCGCCCTGCCCCCCAGACAGCCGCCCACAGCTCCCGAAACGGCAACAGATTTGTGTGTGGCAATCTTGGTTACCTGGGGAGGCACAGCTCAGTCTGAATAATGTGTCCGGGTTTCAGTCCACCTGAAACTCAGACAAATTATTTCAAAAACCCGGACTATATACTGCGGCAGAGCGGCCCGGTTGCGCACAATCGGGCATTTGCACATGATTTTGTGCCCGCGATCTAGGGGGGAGCGCGCACACGCCGCTCCCGCTGTGGTTGGACATAGCAGGAGCCAATCAGCGGGTCTGGCGGCCGCGATTGCCACCAGGACACGCCAAGGAAAGGCAGAATGGCGGTCTGCCTATGTAAATAAGGCACACCACTGTTCTGTCAGGGAGTAAAAGAGAGATCTTGTGTTTGAGCTAAACTGAAACACGGAATTCTCTTCTCCTCCAGTGCATCCTCTCCCCATCACAGTTAGAAAGAACTCCCTAGGAGCACACTTAACCCCTTGATCGCCCCCTAGTGTTAAAGTGGAGTTCCACCCAAAAGTGGAACTTCCACTCATCAGATTCCTCCCCCCCTCCGGTGTCACAGTTGGCACCTTTCAGGGGGGAGGGGGGTACAGATACCTGTATATTACAGGTATCTGTACCCACTTCCGGCATAGATAGCCGCAGAATCTGCGGTTATTTACGCCACTTCCTGCTCCCTCCCCGCTGCCTGCTGGGAAACACACGGGTCCCAGAGGCAGCAGGGACCATCCGTATTGCGCTGTGCGACTCGCGCATGCGCAGTAGGGAACCGGGAAGTGAAGCCTTACTGAAGATGGAGGCGGCAGCACCCGAGGACGGAGAGACGCTTCGGCCTCCGGTGCCGACATCACGGGCGCCCTGGACAGGTAAGTGTCCATGTTTTAAAAGTCAGCAGCTGCAGTATTTGTAGCTGCTGACTTTTAAAAAAAAAATTTTCGGTGGCGCTCCGCTTTAAACCCTTCTCTTCCAGTGTCATTTATACAGTGACAGTGCATTTTTTTCAGCACTGATCACTCTATTGTTGTCAATGGTCCCCAAAAAGTGTCACTTAGGGGTCAATTTACTAAAGGCAAATCTGCTTTGCACTACAAGTGCACTTGGAAGTTCAGTCGCTGTAGATCTGAGGGGGACATGCAAGTAAGATAAAAAAAAACAGCATTTTTGCTTGAACATGATTGGATGATCTACAGCGACTGCACTTCCAAGTGCACTTGTAGTGCAAAGTGGATTTGCCTTTAGTAAATCGACCCCTGTGCACTTTGCAAAGTGCAGTTGCTCCAGAGCTTAGTAAATGAGCAGTAGCTCTGCTGACTTCCATCATCCAATCACAAAAATGCATTTTTTTTTTCCTTGCACGTGATTGGGTATTCTTTGCAAACCTTTACCTCATTTACTAAGCTCTGAAGCAACTGCACTTGCAAAGTGCACAACCTATTTGCCTTTAGTAAATGAACCCCTTATGCCACGAACACATGAGCGGACTTTTTCGTCGGACTGAACTCCGAAGAACTTTTCGACGCAGTCCTGATGGAGTTCCAACAAAACGGACTTGCCTACACACGATCACAGCAAAGTCCGATCGTTTCGAACGCGACGACGTACGACCGGACTAGAATAAGGAAGTTCATAGCCAGTAGCCAATAGCTGCCCTAGCGTCGTTTTTTTGGTCCATCGGACTAGCATACAGACGAGCGGACTTTTCGATCGGACTCGAGTCCGTCGGAAGGATTTGATACATGTTCTATTTCTAAAGTCTGACAGATTTTTCAACAGAAAAGGTCCGATGGAGCCCACACACGATCGAATTGTCCGGCGGATTTGTTCCGTCGGACCAGTTCAGTCGAAAAGTCCGGTCGTGTGTACGCGGCATCCGTGTCAGATTTGTCCGCCACAATGTCGCAGCCCCACTAAAAATCACTGATCGCCACCATTACTAGTAAGAGCCCTTGCACACTGGGGCGGTTTGCAGGCGCTATTGCGCTAATAATAGCGCCTGCAAACCACCCCGAAAGTGCCGCTGCTTTCATTCCAGTGTGCAAGCCCCGAGGGCTTGCACACTGGAGCGATGCGCTGGCAGGACGCTAAAAAAAGTCCTGCCAGCAGCATCTTCGGAGCGGTGAAGGAGCGGAGTGTATACTGCTCCTTTACCGCTCCTGCCCATTGAAATCAATGGAACGGCGCGGCTATACCGCCGGCAAAGCACCTCTGCAGAGGCGCTTTGCGGTGGTATTTAACCCTTTCTCGGCCGCTAGCGGGGGGTAAAACCGCCCCGCTAGCGGCCGCATACCGACGGTAAAACGCCGCTAATAATAGCGGCGTTTTACCGCCGACGCCGCCCCCCCGCCCCAGTGTGCAAGGGCTCTAAAAAATATTTTAAAAAAAATAAAAAGTCCCTAAAAATATCCCATAGTTTGTAGACTCTATAACTTTTGTGCAAACCAAATAATATACACCTATTTTTTTGTAACAGAATACTTGTTGGCCTAAATTGATGAAGAAATTTGATTTTTTACATTTTTTTATTGGGAATGTATTATAGCAGAAAGTTAAAAAAAAAATAATTTTTGTTTATAGCACAAAAAATAAAAACGCAGAGGTGATCAAATACCACCAAAAGAAAGTTCTATTTGTGGGGGGAAAAAAAGGACATCAATTTTATTTGTGTACAGCACCGCACGACCACGCAATTGTCAGTTAAAGTAACGCAGTGCCGTATCGCAAAAAAATGGCCTGGTCATGAAGGGGGGGGTAAAAAAATTCAAGTCAGTTACTGCAAATACTGTAGCTGCTGACTTTTAATATAAGAACACTTACCTGTCCAGGGATCCAGTGCGGTCCTCACCTGAGCCAGTTCTCCACCGGTCGTTGGGGTCCCCGGTGCCAGCTTCACAGCCAGCTGTCCACTGCGCACGCGCAGTCTTCTGATACCTGTGATGTTTCGCAGAAGGCTGTGGATGAAGGTGGGGGGTGAATGTCTGCTCAGATTGCCTAGGCCAGTGATGGCAAACCTTGGCACCGCAGATGTTTTGGAACTACATTTCCCATGATACTCAACTACACTGCAGAGCATCATGGGAAATGTAGTTCCAAAACATCTGGGGTGCCCAAGGTTCACCATCACTGGCCTAGGCGATCAGGGTGGAAGTGGGAGCGGGTACCTGTCAAAACCAGGTACCCACTTCTTTCCCCAAAAAAAAAGGTTCCAAAAGTGTTTGAGGAGGGAGGGAGGAGGCGGAAAAAGCAGAACTGCCCCTTTTGGGGGTAGTTCCGCTTTAAAGGGGTTGTAAAGACAGAAGGCTGCTACACACAAAACCTTTTGTGTGTAGCATCCTCCCCAGCCCCTCTAATACTTACCCTGAGCCCCTTCTCTCTCCAGCGATGTCTCCACAAGTTCCTCAGCCATCCAGGATTCTCCTCCTGATTGGCTTAGACACAGCAGCAGCGCCATTGGCTCCCACTGCTGTCAATCAAAGTCAGTTAGTCAATCGGGAGAGAAAGGGGGCGGGCCGAACCAAGGCTCCGTGTCTGAATGGACACAGGGAGCTGTGACTCGGCTCGGGTGCCCCCATAGCAAGCTGCTTGCTGTGGAGGCACTCAACAGGAGGGAGGGGCCAGGAGCAGTAAAGAGGGACCCGAGAAAAGAAGGATCCGGGCTGCTCTGTGCAAATCCACTACAACAGAGGAGGAAAGTATAATATGTTTGTTATTTTTTGGAGAAAAAAAAACAAGACTTTACAATCACTTTAAAGCGGACCTTCAGTCATTTTTTCATCTTTCCATCTATTAAATCTTCTGCCCTTGTTGTTGTTTGTACTTTGGATAGTTAAACATTTTTTTTCTGCCAGTAAATCCCTTATACAGCCCACTTCCTGTTTCTTGTCTGGTCATTAGCCTCTTCTTATGACATCATGCACAGCTCTCTCTCTCACTCTTGTGAGAGTTTGCCAGGAAGGGAGGGGGGGTGAGTCATAAGAGGGCCAATCAGAGCTGCAGAGCTGGAGGTGTGCCTCTGTGTGTCTGTCTAAATCCAGGAAGTGAACAAGCAGCAGCTTCAGCTGCCCACAGTTAAAATGGCTGCAGCCAGACTCAGTGGATGGAGATTTCTGCAGGATGTTTGGCAAGTACAGAATCACAGTATATATAAAATAATATGCAAAGTGGTTGGAGGGAAGCTTCAGAATGGCAAGGATGTTTTTATTACAAATTATGTGAGAAGACTGCTCACAAAGAGTTCTTTGCCAGGAGGTGCCATGTTGAACTTTTGTTGACTAGCATGAGAGAGTGAGAGCGATAACACCAAATTTAACACACCTGCTCCCCATTCACACCTGAGACCTTGTAACACTAACGAGTCACATGACACCGGGGAGGGAAAATGGCTAATTGGGCCCAATTTGGACATTTTCACTTAGGGGTGTACTCACTTTTGTTGCCAGCGGTTTAGACATTAATGGCTGTGTGTTGAGTTATTTTGAGGGGACAACAAATTTACACTGTTATACAAGCTGTACACGCACTACTTTACATTGTAGACAAATGTCATTTCTTCAGTGTTGTCACATGAAAAGATAGAATAAAATATTTACAAAAATGTGAGGGGTACTTACTTTTGGGAGATACTGTGTGTGTGTCTGCAAAAATGTCAACAATTCTGTGTTTTTCTGTCAATATGGGGTGCTGTGTGTACATTAATGAGGAAAAAAATGAACTTATATGATTTTAGTAAATGGCTGCAATATAACAAAGAGTGACACATTTAAGGGGGTCTGAATACTTTCTGTCCCCACTGTATATACAGTATATATGTAAAGGATGTATAAATGTAAAGGACTTTAGTAGGACATCAATGGTGGTTGGGAAAAAATACAAGATACTGTATTCCTACAGAAACACCCCTTGGCATTTTCCACATTTTGTCAGGTTACAACCAAAAATGTAAATGTATTTTATTGGGATTTTATGTGATAGACCAACACAAAGTTGCTCATAATTGTGAAGTGGAAGGAAAATGATAAATGGTTTTCAATTTTTTTTACAAATAAATATGTGAAAAGTGTGGCGGGCATTCATTTGTATGGCGCCCCCCGGAGTCAATACTTTGTAGAACCGCCTTTCTCTGTAATTACAGCTGCAAGTCTTTTTGGGGATGTCTCTACCAGCTTTGCACATCTAGAGAGGGAGATTTTTGCCCATTCTTCTTTGTAAAATAACCCAAGCTCTGTCAGATTGGATGGAGAGCGTCTGTGAACAGCAATTTTCAAGTCTTGCCACAAATTCTCAATTGGATTTAAGTCTGGACTGTGACTGGGCCATTCTAACACATGAATATGCTTTGATTTAAACCATTCCATTGTAGCTCTGGCTGTATGTTTGGGGTCGTTGTCCTGCTGGAAGGTGAACATCCATCCCAGTCTCAAGTCCTTTGCAGACTCTAACAGGTTTTCTTCTAAGATTGCCCTGTATTTGGCTCCATCCATCTTCCTATTAACTCTGACCAGCTTCCCAGTCCCTGCTGAAGAAAAGCATCCCCACAACATGATGATACCACCACCATGTTTCACAGTGGGGATGGTGTGTTCAGGGTGATGTGCAGTGTTAGTTTTCCGCTACAAATAGCATTTTGCTTTTAGGCCAAAATGTTCCATTTTGCTCTCATCTTGTCACTCTTCTATAAAGGCCAGATTTGTGGAGAGCACGACTAATAGTTGTCCTGTGGACAGATTCTCCCACCTGAGCTGTGGATCTCTGCAGCTCCTCCAGAGTTACCATGGGCCTCTTGGCTGCTTCTCTGATGAATGTTCTCCTTTTCCAGCCTGTCAGTTTAGGTGGACGGCCATGTCTTGGTAGGTTTGCAGTTGTGCCATACACTTTCCATTTTTAGATGATGGATTGAACAGAGCTCCGTGAGATGTTCAAAGCTTGGGATATTTTTTTTATAACCTAACCCTGCTTTAAACTTCTCCATAAGTTTATCCCTGACCTGTCTGGTGTGTTCCTTGGCCTTCATGATGCTGTTTGTTCACTAAGGTTTTCTAACAAATCTCTGAGGGATTCACAGAACAGCTGTATTTAAACTGAGATTAAATTACACACAGGTGGACTCTATTTACTAATTAAGTCACTTCTGAAGGCAATTGGTTCCACCAGATTTTAGTTGAGGGTATTTAGTTTACCGACCGCAACATACAGGGATATACAATGTAATACTGACATATAATCACACACATGGGTTGGACTTGATGGACTTGTGTCTTTTTTTTCAACCTCACCTACTATGTAAATATGTATCAGAGTAAAGGGGGGCTGAATACAAATGTACCCCACACTTTTCACATATTTATTTGTAAAAAATGTTGAAAACCATTTATCATTTTCCTTCCACTTTACAATTATGTGCCACTTTGTGTTGGTCTATCACATAAAATCCCAATAAAATACATTTATGTTTTTGGTTGTAACATGACAAAACGTGGAAAATTTCAAGGGGTATGAATACTTTTTCAAGGCACTGTATACATTTCTATAGGCGTTCTATTTTTGCATTGTGTTTGGTAAAGACCTTTGCTGGACTTACACAATTGCGGTGCTCTCATCCTTTTAACACTCTTTATACAATACTCCTCCTCAGGGGCGGACTGACCATTCGGGCACTCGGGCACTGCCCGAGGGCCCCATGCCACTAAGGGGCCCCATCAGGGTTGCCATCCTCAATAAAACCAGGGACAGTATGTAAAAATCTGAGTTTTTTTAAAAAAATCCCAAGATTATAGCTGCCCCCCCTCTCCAGTACCTTTTTAGTGTGTGTATGTGTATTCTGTATGTGTATACTGTGTGTGTATACTGTGTGTATACTGTGTGTGTATACTGTATGTGTGTGTGTATATTGTATGTCTGTGTGTGTATACTGTATGTGTGTGTATATTGTATGTCTGTGTGTGTATACTGTATGTGTGTGTATATTGTATGTCTGTGTGTGTATACTGTGTGTGTGTGTGTATACTGTGTGTGTATATTGTGTGTCTGTGTGTGTATACTGTGTGTGTATATTGTATGTCTGTGTGTGTATACTGTGTGTGTATATTGTATGTCTGTGTGTGTATACTGTGTGTGTATATTGTATGTCTGTGTGTGTATACTGTGTGTGTATATTGTATGTCTGTGTGTGTATACTGTGTGTGTATATTGTATGTCTGTGTGTGTATACTGTATGTGTGTATATTGTATGTCTGTGTGTGTATACTGTGTGTGTGTGTATATTGTATGTCTGTGTGTGTATACTGTGTGTGTATATTGTATGTCTGTGTGTGTATACTGTGTGTGTATATTGTATGTCTGTGTGTATACTGTGTGTGTATATTGTGTGTCTGTGTGTGTATACTGTGTGTGTATATTGTGTGTATACTGTGTGTGTATATTGTATGTCTGTGTGTGTATACTGTATGTGTGTGTGTATACTGTGTGTGTATATTGTGTGTCTGTATGTGTATACTGTGTGTGTATATTGTATGTCTGTGTGTGTATACTGTATGTGTGTGTGTATACTGTGTGTGTATATTGTATGTCTGTGTGTGTATACTGTGTGTGTATATTGTATGTCTGTGTGTGTATACTGTCTGTGTGTGTATACTGTGTGTGTATATTGTATGTCTGTGTGTGTATACCTTGTGGTCCCATAATCTTCTCCTATTGCCTGGGGGCCCCATAATCTTCTCCTATTGCCCGGGAGCCCCATAATCTCCTATTGCCCGGGGGCCCCATAATCTCCTATTGCCTGGGGGCCCCATAATCTTCTCCTATTGCCTGGGGGCCCCAATAATCTCCTATTGCCCGGGGGCCCCATAATCTTCTCCTATTGCCCGGGGGCCCCATAATCTCCTATTGCCCGGGGGCCCCATAATCTCCTATTGCCTGGGGGCCCCATAATCTTCTCCTATTGCCTGGGGGCCCCAATAATCTCCTATTGCCCGGGGGCCCCATAATCTTCTCCTATTGCCCGGGGGCCCCATAATCTCCTATTGCCTGGGGGCCCCATAATCTCCTATTGCCCAGGGGCCCCATAATCTTCTCCTATTACCTGGGGGCACCATAATCTCCTATTGCCTGGGGGCCCCATAATCTCCTATGGCCCCGGGGGCCCCATAATCTTCTCCTATTGCCCAGGGGTCCCATAATCTCCTATTGCCCGGGGGCCCCATGAGTTGTCAGTTTACCCCCGCTCCTCCTAGAAAGCCGGGATGAAGTGCTACGTGTACTTTGACTCCTGGGGGACAGGAACCACAACAATGAAAGTGAGACTTCTACTTTAACTTCTTCTGTAGATGGTTTCATTCTGCTGCCTGGAATTCTCCTCCTGGATGACACACAGACTGACTATCTAAACGAAGTTAAAAATAAATCCCCAGATGTGCGTGCAAACTGCAAAGGAAGCTGTACATCGCCTGACTTGGGGGGAGTTTTCTGAGGTTGTAGAGGAATTACTTTCTTTCGTTTTTTCTGGTCGAAATCAGGAGGCTCTGGAGATGAGGGCTGGGTCAGGAGATATTAAAAGTCAGGACACAACATGGACATTAAAACCAATGGCAATTAAAAAAGGTCCAACATATCTTGTGACTTCAAACTACCATAGCAGCTCTCATGTCAATCCATCAGCATATGACACGCTCTTCTATCATTCTTACTAGGTACTGAAGGCAACTGCAACCAACAGGTGGCCGGGAGCATGACCACAAAAAGAAGAGCCTCTTGTGGTCCAGGCCACCTGTTGTTTGCCGTTGTCTTCCGTACCTAATAAGAATATTAGCAGAGCCGGTGGATACCCCTGAGAAGGGACAACAAAAGATGTGTGTGTGACCCCAAAGGGGGCGAGTTTCTTCTCACGTGGTGACCAGTGTTCATTTTGGCAGCAAATCTCGATTTCGTTTTAGTCTTATGCCGCGTACACACGATCGGAATTTCGGCCAGCAAAAGACCGATGAGAGCATTTTCTTCGGAATATGCGACCGTGCGTACGCTCCATCGGACTTTTTCTGGCCGAATTCCAGCCAGCAAAGGATTGAGAGCAGGTTCTTAATTTTTTGGGTTCCTGCCTGAAAATGCGATGGTCTGTGGCAATTCCGACGCGCGAAATCCCTACGTGTGCTCGGAAAACAATTTGACGCATGCTCGGAACTTCATTTTCTCGGCTCGTCGTGGAGTTGTACGTCACCACGTTCTTGACGGTCGTAATTCCAGCGAACTTTTGCGTGACCGTGTGTATCCAAGGCAAACTTGAGCGGAATCCCGTAGGAAAAGCCGTCCTATCTTTTTCCGACGAGAAGTCCGATCGTGTGTATAAGGCATAAGGCCGCGTGCACATGAGCGGACTTTTCGACCGGACTGGTCCGACAGACTTTCCAGCGGACTTTCGAGGGACTTTTGACGGACTTTCTTACGAACGGACTTGCCTACACACGATCACACCAAAGTCCGATGGATTCGTACGTGATGACGTACACCGGACTAAAATAAGGAAGTTCATAGCCAGTAGCCAATAGCTGCCCTAGCGTCGGTTTTTGTCCGTCGGACTAGCACACAGACGAGCGGATTTCTGGGTCTGGCGGAGTTACGACGTAAAGATTTGAAGCATGTTCCAAATCTAAGGTCCGTCAGATTTGCGACTGGAAAAGTCCGCTGAAGGTCCGGTGAAGCCCACACACGATCGGATTGTCTGCCGGATTTGGTCCATCGGCGTCCGGCGGACAAGTCCGGTCGAAAAGTCCGACCGTGTGGACGCCCCATAAGTCTTAGGACTAATATGGCATTTTAGTCTTCTGCAATTGTTTTAGTTTTAGTCGTATTTAGTCGACTAAATCTCCAGTACATTTTAGTCGACTAAAATGATTTTAGTCGACTAAAATGATTTTAGTCGACTAAAACTCATTTTAGTCCTCTAAAATCTAATGGGTGTAGCTAAATTGTAATGCATTGTTTAAGCATTTCTCTACAATCTCCAAACTCATTATATACTGCTGGAGTGAAAAATCTCATATGTTATTATTTATGGTATTGAGGTATGAACATGACCTACAGACCAGTGTTCATTTTCACATTAAATTTCAATTTAGTTTTAGTCTTTAATCTTTTGACTAAAATGCCATTTTAGTGTTAGCCCCAATTTAGTCTTTTAACTAAAATGCCATTTCAGTTTTAGTCGTATTTTAGTCATCTCGGTTGTTTTGGTTTTAGTCATATTTTAGTCAACTAAAATGTTTTAGTCGGTTTTTAGTCGACAAAATTAACACTGGTGAACTTATATCACCTTAAAGGAATTGTATTCACTCACAGAAACCACTTTATTGGACTTTTTTTTACTTTATATGAGGAATTATAGAAGAACGTGTCATATGCTGATAGATTGACATGAGAGCTGCTATGGTAGTTTGAAGTCACAAGATATGTTGGACCTTTTTTAATTGCCATTGGTTTTATGTATGATTTATTTTATAGTAGCTGCTAATACAAATGTGCTTAGATTATAGGCTATACTAGAGAAGTTTTTTTCCTGGGCGCTGATCGGTGCTATTAGGCCGTATTTCATGCACTTTGTGTTATAACATGGACATTGTAGTTAAGTGAAGCGGCATGCTGGGAATCGCCAACATATATCCATGTATTTTACTTTTTTATATAATAGCCGTATATTACTTATTATTTATTTATATAAGGTGCGGTGACACCTAAGTCAATCCCGTTCTGAAGCCCACTGAGGTCATTTCCCTCTGGCTGGATTCCAGGAGAGGACGAAACATAGAAAACTGGAAGCAGAAAAAGACCTACAGTAATACCTCGGATTGCGAGTAACGTGGTTAACGAGCGTTTCGCGATACGAGCTATTATTTTTGAAAAATTCTGACTCGGTTTGTGAGCGTTGTCTCGCAAAACGAGCAGGATTTAAGCCTCTGCGGTGTGCAGTACCGCATTTGGCCAGAGGTGCGGGGGCGCCGGTGACACTTGGAGCCGCTCGGATGCACTCGGAAACACTGAGCCTCTCCGAAGTGTTTCCAAGTGTCTCCAGCGCCCCCCCCCACCTCTGGCCACATGCGGTGCTGCATACAATAGAAGTCACTGTGGAACGAATTATCTGTGTTTCCATTGACTTCTATGGGGAAACTCGCTTTGATATATGAGTGCTTTGGATTACAAGCATTCTCCTGGAACAAATTATGCTCGTAATCCAAGGTACCACTGTATTTGTTTTTTGTGTGTGTTTGCCTTTTCATTTCCCATATTTTTGTCTGAGGATAGACCTATGTTTATCTCAAGTATGTTGCACTACATGGAAGTCTCCCTTCTTAAGTGTGCCCCCCTCTCCCTTCTTAAGTGTGCCACCCTCTCCCTTCTCAAGTGTGCCCCCCTCTCCTTTCTTAAGTGTGGTCCCCCTCTCCCTTCTTAAGTGTGGTCCCCCTCTCCCTTCTTAAGTGTGGTCCCCCTCTCCCTTCTTAAGTGTGCCGCCCTCTCCCTTCTTAAAAGTGCCCCCCTCTCCCTTCTTAAGTGTGCCGCCCTCTCCCTTCTTAAGTGTGCCCCCTCTCCCTTCTTAAGTGTGCCCCCTCTCCCTTCTTAAGTGTGCCGCCCTCTCCCTTCTTAAAAGTGCCCCCCTCTCCCTTCTTAAGTGTGCCCCCCTCTCCCTTCTCAAGTGTGCCACCCTCTCCCTTCTCAAGTGTGCCACCCTCTCCCTTCTTAAGTGTGCCACCCTCTCCCTTCTTAAGTGTGCCGCCCTCTCCCTTCTTAAGTGTGCCGCCCTCTCCTTTCTTAAGTGTGCCACCCTCTCCCTTCTTAAGTGTGCCGCCCTCTCCTTTCTTAAGTGTGCCACCCTCTCCCTTCTTAAGTGTGCCACCCTCTCCCTTCTTAAGTGTGCCGCCCTCTCCTTTCTTAAGTGTGCCGCCCTCTCCCTTCTTAAGTGTGCTGCCCTCTCTTTTCTTAAGTGTGCCACCCTCTCCCTTCTTAAGTGTGCCACCCTCTCCCTTCTCAAGTGTGCCCCCCTCTCCCTTCTTAAGTGTGCCACCCTCTCTCTTCTCAAGTGTGCCACCCTCTCGCTTCTTAAGTGTGCCCCCCTCTCCCTTCTTAAGTGTGCCCCCCTCTCCCTTCTTAAGTGTGCCACCCTCTCCCTTCGTAAGTGTGCCCCCCTCTCCCTTCTTAAGTGTGCCACCCTCTCCCTTCTTAAGTGTGCCGCCCTCTCCTTTCTTAAGTGTGCCACCCTCTCCCTTCTTAAGTGTGCCGCCCTCTCTTTTCTTAAGTGTGCCACCCTCTCCCTTCTCAAGTGTGCCCCCCTCTCCCTTCTTAAGTGTGCCACCCTCTCTCTTCTCAAGTGTGCCACCCTCTCCCTTCTTAAGTGTGCCACCCTCTCCCTTCTTAAGTGTGCCCCCCTCTCTCTTCTTAAGTGTGCCACCCTCTCCCTTCTTAAGTGTGCCGCCCTCTCCTTTCTTAAGTGTGCCACCCTCTCTCTTCTTAAGTGTGCCGCCCTCTCCCTTCTTAAGTGTGCCACCCTCTCCCTTCTTAAGTGTGCCGCCCTCTCCCTTCGTAAGTGTGCCCCCCTCTCCCTTTTTAAGTGTGCCCCCCTCTCCCTTCTTAAGTGTGCCCCCCTCTCCCTTCTTAAAGTGGAGGGCCACCCTGAAAAAAAAAATTGCACCAAAAATCCTAAAAAAAAAATTTGAAAAAAAATTTGAAAAAAAAAAAAATTTTAAACTTACCTGAACCCTTGTTGCTAGGCAGTCTTCCTAATCTGCCTCTTCCTATCCCGCGGTGTGTCCTATTCCTCGGTGAGCTGCCCCATTGCCTTCTGGGAACTGTGCGTGTTCCTAGAAAACCACGGGGCCATTCGCAGAGTGCCGCTCGCGCGTGCGCAGTAGGAAACTGGCAGTGAAGCCGCAAGGCTCCACTGCCTGTTTCCCTTACTTAGGATGGTGGTGCCGGGACCCGATAGCCGAGGGACGGGTCGGCCTCGGGCGGCCGACATCGCGGGCACCCAGGACAGGTAAGTCTACTTATTTAAAGTCAGCAGCTACAGTGTTTGTAGCTGCTGACTTTAAAAAATTTTTTTCGCTGGCCGGAATCCTGCTTTAAGTGTGTTAAGTGTGCCCCCTCTCTCTTCTTAAGTGTGCCCCCTCTCCCTTCTTAAGTGTGCCCCCTCTCCCTTCTTAAGTGTGCCACCCTCTCCCTTCTTAAGTGTGCCACCCTCTCCCTTCTTAAGTGTGCCACCCTCTCCCTTCTTAAGTGTGCCGCCCTCTCCCTTCTTAAGTGTGCCGCCTTCTCCCTTCTTAAGTGTGCTGCCCTCTCCCTTCTTAAGTGTGCCGCCCTCTCCCTTCTTAAGTGTGCCGCCCTCTCCCTTCTTAAGTGTGCCCCCTCTCCCTTCTTAAGTGTGCCCCCCTCTCCCTTCTTAAGTGTGGTCCCCCTCTGCCTTCTTAAGTGTGCCGCCCTCTCCCTTCTTAAAAGTGCCCCCCTCTCCCTTCTTAAGTGTTCCCCCCTCTGCCTTCTTAAGTGTTCCCCCCTCTCCCTTCTTAAAAGTGCCCCCCTCTCCCTTCTTAAGCGTGCTCCCCTCTTCCTTCTTACGTGTGCCCCCTCTTCTTTAGTGTGGTCCCCCTCTCCCTTCTTAAGTGTGCCCCCCTCTCCCTTCTTAAGTGTGCCACCCTCTCCCTTCTTAAGTGTGCCCCCCTCTCTTCTTAAGTGTGCCCCCTCTTTTTTCTTACGTGTGCCCCCTCTTCTTCAGTGTGGTCCCCCTCTCCATTCTTAAGCATGCTCCCCTCTTCCTTCTTACGTGTGCCCCCTCTCCCTGCTTAAATGTGGTCCCCCTCTCTCATCTTAAATGTGCTGCCCTCTCCCTTTTTAAGTGTGGTCCCCCCTCTCCCTTCTTAAGTGTGGTCCCCCCTCTCCCTTCTTAAGTGTGGTCCCCCTCTCCCTTCTTAAGTGTGCCCCCCTCCCTTCTTAAGTGTGCCCCCCTCCCTTCTTAAGTGTGCCCCCCTCCCTTCTTAAGTGTGCCCCCCTCTCCCTTCTTAAGTGTGCCCCCCTCTCCCTTCTTAAGTGTGCCACCCTCTCCCTTCTTAAGTGTGCCCCCCTCTCCCTTCTTAAGTGTGCCCCCCTCTCCCTTCTTAAGTGTGCCACCCTCTCCCTTCTTAAGTGTGCCCCCCTCTCCCTTCTTAAGTGTGCCCCCCTCTCCCTTCTTAAGTGTGCCACCCTCTCCCTTCTTAAGTGTGCCCCCCTCTCCCTTCTTAAGTGTGCCCCCCTCTCCCTTCTTAAGTGTGCCACCCTCTCCCTTCTTAAGTGTGCCCCCCTCTCCCTTCTTAAGTGTGCCCCCCTCTCCCTTCTTAAGTGTGCCACCCTCTCCCTTCTTAAGTGTGCCGCCCTCTCCCTTCTTAAGTGTGCCCCCCTCTCCCTTCTTAAGTGTGGTCCCCCTCTCCATTCTTAAGCATGCTCCCCTCTCCCTTCTTAAGTGTCTCCCCCTTTCCCTTTTTAAGTGTCTCCCCCTTGTCCAGTACCAGTCCGGGAATTTGAAATCCCGTTGGCTTTCTCTCCTCTTCGCCTGCGGTGACTACGTGGGTTCTGATTAGAACCAATTAGAATGCTCCTTACGAGGTACATTTAGGAGATTAAGCTGAGGTGATTTCTAAGCTCCCGGATCGGTGAGGCGACTATACGAGGTCTCCTAGAGGGTGATCGCCAGGCTCCAGGTCAGCGGGACGGGGGGTGAGGAGGGGGTCCAGTGTAAGTTCACCTTAAAGAAAGATTGACAAAAATAACCCAAACAAAATATAATGCAGAGAAAGTCAGATGCCAGGCAAAGGGGAATCAAAAAACGTCTAGCAGTATCATTTTTTTACTTTAAAGAGTTATTCTCATAATACATATCATTCGTGCATTTTGTTCAATATAACATTACACATAGAATAAACATGCCTATTCTTACATTCGTGCACTGTTCTATGTCAATCTTGTGTTTTTGCTTCTATATCATATCTCTCTATCTCTATCTTCTCTCTATCTTTTCTTTCCCCTCCCCCCCCCCCTCTAACCCCGCATCTACATCCATCTCCTGTTTCTCCTCATATCTTATTCACCGCCCTCGTTTTTCCCTTTCTTCCCCCACAACCGATGTTCTTTCCTATCTAATTATTCAATCTTTACTCCTTCAGGCCATTCTTTTCTTCTCCTCTCTGCCTTTCCCTCTCCTACTCCTCCCCCATGGCTCTACATCTGAAGTCTTTCCACTACCAGTTGATGTGGCCTCCAGCCATGGTTGCCATATAGCGTCAAATTCCCTCTCCTACGACTATACGTCAATCGCTCTCCAGGAAGCAAAGAATTTACGTACAAGATCCATTGCTTCCCCGTAGGTACCGTTGGTGCCATCCAGTATTTTGCGATGAGTTTTCTGGCTAGATACATCAATCTAGTTAACATATAGTCCATTCCTCTTGGGAACATTTCTGCGTCTATGGCTCCGAGCAGGTACACTACCGGGTTTAGGGGGACAGGAACTTGTGCTAGTCTAGTAATACACTGGGAGACTTCTTCCCAGTATCTGTGTAGTTTTGGACACCTCCAGATTAGGTGTATAAAGTCCCCTTGTGTATTCTACATTTGGCGCACAGAGGGGAGTCTCTTCCTGACCATTTATGCACTGGTGTTCTATAAGCCCTATGTACGATAAATAGTTGTGACAGTCTATGGGATGTGGATACCGATACCGCTGGAATAGATTCGAGTGCCATTTCCCACTGGTTTCCATCTATCTCCCCTATATCTTCCACCCATTTGTTTCGACACTTTAACGAGGCATTGTCCTGAACTGAGGTCAGTAATTCCCTATATATTTTTGATGTTAACCAGGGGCATTGCTAGGTCTACAAAAGATCTGGGGCTAGAGCCCATAGCAGTGTAGTAAAGAAAGTCATACGCTTGGGTGGGCATACAGATGTATATACAGTAATATACGTGTGTGTGTGTATATATCCCCAGAGAGCCCCCCACTTACATCAGGGTCCCCAGAGAGCCCCCCCTTACATCAGGGTCCCCAGAGAGCCTCCCCCTTAAATCAGGGTTCCCCAGAGAGCCTCCCCCTTGCATCAGGGTCCCCAGAGAGCCCACCTTACATCAGGGTCCTCAGAGAGCCTCCCACTTACATCAGGGTCCCCAGAGAGCCTCCCCCTTAAATCAGGGTTCCCCAGAGAGCCTCCCCCTTGCATCAGGGTCCCCAGAGAGCCCACCTTACATCAGGGTCCCCAGAGAGCCTCCCACTTACATCAGGGTCCCCAGAGAGTCCCCCACTTACATCAGGGTCCCCAGAGAGTCTCCCCCTTGCATCAGGGTCCCCAGAGAGCCCGCCACTTACATCAGGGTTCCCAGAGAGCCTCCCTTACATTAGGGTCCCCAGAGAGCCTCCCCCTTAAATCAGGGTCCCCAGAGAGCCCCCCCTTAAAATCAGGGACCCCAGAGAGCCTCCCCCTTGCATCAGGGTCCCCAGAGAGCCCCCCACTTACATCAGGGTCCCCAGAGAGCCTCCCCTTCCCTTGGGGACCCCTGCAGAGACTCAGGGCTATGGGCCCCAGATTCGGGGCTATAGCCCCAAAGGCCACTCCCTAGCGACGCCACTGATGTTAACCCTTTCCTAGTGTCTGCTACTAGTACTTCTCTCAATAAAGGTGATGTTGATACTGTCAGGGTGTGTGTTATTTGTTGTGCCTGCAACGCGTGACGAAGTTGAAGATAGTGATAAAAGCTCCTGGGGTTCAACTGAAATTCCCTACATAGTTGTTCATATGTCTTTAGCACCTCCCCCTCGTTGAGCTGTGCAAAGAACTGAATCCCCTTTCTTTCCAGGGGGTGAAGCCTTGTAATTCCTGTACCTCTGGATATCTTTTATTATGCCATATTGGGGTAAAGGGAAGCACACCCATTATTTTCAGCGCTTTCTGGATCTCTCCCCTTCCCCTTTTGAGAAGGATATTCGTGGGTTCTAAACCATTCATACTTGGCAAGTCCATCTTCATATGGGAAGCCGCCTCTAATGCGGGATCTGATATAGTCACCAATTTACATATAGGGTCCTCATTTCCTTCCCGCCCCCACCCTGCCATCTGCTGTAGCTGTGATGCCAAAAAATACATTTTGGGATGGGGTACTGCCAGTCCTCCTCTGTCTTTTCCATATTGCAATGGAGCTAAACTGATCCTAGCTGCCTTTTTTTTTCCATAATAATTCCCTCATCAATGTATCGATTTTCTTGAACCATTTGTTTGAAATCCACATTAGTGAGTTATGGAAGACATACAGTTTCTGCGGGGCCCATACAATTTTTATTAAATTTGCCCGTCCTATTACTGATAGTGGAAGCTTACACCAGCTGTCACAATTCACTTTCTGTTTAACCAACAGTGGACCCAGATTCAGCCGAAGGTACTTAGCCGGATCTGGGGATACCATCACTCCCAAGTATTTGAAGCTGTTGACTATAACTATTTGTTCCGCCCCCTCTGGTAATTGTCCCTTCAGCTGATCTATGGGCATTAAAATTGATTTTGACCAGTTGATAGTAAAGCCTGAAAAGCCTCCAAAGTCCCCCATTATCTCCATCACTGCCCGCAGTGAGGTGGCTGTGTCGCCTATGTATATAAGTCCATCGTCTGCATATAAAGATATCTTTTCTTCCCTCTGGCCCCTACGAAACCCTACCACCTCTGGTGCGTTGCAGATCAATATGGCTAGGGGCTCTACCGCCAGGGCGAACAGCAATGGAGACAATGGGCAACCCTGTCGGGTACCTCTATATAACTCAAATGGAGAGGAGAGGTTATTGTTAATGCGCAGTCTGGCTCTAGGCTTAGAGTAAAGCACCTTTACCCATGCTATAAATTTACTCCCCATTCCGAATCTTTCCAATATTTCCAGGAGGTAGGGCCACTCCACACTATCAAACGCCTTTGCAGCGTCCAGTGACAGGATGGCCCTACCCCCCCGGGTTATCCACCGGTACCTGCAGGTTCATGTATAACCACCTTATGTTATTGGCCATGGAACGGGTGGGTATAAAGCCAGACTGATCACAGTGAACCAGCCTGCCGATTACTTGAGATAGCCTCTTAGCCAGGACACTAGCAAAAAGCTTAACATCTGCATTTAGTAAAGATATTGGGCGGTAGGAGTCCAATAGAAGCCTATCCTTTCCTGGCAAAAATATTTACTGGCAAAAATATTTCTCTGGTGCCTATCGTCAGTAGCAGAGTCTTTGCTTTCTCGCCATCAGCACTGTTCGGTCCAGGGTAGGTGCACCTTCACAGTGGTTTTAGCTGTCCGGGAGGCCTTGGAGCGGTGCAGGGCTGCAGGCTAGGGAAAGTATTTGCTGACATTGGATCAGGCAAAGGCTTTTGATCGTGTTAACCATGAATACCTGTGGTTGCTCCTTAGTAAGTATGGTCTGCCAGGAGGTTTTGTCGATTGGTTGAAAGTCTTGTGTAAGGGGGCAGAAAGCTTTCCTCTTGTTAATGGTTGGGCAGTCCTTTGAGGTTTGCTCTGGGGTGAGCCAGGGTTGTCCCCTGAGTCCCCTGCTCTATGTGTTTGCAAGTGACCCCTTCATCAGGAGGCTAGAGAGCAGCATGTTGTGTGGGGTACCAGTGGGGCTCCTGGGTGAGCCGCCATTGAGGGTTGTTGCCTATGCGGACGATGTGTCGGTGATTGTCACTGGGACAGAAGAAGCAGAGGAGGTGGTCTCTCTGACATCACAGTATTCTGAAGCATCAGGCTTCAAGATCAATCAGGAAAAGAGTGAAGTTTTCTGGATGGGAAAGGAAGGTGAGGGGTTTGATCTCCCGGACACCTTTCCAGTGCCCCAGGAAAAAATTAAGATACTAGGCTTTGAATTTGGACCCGGCGATTATGGCCTCAAGAACTAGGAAGGCAGACTGGAAATTGCCAATACTAAGGTGGTCACCTGGAAGAGATGGAAGTTATCTCTGAGGGAAAGGGTTGATCTGATTAAGACTTACCTGATCTTCTTTTATGTCAGCTTTGTCTGCATCTTGCGAGTGTCTCTCTATGCTAGGGTCAGTAGTGTGTTCTTCCAGATGCTGTGGGGGAACAGACTGAACCCCATCAAGAGGAATGTCACCTATCTATCCAGGAGGGAGGGTGGCTTAGGTATGGTCAACCCAGTTCTTTTCTTTTCACTGCTATTTCTCAAATTTAACATTGGTAATATGCTTGCAGTGGAACCTCCTGAATGGGCAGGCATGTTTAGATCTTGGTTTAGGCCTTTACTATGACTTTGGGAAGAAGGTGGCGAAGTGAAGAATCTCAGGGGTCATTGTGGTCAGCTACCAGCCTATGTCGCTCCGTGCCTGTAGTTACTGAGGCAGTGGTGATTGTCGGCTGAAGATCTCAGTTTGGTTCCGAGGAAAGTTCTTTGGAGTCGAGTCTTGAGCTAAGTCTTTCATGACCCACTGGCCTTAAAGCATTGCCCAGGCCCAATTTTGAGGGCAGGGTTAAGACTGATTAATTTGGATAGAGTCCCCATTACATTTAGGGATCTGGCCTGGTTGTGCTTCCTTGGGAGGCTCTATGTTCGGGGCAATTTGAAATTCCACAGTGGGATGGATCGTAGCTGTCCTCGGGATGAATGTGCAGGTGGAAAGGAGACTATGGACCATTTTCTGCTTCGTTGCCCTTTTAACATAGAGGTGTACAAACAGGTGGGGCGGGCCCTCTGTGTTCCTTTCCTCTCCAGGCTGGGTTATGCTGAGTGGGTGTACAGAGTAGGGATGAGCTTCGTGTTCGAGTCGAACCCATGTTCGACTCGAACATCGGCTGTTCGACCGTCCGTCGAATTGCGAACGATATGGGCCGTTCGCGCCAAATTCGTGTGGCGCGTCACGGCCCATAATTCACTGCGGCATCGCAGTGCATTGCTGGCTGATGATTGGCCAAGCATGCACTATGACCCGCATGCTTGGCCAATCACAGCGCCGTCAGTAGAGAGAGCTGTAATTGGCCAAAGCCAGGGTGGCTTTGGCCAATTATGGCTCAGGGGATTTAGTACACACCCCACACTATATAAGGCCGCCTGCACGGCGGCCCTGTGTAGTGTGTGTTCCGGTGTGCTGAGCGATAGAGAGAGAGAGAGACAGTGTCATTTGATTTGAGTTAGATAGATTAGGCAGAACAGTCAGTCAGTTAGCTGCACTTACAGTGTATTGTGTATATATATGCATCCCAGGTGTTGCATATATATATATACACTGTATTCAGTTTAGCTAGATCCGTTCCTGTTATCTTCTATCTAGACTATTTACATTCAGTGCAGTGTGTCCTGCTCACAGTGTTCAGCTAGATCCGTTCCTGCTATTTACATTCAGTACAGTGCTTCCTGCTCACAGTGTTCAGCTAGATCCGTTCCTGCTATTTACATTCAGTGCAGTGCGTGCTGCTCACAGTGTTCAGCTAGATCCGTTCCTGCTATTTACATTCAGTGCAGTGCGTCCTGCTCACAGTGTTCAGCTAGATCCGTTCCTGCTATTTACATTCAGTGCAGTGCGTCCTGCTCACAGTGTTCAGCTAGATCCGTTCCTGGTATTTACATTTAGTGCAGTGCGTCCTGCTCACAGTGTTCAGCTAGATCCGTTCCTGCTATTTACATTCAGTGCAGTGCGTCCTGCTCACAGTGTTCAGCTAGATCCGTTCCTGCTATTTACATTCAGTGCAGTGCGTGCTGCTCACAGTGTTCAGCTAGATCCGTTCCTGCTATTTACATTCAGTGCAGTGCGTCCTGCTCACAGTGTTCAGCTAGATCCGTTGCTGCTATTTACATTCAGTGCAGTGCGTCCTGCTCACAGTGTTCAGCTAGATCCGTTCCTGCTATATACATTTAGTGCAGTACGTCCTGCTCACAGTGTTCAGCTAGATCCGTTCCTGTTATCTTCCTACTGACAGGCAGGCTTGTCTGGTTACAGTATATAAAGCTACCTGAAGAAAATTACAGGTGTTCTTTTTGATCCTATTAGTACCACGGTCAGGCAGCTAGACTATTTACATTTAGTACAGTGTGTCCTGCTCACAGTGTTCAGCTAGATCCGTTCCTGTTATTTACATTCAGTGCAGTGCGTCCTGCTCACAGTGTTCAGCTAGATCCGTTCCTGCTATTTACATTCAGTGCAGTGCGTCCTGCTCACAGTGTTCAGCTAGATCCGTTCCTGCTATTTACATTCAGTGCAGTGCGTCCTGCTCACAGTGTTCAGCTAGATCCGTTCCTGCTGTTTACATTCAGTGCAGTGCGTGCTGCTCACAGTGTTCAGCTAGATCCGTTCCTGCTATTTACATTCAGTGCAGTGCGTCCTGCTCACAGTGTTCAGCTAGATCCGTTCCTGCTATTTACATTCAGTGCAGTGCGTCCTGCTCACAGTGTTCAGCTAGATCCGTTGCTGCTATTTACATTCAGTGCAGTACGTCCTGCTCACAGTGTTCAGCTAGATCCGTTCCTGTTATCTTCCTACTGACAGGCAGGCTTGTCTGGTTACAGTATATAAAGCTACCTGAAGAAAATTACAGGTGTTCTTTTTGATCCTATTAGTACCACGGTCAGGCAGCTAGACTATTTACATTTAGTACAGTGTGTCCTGCTCACAGTGTTCAGCTAGATCCGTTCCTGTTATTTACATTCAGTGCAGTGCGTCCTGCTCACAGTGTTTAGCTACATCCGTTCCTGCTGTTTACATTCAGTGCAGTGCGTCCTACTCACAGTGTTCAGCTAGATCCGTTCCTGCTATTTACATTCAGTGCAGTGCGTCCTGCTCACAGTGTTCAGCTAGATCCGTTCCTGCTATTTACATTCAGTGCAGTGCGTCCTGCTCACAGTGTTCAGCTAGATCCGTTCCTGCTATTTACATTCAGTGCAGTGCGTCCTGCTCACAGTGTTTAGCTACATCCGTTCCTGCTGTTTACATTCAGTGCAGTGCGTCCTGCTCACAGTGTTCAGCTAGATCCGTTCCTGCTATTTACATTCAGTGCAGTGCGTCCTGCTCACAGTGTTCAGCTAGATCCGTTCCTGCTATTTACATTCAGTGCAGTGCGTGCTGCTCACAGTGTTCAGCTAGATCCGTTCCTGCTATTTACATTCAGTGCAGTGCGTCCTGCTCACAGTGTTCAGCTAGATCCGTTCCTGCTATTTACATTCAGTGCAGTGCGTCCTGCTCACAGTGTTTAGCTACATCCGTTCCTGCTGTTTACATTCAGTGCAGTGCGTCCTGCTCACAGTGTTCAGCTAGATCCGTTCCTGCTATTTACATTCAGTGCAGTGCGTCCTGCTCACAGTGTTCAGCTAGATCCGTTCCTGCTATTTACATTCAGTGCAGTGCGTGCTGCTCACAGTGTTCAGCTAGATCCGTTCCTGCTATTTACATTCAGTGCAGTGCGTCCTGCTCACAGTGTTCAGCTAGATCCGTTCCTGCTATTTACATTCAGTGCAGTGCGTCCTGCTCACAGTGTTTAGCTACATCCGTTCCTGCTGTTTACATTCAGTGCAGTGCGTCCTGCTCACAGTGTTCAGCTAGATCCGTTCCTGCTATTTACATTCAGTGCAGTGCGTCCTGCTCACAGTGTTCAGCTAGATCCGTTCCTGCTATATACATTTAGTGCAGTACGTCCTGCTCACAGTGTTCAGCTAGATCCGTTCCTGTTATCTTCCTACTGACAGGCAGGCTTGTCTGGTTACAGTATATAAAGCTACCTGAAGAAAATTACAGGTGTTCTATCCCAGCTTAGTGCAGCTACAGGCCATTAGTATGTCTGGAAGGCCAAGAAGGAGAGGCAGACAGTCACAAGCCAATAAGAGAGGGCAAGCAGGCTCTGTGTCTAGTGCTGGTCGTGGAGACGGTGCATCCTCATCAGCACGTGGCCATGGGACACGCTTGGCCTTTTTTTCGGCAGCTGGCCGTGTTGAGCCGCAACATGCGGAAGACTTGGTCGAGTGGATGACCAAGCCGTCCTCATCCTCCTCATCCTCTCTCACCCATGCCCAGGGTGCTTTGTCTGGCAAAGCAGCGGCCTCTTCCCTCAGCTCAATGTCATCAGTGACTCCTTCCCTAGCTCCACCATGTCCTCATGAGGATTCCCTCGAACTGTTTGACCACAGTGTTGGGTACATGCTCCAGGAGGATGCCCAGCGTTTGGAAGGCTCTGATGATGATACTGAGCTCAATGAAGGCAGTAACATGAGCACGGACAGAGGGGGTGCCCAAGAAGGACAGCAATCTGGCAGTCATGCTCCCCCTGCTGCAGCATACTGCCAGGTTTGCTCCAGTGATGAGGAGGGAGGGGATGATGAGGTCACTGACTCAACGTGGGTGCCTGATAGGAGAGAGGAGGAGGAGGAGGAGGAGGAGGAGGAGGAGGTGGCACATCACCAACTAGGCAGGATGCCCTCCAGGGGCCAGCCTAAGGGCAGCACATTGACTGCATCACACCCCAAAGCTCCACATGTGCAGGGCGCTGCAGTCTCTGCGCGTTATTCAAAAAGTTCTTTGGTGTGGGCCTTTTTTGAGACGAGTGCATCAGATCGCACCGCTGCTATTTGCAATATATGTCTCAAGCGTATCTCGCGTGGCCAAAACATCTCCCGCTTGGGTACCACATGCTTGACCAGACATATGTTGACCTGCCATGCAGTTCGTTGGCAAGCGTATCTAAAAGACCCACACCAAAGAACAAAGACGATCTCTCCTTGCTCCTCATCAGCTGAGATTTCCAACCCCACTAGACCTTCAGTCCTCTCTGCGACCTGCAGTGAGAGGAATGAAGGTGTAGAATTAGGTGTGTCACAGCCAAGTACTTATGGGCAATCTGCTTTTGGTACACCGACGTCAGATTGTACCAGGCAAATTTCCCTGCCCCAGCTGCTGCACCGCCGAAAGAAGTTTGCTCCCAGCCATCCACATGCCCAGCGGTTGAATGCTAGCTTGGCAAAATTGCTAGCACTTCAACTGCTGCCTTTTCAGTTGGTAGACTCTGCCCCCTTCCGTGAGTTTGTGGAATGTGCGGTTCCTCAGTGGCAGGTACCCAAACGCCACTTTTTCTCACGGAAGGCGATTCCGGCTCTCTACCGGCATGTGGAAGGCAATGTCCATGCCTCGCTGGACAGGGCGGTCAGCGGTAAGGTGCATATTACCGCTGACTCATGGTCCAGCAGGCATGGACAGGGACGTTACTTAAGTTTCACGGCGCATTGGGTGACTCTGCTGGCAGCTGGGAAGGATGCAGGACAAGGTGCAGTAGTGTTGGAGGTTGTTCCGCCACCACGCCTCCAAAATGCTGATTGTGACACACCTCTCTCCTCCACCCCCTCCTCTTCTTCTTCCTCCATGGCCTCTTCCTCGGAACCAGCGGTGCTCCGTAGGCGTTCAAGGGGCTACGCAAGTACGCAGGCCAAAAGATGCCATGCGGTGCTTGAGCTGGTGTGCTTGGGGGACAGGAGCCACACTGGGGCAGAGGTTCTGTCAGCTCTGCAGGGGCAGGTTCAGAGGTGGTTGACGCCACGCCAACTTAAGGCAGGAATGGTGGTTTGCGACAATGGCACCAACCTCCTCTCTGCCCTCCGACAGGGACAACTGACCCATGTGCCCTGTTTGGCTCACGTCCTTAACTTGGTGGTGCAGCGGTTCTTGGGCAGGTACCCGGGCTTACAGGATGTCCTGAGGCAGGCCAGGAAAGTCTGTGTGCATTTCCGCCGGTCATATAATGCCAGTGCTCGGCTGACGGACCTCCAAAAGGAGTTTAACCTGCCCAAGAACCGCCTAATCTGTGACATGCCCACCAGGTGGAACTCGACGTTGGCCATGCTGCAGCGGCTGCACACGCAGCAGAGGGCCATCAATGAGTACCTGTGCGACTATGGCACCAGGACAGGGTCAGGGGACCTTGGTTTTTTTTCCCCACGCCAGTGGGCCATGATCAGGGATGCATGCACTGTCCTGTCACCATTCGAGGAGGCCACGAGGATGGTGAGCACTGACAGTGCATGCATCAGTGACACTGTCCCCCTTGTCCACCTGTTGGAGCACACGCTGCGTGGAATAATGGACAGGGCACTTGAGGCAGAACAGAGGCAGGAAGAGGAGGACTTCCTTAGCTCTCAAGGCCCCCTTTATCCAGACAGTGTTCCTGCGTGCCCGCCGATCACACAGGAAGAGGACGAGGAGGAGGAGGAGGAGGAGGAGGAAGATTGTGTCAGTATGGAGGTGGAGCCTGGCACTCAGCATCAGCAGTCTTTAAGGGATCAGTCCCAAGGAACACATGGACTTGTACGTGGCTGGGAGGAGGTGGCTGCGGACGTTGTTGTCCTTAGTGACCCAGAGGACTCCGGACCGAATGCCTCAGCAAACCTACGCTGCATGGCCTCCCTGATCCTGCAAAGCCTGCGTAAGGATCCTCGTATTCGTGGTATCAAGGAGAAGGACCAATACTGGCTGGCAACCCTCCTTGATCCACGTTACAAGGGTAAGGTTGCGGACCTTATCTTGCCATCGCAGAGGGAGCAGAGGATGAAACATCTTCGGGAGGCCTTGCAGAAAGGTCTGTGCAACGCGTTCCCAGAGACTGGGAGGTTACAAACTCCTGTTTCTGGACAACGTGTTGCTGAGGCTTCGGTCAGTCAAAGAAGGAGCGGTGGAGAAGGTGGCCGTCTGACCGATGCGTTCAGACAATTTTTTGGTCCGCAGCCCCAAGGTATGATCGGTTCCAGCAACCATCGCCAGCGTCTGTTTTACATGGTGCAGGAATACCTAGGGGCAAGATCAGACTTGGACACCTTTCCCACCGAAAATCCTCTGGGTTACTGGGTCTTGAGGATGGATCACTGGCCAGAGCTTGCACAGTATGCAATTGAGCTACTGGCCTGTCCTGCATCCAGCGTTCTTTCGGAACGCACATTCAGTGCTGCTGGAGGCGTGGTAACCGATCACAGGGTGCGTCTGTCCACCGACTCGGTCGATCGGCTGACCTTCATAAAAATGAATCAGTCTTGGATCACCACCAGCTACCAAGCACCTGATGCAGATGTAACCGAATAATTTTTTTTGAAATCTCAGATCCCTTCAAAGACTGCCTATGCTGATGCTGAGTGACTATCCCTGAGTAATTATCCTCTTCCTCCTCAATCATCACGCTGATAGCTTGTAAGAACATTTTTGGTTCTGGGCGCCACCACCAGTGCCTAAGGCACAATTTTTCAGCCCCTGTTTAACAGGGGCGTGTAATTACAATTTTTGATGTAATACTTTGCAGCAGGGCTCGTTCCTGCATTCCAACTAGAGTGTCTGTGAGGGGTTGCAGTGTTGTGGCACCAGCACCAGTGCCTAAGACCCAATTTTTCAGCCCCTGTCTAACAGGGGCGTGTAATTACAATTTTTGATGCAATACTTTGCAGCAGGGCTTGTTCCTGCGTTTCAACTAGAGTGTCTGTGAGGGGTTGCAGTGTTGTGGCACCAGCACCAGTGCCTAAGACCCAATTTTTCTGCCCCTGTCTAACAGGGGCGTGTAATTACAATTTTTGATGCAATACTTTGCAGCAGGGCTCGTTCCTGCGTTCCAACTAGAGTGTCTGTGAGGGGTTGCAGTGTTGTGGCACCAGCACCAGTGCCTAAGGCCTAATTTTTCAGCTCCTGTTCAACAGGGGCATGTAATTACAATTCTTGATCTAATATTTCACAGCAGGGCCCTGTGAGGGCTTACAGTGTTTTGGCCACAGCAACACCTAAGGCCCAAATTTCTGCTGAGTATATAGGGCAGGACCCTACTTTCAAACATCTAACTTACAAACGACTCCTACTTGCAAACGGAAGGAGACAACAGGAAGTGAGATGAAATCTACCCCTAAGGAAGGGAAATTCTCTCCTGTAAGAGTTAATATGGGAAAACAATTTTTCCTTTCCACTGATGCTTTCCAATCCTTGTTCCACAAAAAAACCCAAATTTTCAAAAAACATTTTTCATTGGGACAAAAAAGTGAGGTGAAATCTTCTGAAGAGGAGGAAAGACGCAAAACAAATGTCACAGGGGTGATAACCCTTCCCTATGTTTTCCAAAAAGCTTAGAAAAGATTTTTTGGCTGGAGCTAAACACATTAAAAATGTTCAAAATTACAAACAGATTCTACTTAACAACAAACCTACAGTCCCTGTCTTGTTTGCACCGCCTGTATACTGCTGTTCAGAGTATATAGGGACCTTTCCTTATTTTAATTTGGGTGCGGGGTTCCCCTTAATATCCATACAAGACCCAAAGGGCCTGGTAATGGACTGGGGGGTACCCATGCCGTTTGTCTCACTGATTTTCATCCATATTGCCATGACCCGACATGACATTAAACCCGCAAGCAGTTTTAAATGAGATTTTTTCCTTTAAAAATGACATTTGGTGCAGGGACTGTTCTAAACATGGGAAACACGCGTCACTTTACAGGCATACTATAGACACCCCCCAGGTACGATATTTAAAGGAATATTTCACTTTTTTTTTTTTACTTTAAGCATCATTAAAATCACTGCTCCCGAAAAAACGGCCGTTTTTAAAAGTTTTTTTTGCATTGATACATGTCCCCTGGGGTAGGACCCGGGTCCCCAAACCCTTTTTAGGACAATACCATGCAAATTAGCCTTTAAAATGAGCACTTTTGATTTCGAACGTTCGAGTCCCATAGACGTCAATGGGGTTCTAACGTTCGTGCGAACTTGCGGTCCGTTCGCGGGTTCTGGTGCGAACCGAACCGGGGGGTGTTCGGCTCATCCCTAGTACAGAGCATTCAATACTGGTGGGGTTTTTTGTTTGGATACACTTTTTCTAGTTAGCCTAGTAGTCTGTTATTTCACCTGGAACGCACGGTGTCAGGGCTGCACTCGGCATAAAATCCTTCCTGTTCAGGTGGTGGTGTATGACATTTTGCAAGAGGTGGGGAAGATTCGGGTGCTTGAGAGAGACAAGCAGAGTCAGGGGGCTTGGTTGAAGGCGTGGAGGGGTTTCAAGCCTCCCTGACTGCCAGGAGTCTCTTTCCCGGGTGTGGGTGTCTGTCTCTTATCACCCTGGATTATTTATTTTTTTTAATTAATTTTTGATAAATGGCTGCGTACATAGGTGATGGGTTGTGCCTCTTAGGCCCTCTCTGCTGCTTTATGTAAATAGTTTTCTAAAAATGTTTTGGTAGTGGACTATTTATATATTGTATATATTCTGAACATGGATGTGTATTCCTTTGATTTCTGTTAAAGTTTTTTACTATGGTTTTGTTTTTTACTTTTGTATAAAATTGGTTGCTTGATTCTTTTTAAAAAAAGATCAATAGTGCCCCATCATTGGGGTCAATGGGAGGAATAGTGCCCCATCATTGGGGTCAATGGGAGGAATAGTGTTCCATCATTGGGGTCAATGAGAGGGATAGTGCCCCATCATTGGGGTCAATGGGAGGGATAGTGTCCCATCATTGGTGTCAATGGGAGGAATAGTGTTCCATTGTTGGTGTCAGTGGCAGGCATTGTTTCTGAGAGTGGGGGGAATAATGCCCCAAGGGCCGGATAAAAGCAAGCAAAGGGCCCCAGGGACATAGTTTGGAGACCACTGCTGTATACAGAGAAAAATAGATTTAAGATATACATACACTTTATAATTTTCCCAATCAATGCTCTTCTTTATTAAACATCTTTTCCATATTCATTTTTGTTTGGAAGAGTTATTAGTAATTAACAAATCATCTTCCCATTCACTCAGCACATTCTTTTTACCTTTAATTTCTCAATCTTTCTTTCCTTTGCTGGGCTCCCCACCCGTATCACCTCAATGCAATTACTGTATCAGCCAGACTCTCCTCTCCTATTAATAGTTCTCATTCATTAGCTGCAGCCTTCTTCCTCCCTGGGGAAGTCCCCACACTGCTTCCTGTATAAACCACTTTTTTTCTAGCTCTGGATAAAGTACTGGGTAAAGTCAGTGTCACTGCTAGGGAGGGTTCCCCCTTTATTTGTCCTGGTGATCATTATCCCAGGAACAGAAAGTGATTGGAAAATCCAAAATGTTGAGTTGCCACCAGAACCAGAGAATCTTCTGATGGGGACACCTTGCCAGTGACAACTCTGAGAATCACTCTGTTTTGTTGTATCTCTAGGACAGGAAGTGAAGGAAATCTCTCCAACAGGACACAGGCAGCAAAAAATAAACCGATGGGCATTTTCTCTTCTCTAGTCCATCCACCCCCCACCAGCTCCTTACCACAGCTTTTTTCTGGGTCTTCCATCCCACACGACCAACCAGCATGTCCTCTGGCTGATCGGAGAGCCGAAGAAAGCCGGGATCACCTTTATTCGGCTCTCGGCTATGGTAACCCCGAAGCGATGACCTGACTTCACTTCCGGTGTACCCGAATGTCAACGGCGCCATTTTAAAAGAAAAACATTCAAACACACCGACCTTGGTGTTTTGAATGCCTTTCGGCCTGGTTCACAACTGTGCATGTTGCAGTTTGCATATTCCAGGTGCATTTTGTGTTTTTCAATACACGTTTTTGATCCATTGAAGTCTATGGCCCTTTCCATAAAATGCACAGATGTGAACGTGACCCATAGGAAACCATGTTAAATGGTCTGTATTGTGTTTCTGCAAAACTGAAAACCCACTATAAAATGCATTGGTCTGAACCAAGCCTTAAGGGCAGAGGAGGGATTTGGGGTCTTATAGGCCCCAGATCTCTTCATAAAGAGGACCTGTCACATGCCTATTGCTGTCACAAGGCTGTTTATATTCCTTGAGACAGCAATAAAAGGGATAAAAAAAAAAAAAATGAATGCAAAAGTGTAAAAATATAAAATTAAAATAAATGAACAATTAAAAAAAAAAATTGAGTGCCCTTGTCGGTCCCGCACGCACAGGAACAGCGATTGTCCCACACGTGAGGTATCACCGTGCACATCAGATCGTGGGCAGTAATTCTAGCACCAGACCTCCTCTGTAAATCTAAAGAGGTAACCTGTAAAGGATTTTAAAGTGTCGTTAGTAAAAATGTATGTTGTTTATCAGCGCCCGGGCGTGTGTAATTTTACCCCCTCCCTGACCAGAGCACTTTTTACAATTTGGCACTGCGTCTCTTTAATTGACAATTGCGCGGTCGTGCGATGCTGTACCCAAACAAAATTTGTGTCCTTTTTTTCCCTCAAATAGAGCTTTCTTTGGGTGGTATTTGATCAACTCTGTGTTTTTTTTTTTTTGCGCTATAAACAAAAAAAGAGCGACAATTTTGAAAAAAAAAACAATATTTTCTATTTTTTGCTATAATAAATACCCCCACATTTACAAAAAAAAACTAATTTCTTCATCAGTTTAGGCCGACTATGTATTCTCCTACATATTTTTGGTAAACACAAAAAACCCAATAAGCGTCGATTGATTGGTTTGCGCAAAATTTAGAGCATCTACAAACAATGGGAAAGATTTATGGCATTTTTATTATTATTATTATTTTTTACTAGTAATGGCGGTGATCTGCGTTTTTTGTTTTTTTGCGGTATTGCAACATTGCGACGGACAAATCAGACACTTTTGACACATTTTTGGGACCATTGACATTTATACAGCGATCAGTGCTATAAATATGCACTGATTACTGTGTAAATGTCAATGACAGGGAATGCGTTAACACTAGGGGGCTATCAAAGGGTTAAATGTGTGTTCCCTCAGAGTGTTCTAACTGTGAGGGTAGGGGACTAACTAGGTGAGGAGACATATCGTTGTTCCTACTTACTAGGAAAAAGTTATATGTCTCCTCTGTCCTGACAGCACAGGGATTTGTGTGTGTTTACACATCATGTGCATCGTGCCCTCCGGCGGCCACCTAAGGGAAGGGCGTACCCGTACGGGATTTTGCCCAGGAGAGCCATTCTGACGCAGTTTATCTGCGTGAGCCAGTCGGGAACCGGTTAAAGTGTGACATGTTTGGTATCTATTTACTTGGCGTAACATCGTCTTTTATGTTTTACCAAAAATTGGGTTATGTATTGTGTTTTTTTTTAGTATTGAAATTCAAAAAAGTTTATTATTTTTTTTCTTAATTGCGTTTGCGCAAATACCGTGTGACATAAAAAAATTGCAAAACCCACCAATTTATTCTCTAGGGCCTCTGCTTTGAAAAAAATATATAATGTTTGGAGATTCTAAGATATTTTCAAGCAAAAAATACTGATTGTTGCATGTAAACAAAAAGTGCCAGAAAAGTCCCGGTCTTCAAGTGGTTGAATTCTGCTATTCCAGCTTTACCATTGGGCAGGAGTTTCCCAAGATCCGCTGCCACTTTATTCTCATTGATGACCTATAGAAGGGCTACAGTAATTTAAGTTCAAACCGGTATGAATCCCCGTAGTATTGCAGGATCAGATTGGCGAGGTCTTCATGGACTTTATTCTTCATCTGGCCTTTGGAGATCTTGTTGTAGCCCTCCCTCACTGTGCAAGTGTTTAATTTGTTTTGGAAGCTCCTCAGACTCCCACGTTCCAATTCCTTCAGTGCCCTGTGCACATGGTCTCAAATGGTCTTCTCCATTCTTCTCTATGACTTTGCCTCTACACCCTGCTGACTCAGGAACCTGCTCAGTGTTCCTCGATGTCTCTGCAAAATGTCTCTACAAAGTAGCTTGACTGTAGCAGCCAACGTAGATAGGGCAAGCTAAAAGAGAAAAAATAATTATCTTCTTTTTTCCCAAGTGTCTCCCTTAAATGAAGGCCACTGATATATTTTCCCTCTGGCTGGATTCCAGGAGAGGATGAAACATATAAAACTGGGAGTAGAAAAAGACCAACTGACTCATCGAGACTAATTTGTTAGTTTTTTTTTTGTGTGTTTGCCTTTTTACTTTTCATATTTTTGGCTGAGGATAGACCTACACTATATTGTCAAAAGTATTGGGATGCCTGCCTTTACACGCACATGAACTTTAATGGCATCCCAGTCTGCAGACCAGTCAAGTTTCTCCACCCCAAACTCACTCATCCATGTCTTTATGGACCTTGCTTTGTGCACTGGTGAGCAGTCATGTTGGAACAGGAAGGGGCCATCCCCAAACTGTTCCCACAAACTTGGGAGCATGAAATTGTCCAAAATGTCTTGGTATGCTAACACCTTAAGAGTTCTCTTCACTGGAACTAAGGGGCCAAGCCCAACCCCTGAAAGACAAAACCCCACCGTAATCCCTCCTCCACCAAATGATTTGGACCAGTGCACAAAGCAAGGTCCATAAAGACATGGATGAGCGAGTTTGGGGTGGAGGAACTTGACTGTCCTGACCTCAACTCGATAGAACACCTTTGGGATGAATTAGAGCGGAGACTGCGAGCCAGGCCTTCTCGTCGAACATCAATGCCTGACCCCACAAATGTGCTTCTGGAAGAATGGTCAAACATTCCCATAGACACACTCCTGAACCTCGTGGACAGACTTCCCAGAAGGGCTTGAACACTATGTACCAAGACTAGGATGCCATTAAAGTTCATGTGCGTGTAAAGGCAGGTGTCCCAATACTTTTGAACAAAATAGTGTATGTTTATCCCAAGTATGTTGTACTACATGGAAGGCCCACTTTTTAAGTGTGCCCCCCCTTCCTAAGTGTGCCCCTAACCCATTTTAAGTGTGGCCCCCGACCTCCCCCTTGCTGAAACGCCATAAATAATCTTACAGGCCACTAGAGGAAAAATGTTAATATACTAACTTCCCTTGGCTTCTATTGTGCAGGGGGTGACATAATTCCCACACGATCCTGGGGAGTAATCCAAATCTTGCAAGAAGACACTGAGTGCTAGACTTTCTTCTCACGGGATTTGGACTACTCAACATTCCCCAGGACCTTGTTTTAAGGAGGATGACATCATCCTCCACTAGGCTCCTGGGGAAAGGTTATTTATTCTGACCTTATTTGTCGCTGACTTGAGAATTTTGGAGGAATGAGGGTGGGACGGTGTTTGGTATAACTTACCCATTCTCCATTCTCAGTTTGGGGTTCATTATACGTCATTAGGACTATGATGAGGAGGAGGGAGGTGTTGTGCTAGGTAATTGACTCTCCTGGAGTAATTTTTTTCCTGTGGGGGGGGGGGGGGGGAGTGAGATAGATAATATAGTCTATATATAGAGATATTATCTATCTCACTCCCCCCCCCCCCCCCCCACAGGAAAAAAATTACTCCAGGAGAGTCAATTACCTAGCACAACACCTCCCTCCTCCTCATCATAGTCCTAATGACGTATAATGAACCCCAAACTGAGAATGGAGAATGGGTAAGGTATACCAAACACCGTCCCACTCTCATTCCTCCAAAATTCTCAAGTCAGCGACAAATAAGGTCAGAATAAATTCTCACGTCTGTGCTAGGCATTCATGGGACTTAATTCACTTGACAAAAGAAAATACTCCGGTTTAAAGCACAATTGACAGAAACAGCCCAAGCTAGTTATAAAACAGAGAAACTGATGCTAGGTAGGTGGGGTTGGAAAACTTGCGACAGCCCAATAAACATGGTCTGGAAAGCTCATGATGGCCCTATTATTAATCTTTTGTAAAACAGTCTAGAAGAAATCCACAATTGTAAGTTTGGTTTTACTAGAACTGAAACTGATCTTTCATATATCTCTAGCTCTGAACTCTATATACTATACTGTCAATACTGCTTTCTGCATCATTGAAGATCGACCACCACAGGAAGAATATCTGAAGAACAGGAGCCTGCACATCACGTGACCCACCTGAAGATAATGATATGTACTGTATAAAACAAAAAAATACCATGGGGAGATCATGGATGTCCTCCAGAAGATGGAGAGGAATACTGGAATGGGGTAACCATTTTGTTAGTAGTAAATTGCTAAGACAAGAATTGATACCAAGAAAAAGGTGGCCTACTTCCATGTGAATTACACTGATTATGTCATACATGGAGCAAACCAAGATTTATTTTATTTTTTCAGTTTTATTTAATACACAAACTGTAATAGCCATCTGCACAGAGAAAGGAAATTGTATGCAAATTCCATTTTCAGATTGTTAAAGGTTTTATTAAATCTTGATAAAAAAGGCAAAATCACTGATATGTAACCTCATCTTTCATTGATCAGATAGTAAGAAACCATGTCCCAGCTCCCCCTCCCCCCACACATACATTGCAAAAGTTTTCAAGGTGGAATGCCATATGCAAAGGATGTGTTATTGTTAACAGCTTGTACAAAATGCAGATGTGGAATGACAAGAAGGGAAATGTTTTGTGTGAGCTTGTTTTCAAATTGGCCCCTGTAGAGCCCCATTGGACCAAAGACCAGAGTATATGAAGACTTGACTTCTGCCCAAGTCAATATTATGCCCCACCCTCTACTGTCACTAAACCCCACCCCTTGACTGTCAGTTGTTGAATGACAGACATGAGCAATAGATGCTTTGGCATTTGACAGTTGAATGGCTGGGAGTGCAGCTAGGTGCCTGTGGTGGGTTCAGCTTAAGTTGACATTGATATAAAGACTAAGGCGGTAACTAAGGTTAACACTGGGGCGGTAGGGGGCGTCGGCGGTAAAACAGCGCTATTTTTAGCGCTGTTTTACCGCAGTATTCGGCCGCTAGCGGTGCGGTTTTAACCCCCCGCTGGCGGCCGAAAAAGGGTTAAAATCACTCGTTCAGCGTGGCTGTAGCCGCGGTATTGCCGTGGTATAGCCGCGCTGTCCCATTGATTTCAATGGGCAGGAGCGGTTTAGGAGCGGTGAATGCACCGCTCCAAAGATGCGGCTTGCAGGAGATTTTTTTCTTCTCCTGCCAGCGCACTCGGGCTTTCACACTGAACAAACAGCGGAGGCTGTTTAGGGGCGGTTTGCAGGCGGTATTTTTAGCGCAATAACGGCTGCAAACCGCCCCAGTGTGAAAGGGGCCTAACAAAGGTTCTTGTTGGCACCACAAAAGTACCAACACTTAGGGCTGTTATCACTTTAGGTTTTTTTTTTACATCAATTGTCTGATCATGTTTGCTTATTTACTTATAAAATGATATCGTACAGACATTACTTAGGTGTTGTGTACATAGCAAATAGCACCAATGCGCAGAGCAATGAATGTCCACATCAGGTACAAGGCACTTCATAGGGTATCTGCAGGTACAAGACACTAGGTTCAGATACTTAAACTTAAATGGGTCATTTAGGGAAAAGTTAAACAATGGCACTGCAAATTGCAAATTTCATTGTGTCTTTTTAAATTGTAGCCTTTAAAAGTTTCTCCTGTTAAACCCCATCTGCGCATGGAGGCTGTTCAGTAATTTCCATAGACATTCATTGTAAAAAGCAATGACAAACTCTGCACAGCTCATCGGGTACAAGGTACTGGTCTCAGGAGCTAACCGTCAAAAAGGTTCTTTTGGAAAGAGATACACCTCTTTTAATTAGGCTGCTTATTAGTTATAGCCCTCAGCTCAGTAACTACCATTGGAGATCTAAAGGCCAAGTATAGTCAACAGTCCTATCAAAAATGATATGTGCTGAGACGGGCTGGTTGGTGAAGAAGGTATTGCCATAAGCCCTCATTTAGCTGGATACACATATTGTGCAGTACACCTCCCTTAACAATCAATTTTTCTCAGCACAGCTTTGAGTTTGGACCCTGTACAATCCTCATTTATGCAATAAGTTAATGAGCTGAGATCTCCTACATCACTGAAAGTTCTTCCTCTGTATAAATCAGGTCTTAATGGAAAGGTCTTTCAGGCCTCTACCTAATAAACGATGCAGGACCTTCTACAGATGAGCGAAACTGAAGGCAGAGTTCATAGTGGATTAGAACAGAAGAGTCGCCTGCTCAGGTAACTGGTAAAGTGGCTCAAATGACAAAAATACCTGGTCATTCAGTGTGGACCCTGCTTTCAGTGCTACTGTTGGTACGGGGTAAGGATATCTGTCATACTTATAAAGGCAGTGATGTCACACAGACTGGTTGACAGCTAGAAATCTGATAACCTATGAACAACATGGGTCAACTGAGCTGGTCAGCAACATCATCAAGGTGGGCAGGACATTTTGGTCATATGGCAGCTAGCCAAAATTAGCAGGTGGAGTCACCTGCCAGAGCTTGGTTATTGTAGGGGGTAAGAATATTAAAATAATAAATTGTGCTATGATCATTAGACAGCCATTTTTTATATCTAAGACTTCTCCAGATTTTCCACCAAAATGCGATCAGAATCTCTCAAGGCGTTTTTGAATATGTCCTTCTGAGGATCCTCCCAGGACTTGACATATTTGTTATAGAGCTTCCTCATCTGTGCATAGGATGTTCTTTCTCCAGTTATTGTCTCATAATCTTCATATTCCAGCAGTCTTGCAGACATAAGACTATCCAGGATGGGCTCTACCAGAGATACCCCACGTATCAGAGCTTCCCGATGTTCATCCACGAAGTGCTCCTTGGGGCCTGAGCAAGAAGCAGAAGAATCTGTGATAAAAAAGAACATTATCGAAATAAAGAAATAAAGAATTTGCTAAACAAAAAAAAGCACAGTAATCACAGGGGCAATAGTTTTTTTTTTTTTTTTGGAAAGTTTCGGATTGGAATAGTGTCCTGCTTTCTCTATCTATTCAAATATAAAACAGCCAAAATGTTTTGGCTTTAAATAGAGTAAAGGTTAGAACTGCTATCAACTCTTTTTTTTAATTTCTGTCCATGTCCCGGCTAGGTGGATCCCCCTTTCTATTTGCCTTGGTGATTACAGAAAGCGATGAGACATTTTTCGGTTGTCTTCAGAATTTGAGGAGATGGTAAATCTTTTAATGGGAAACACCTGTTACATAGTTACATAGTTACATAGTTAGTAAGGTTGAATAAAGACACCAGTCCATCCAGTTCAACCTGAGTGAGTGTGGGTGCGTGTCTACAATTATCCCTATTTATTTAAGATACCCATATCGCGCTGTCAATTTACGCAGCGCTCCACACATACATCGCACACTCACATCGGTCCCTACCCTCAAGGAGCCCACAATCCAAGGTCCCCAACTCACATTCATATACTAGGGCCAATTTTTTTTTTTGGACAGAAGCCAATTAACCTACCAGCATGTCTTTGGAGTGTGGGAGGAAACCGGTGTACCCGGAGGAAACCCACGCAGGCACAGGGAGAACATGCAAACTCCAGGCAGGTAGTGTCATGGTTGGGATTACGAACCAGCGACCCTTTTTACTGCTAGGTGAGAGTGCTAACCACTACACCACTGTGCTGCACACTGCTGTTCCACTGACCGCTCTCCAAGAGGGGAATTCCTCCCACTTTCAGGAGATTTCCTCTTACCTTTTGTGTTGCCTCTCTGGGACAGGAAGTTAAAAGAAATCTCCTTATTGAGATACACATACAGCAAAAAAGTGACCTTACTTTATCCAAAACTTAAAGTGGTTGTAATCCCTCATATACAGGTGCGTCTCAAAAAATTAAAATATCATCAAAAAGTTAATTTATTTCAGTAATTCAATTCAAGAAGTGAAACTCCTATATTTTATATAGATTCATCACACACACACACACACAGTGATATATATCAAGCATTTCTTTCTTTTAATTTTGATGATTATGGCTTACAGCTACTGAAAACCTAACATTCAGTATCTCAGAAAATTTGAATATTGTGAAAAAGTTGAATATTGTGGACTCATGGTGTCACACTTTAATCAGCTAATTAACTCAAAACACCTGTAAAGGTTTCCTGAGCCCTTAAATAGTCTCTCAGTCTGGTTCAGTAGGTTACACAATCATGGGGAAGATTGTTGACTTGACAGTTGTCCAGAAGACCATCATTGACACCCTCCACATGGAGGTTAATTCACAAAAGGTCATTGCTAAAGAAGCTGGCTGTTCACAGAGTGCTGTATCCATGCATATTAATGGAATGTTGAGTGGAAGGAAAAAGTGTGGTAGAAAAAGATGCGCAAGCAACAAGGATAACGGCAGCCTTGAAAAGATTTTGAAGCAAAGGCCATTCAAGAATTTGGGGGAGATTTACAAGGAGTGAACTACGGCTGAAGTCAGTGCTTCAAGAGCCACCACACACAGACGTATCCAGGACATGGGCTATAACTGTCATATTACTTGTGTCAAGCCACTCCTGAACTCCTGCAGACAACATCAGAAGCATCTTAAATGGGCTAAGGAGAAAAAGGACTGGACTGTTGCTCTGTGGTCAAAAGTCCTCTTTGAATATCATTTGGAAATCAAGGTCCCAGAGTCTGGAGGAGGAGTGGAGAGGCACAGAATCCAAGTTGCATGAGGTCCAGAGGGACGTTTCCACAGTCAGTAATGTTTTGGGGAGCCAAGTCATCTGCTGGTGTTGGTCCACTGCGTTTTATCAAGTTCAAAGTCAGCTCAGCCCTCTAACAGGACATTCTAGACCACTTCATGCTTCTGTCTGCTGACCAGCTTTATGGAGATGCTGATTTAATTTTCCAGCAGGACTGGAATCTAATATATGAGTTTCACTTTTTGAATTGAATTACTGAAATAAATTACCTTTTTGATGATAGTCTAAATTTTTGAGATGCACCTGTATACCCAGTGAAGTGACTGGCCTCAGATGATACACAGAGATGACACAAATCCTTCTACATAGGTTTTAATTGTTTATCTGCAGTCTTCTCCTCTCTACTCCCCTTCAAAAGGGCAGATCCTGTTAAAAAATCTTTTTTCATCAGGAGCACAGAGAAAGGGGCGGAGAGAGTGGAGTAACAGTGTGTGGCAGCTGATTGGAGGAAAAGCACACACCCTCCCCCCCTTTCACACAACAGAAGAACTGTGTTCTGAATAGACAAGCTGTCTGCAGAGCTCTCCTCCCCCTCCTTTGCAGACACAAATTTATCTCATGTGTCGGGAGAACTTCTCAGAAGTGACTCATGCTGATAACAGAGGAATGAAGCACCAGAGAGAAGACACTTAGGCCTCATGCACACGAGATGCCGGTGCAAACTCTGCTGAACACATGTTTTTAAAAGCTGAAACCGGCATTTAGAAACGCCTGTTTTGCCGCGTTTGCATGCCGCGTTTAGCCGCGTTTTACCGCGTTTGCGTCTAGAAGCTTCTGCAGAGCAGAGAATGACATTTTGCAACCCGACTTTGGGGCCCCGTATCTCTAGCACTACAGCATATCCAAATTTGGTGTTCCTAGCACCAAGTGGTCCCGAGATATGGGGCCCCAAAGTCGGGTAGCAAAATGTCAAGCACTTCTGCAGCAGAGAATGACATTTTCCGACCTGACTTTGGGGCCCCATATCTTGGGCTAACTTGGTGCTAGTAACACCAAATTTGGGTATGTTATAGTGTTAGTCCCACTGTGTTAGCACACCAAATTTGGGGTTCCTAGCCTCAAGTGACCTCGAGATATGGGGCCCCAAATTCAGGTCACAAAATGTCAAGCACTTTTCTGCAGCAGAGAATGACATTTTGTGACCCGACTTTGGGGACCCATATCTCGGGGTCACTTGGTGGAAAAGTTTTGCGTCTGAACCCATTTTTTTGCTTCGGTAAAAACGAGGTTAAGCGCAACCGCCTAAAAACGCCAAAAAACAAGACTGTGTACATGGACACATAGGATAACATTGAATGGGTTCAGGGGCAAAGTGTCCAACTGCCTCGGAACATGCGTTTAACAGCGTCTCATGTGCATGAGGCCTTTAAGGTTTGGAGAGAGATAAGTAAACACTGCAGATACGTGTGCTTTGCTCAGATTCCATGACTGAGGTTTACAACCACTTTAAGGAGGAATTAAACCCAAAACCAAAAATTTAATTTATTGCAGCTTACCAATCTTTAGATGTGGTGGCTGCATTAGTTTTCTTTCCCCTCTGTTTTCACCCGGTGATCTGGCCAGTAACACACCTCCTATATTAGAGGGCCCCGACTCTGGAGGAAGGAGCAACAGAGACACCTTAGGACAGCAGCATTATCAGTCATAATAAAATGCTAATTTTGCTAACATTGCCTAGACCCCTCCCCCCATCACTAATCACGCTTTACTAGTAAGTTTAACCGCTTCCCGACCAGTGCGCGACGATGTGCGTCGGCACAATGGCACGACTGGCCAAATGGGCGTACTGTATGTCCCCTTTAAGATGCGGCCTAATTTCACTGCAAGGTCCACTTTAAGATTAGCCACTTCCCTTGATCAAATTACCAATGACCCCATTATTATTAGCCATGAGCATTATTTAAAGCGGAGTTCCGCTTAAAAAAATAAAATTAAAAGTCAGGGTCCAGCGATGCGGGGGATTGAAGCCCCGCTTGTCTCCCCCTCCGCCTGCATTTTAACTGTGGGTGCCCGGCTGTGGCTTCACAGAAAAAAACACTACAACCGCTGTATCTTTGAAATATGACTCCAATGTTGGGAAACCATATAGATAGGAAAGAAAAAAGCCTCATAGTGTAAAACCAAACAAAAATGTGTTAAAAGCTGATAAAAGTTACACTCACAAAATAGATTTGACGGCGATATCACTTGTCCAACCAGTTGGGTGGCATTGCAAGGGTTCTCCAATCCGACGCGTTTCCACACAAATGTCGTCTCCTGGGAATGGAGGATCATTCCCAGGAGACGACATTTGTGTGGAAATGCGTCGGATCAGAGAACCCTTGCAATGCCACCCAACTGGTTGGACAAGTGATATCAATTTTTTATGCTTGAAGTTTTCAGCCTTGTTGTAAGTGTAACTTTTATCAGCTTTTAATACATTTTTGTTTGGTTTTACAACACTATGAGGCTTTTTTCTTTCCTATCTATATGATTTCCCAATATCAGAGTCCCATTTCAAAGATACAGCAGTTGTAGTGTTTTTTCATTCATACACCTGAGACATCCAAGCCGGCAATTACCGTCATATGAATGAGCTGCATGCTCATGGGAGTAATCCTACACTTTGGTTCTTGCAACAACCTGAGTTCTGAAGTATTTGGATCTTGGCTAATCGGGAGAATCATCTCACATGTCAGTGGTCATATCCACAAAGCGAGTTTGATCTCTGTAATAGGGATCCATTCTATCCGGTAAGAAGCTAATCTTTCTATATGGGACATCGTGATATGTATTAGACATCTTTCAACATTCTACCATTTCTGCATATGAGAGCATTATATGGGACTTTTTGCTAAGATTCTGTTTTAATTTAATTAAAACAGATAAATAATGCAATTATATGAGCACGAATTTTGTGCATGTTGAGTGATATCACACAGGCACCTATTTAGATGATTTTTCACATTTGTAGCAATCTTTGTGGTTAATACATTTATTTATTCTAGTTCATTTCACCTGGCACCCAAGTTATGTATGCACTAGTCATTTTACTTATTACATTAGATGAATTCCTATCTGATAGACCTTATTGGCAGCCCAATGGCCAACTGAAGAAAACATGTATTGGCAAGCTGACAATGACGCTGCAAATTGTGAGGCAGTGGCTTGGCGGTTTTAGCCTACAGCAGGATGTGCTGCTACCAGCATGTAAGAAACTTTGCAACAAATTCATAGGAAACAATTTGCTTCAGAAAACTATTTAAAGGAAAAACAGGTTTGAGGTTTACATATACTTTGTAATTTTCCCAGGCAATGCTTTCCTATGAAACTCCTTTCCATACTCATTTCTGTCTGCAAGATTTATTGATTATTAGTATTTAACAAATGCTCTTTCCAAACGTTTTAGTTTCTATTTCTCTTGCTTTCTCTCTCTTTAACTCCCTTCTTTTGCTGGACTCCCCGCCCACATCTCATCTTTTTGCACTATTAATACTATTAAATGCTGCACATCCTCTGTCTGCTAACAAAATGTTTGACTTCCTTCCAATTTTTTTAACACAGATGAATACATTAATGAAAGAGTCTGAGAGGCTTGATTTCACCCAAAATGCTCAGAAAGAGAAGGGATGAACTCCAAGTGGGCTAGAAGACCACTTTTCAATAATTGTTTTAGAAGCCCTGACCGTGAGCTCAGTCTTATGTCAACATTTACCTTTTATTCTGATCACGTTAGCTCAAGAATGGTTCCCAACGAAATGTCTGACTTTCTTCCAATGTTTTAACACAAATAAAATTATTAATGAAAGAGTCCAGAAGACGTAATTTCACCCAATTTTATTTTAAGTGCTGTGATAAAATGATGCCATCCAAAGAAAAGATGTATGTTTGGGCAATGACAATTTTGGATTGTTATTCAGCAGTCCTTACAACAAGATGTACATGTAAAAGGATATCTGTGGTGTGACTAATCATACATTATACTTCAGGGACCATAGCATAGTTGGCCATTGTGTCCCTTCTTTCCCCCGATCACCATTCCCCACACCCCCCGAAATCAAGATGAAAAGTCAAAAGTCAAAGTCAAGTTGGAATGAGGAATAGAGGAAATATAGAGAGGAAATGCATTGATCTTATTAGCCATTCCGAGTTGTAGCCATGGAATAATGACAAATATGGGAATGTTTTGTGCATGAAGAGCATTTCAACTACATTTTAAAAACAAAGATATATATTAAAAAAAAAACAGAAAGAGTGATTTTATATGTTTTGTTTATAAAACCTTGCATGGATCAGATTCTATGTGATAGCAGATTCTTTATTTTAAGATGTAATGAATTCACACCAAGGGCACTAATGGATAGCGCAATGAGGTGCTTCACATCTCACAAGGCATCAAATAAATATCACTTACAGATAAGTCATAAAGAAACTTTAAACATTTTTGTCTGGAGTTTATCTTTAAAAGTTATCTAGCCCCCCCCCCAGAGAAATGTAATATATTGCAACTTAGCAGTGTGGTGGCTGCCTTTTCTATTCTCCTTTATTTCCACCTGGTGAATATGCCAGAAAAACACTTCCTGTCCTGGGTGACAACGCTCACTCACTGTACTGTATCTATCTATGAGTAGTGTTGTTACCTTAGGCTGCTCTCCTGATTTAGACTACAACATCCCCAACCCACTTTTCCCATCTCCATTACCTAGGAAGAAATGTGCTGTAAATCACAGAAGATAGCCGCCACTGGATGTCACCCTAGGCTCATCATCTCCTGATTTAGACTACAGCCCCTGTCCCCAAACTCCCCATTCACCATCTCCATTAGAAGAAGTATGTTGTAAATCACATTAGATAGCTGAGAAGGTTGGTAACATTGTTTAGGAGGAAGTTCCATGGTCACTGGTTATTCTGGCAGAATCAGCAGGTGTTTTTCTGTACTTGCAGAAAATGTTCTTAGCCTTAAAAAAGGTAACTAGCAGCCACCCCATCTACAGACTGATAAGCTTAAATATATGACATTTTTCTTCTTGGGTTTAGATCTTCTTTTTTGGGTTCTCCAGATCTTTGATCAAAGGACCATTAGTTTTCTTTAATATTTCATAGAGAGTATCCTTGTCGGATTCAGAAAATCCCCTGATGTTCACGTAGAGCCTCCTCATTTGCTCCTGGGAAATTTTTTCAGCTCGTATGGTGTCACATTGTTCATTTACTAGCAGACCTTTAGATTTGAGACCGTCCAGGATGGCAGCCACCATAGAACACCTGGCTATCAGTTCCTCCTCATATTCATCCACAAAGTGCTTGGGGGCAGAAGAGGAGGAAGCTGTAATCAGAAAAAAAATATTCACAAAACTTTACAAAAAAGGGTCTTGTTTAGTGAGAATATATAACAGTTATGGGTCTTTTAAAGCTTTTGAATTTTACACTGGAAGGAATTTGCCATGTTAGTTGCACTGAAACCCATTGTCTCCTCCAGGAGGGTTCTACTTATTTGCAGGGGTTCTATCAGGATTGCACTCCCCATCAAGCATTTGTATGCACAGTGCCTACGATCTACTGAATTTTTTAGGGCTAATGAAGGAAAAAAACACACTGTACACACTTTTCCTAAACTGGGGCCTTCTTCTTGTGGGAGCTCCATGTTCTGCTCACACTGCTATCAGCACTGCACAGCTTGGCTTTCAGTGGAGCTACTTGTGTCACTGGTCCAAGCAAATTCTCCCTAATGTCTTGAGGAGAATCCACAAGGATGGAAGGTCCATAAATACTGTCCCAGATACCCCTTCAGTGAATTCTCTGTGGAAAAAAAATGGTTTATTGGCAAGAAGGGATCTTCGTGACAAAGTTGCAAACAGAATTGGAGACTCAATGGGGGATCTCCACACTGCACTGCTACACCTAGTATACATTAGCGGGATTATTTTAAAATAAATACACAGGTTGCTGGTGCTGGAGTCTTTTTTGAAAATGTTCCCTACGATGTACATTCAGAATCACTAACTTGGAAGTAGTTCATGAAAACAGCTCTGCACTGAAACTCACTAAGGGCTAACGTACTCCTCACGTGCTGAAATGGTATGCAGGAATGAATGAATCAGTTTGTGTCAAATCAGATTTGAAGCCAATCTGGCCAATTTGCTTTGACCCAGTGACCAATGATGAGCAGTGAGGGATGGTGAGCCAGCTGGAACTTTCTGTAAGAAGTCGGAGCAAAGTGATCTAGTGACCGGTCCAACAAACTTCGTTACTAGTTCATTGTATGTTTGGTCAATGTATAATATTGTCTAGCAGAATACCACCATCCAACTCATTGACACATAATTATCTGACCAGGGCTGTCACCACTAAAACAGTTGGGGACTCTAATTAGACAAGGACTGACTCTTATATCAGGGACATGGCCAGGGAAAACTTTCAGCTAATGACCTGAAAAATCTGGCACTGAACCTACACTGAGCCAATGGAACCATTATAAATGGACATGACTGAGGGACCTATCTGGTAGCCTAGGCTTATGGAAGGAAGCCTCCTTTACAGAATAATTGGTGACAGGACCTACTCTTATATCACTCACCTTCTGAAGTGATTCCTCCTTGGGCTTCTTTCTTCACTGAAAATAAAAGAAGCACAGACATTATTCTCTCTATCTCGACATGTTATCTTATTTTATCTGCTAGCAGAATTGTCCTCTTTTCAATACACAAATGTAGAGTATATGCTTAATTATTTAATCAATACAGTATAACAGTGCAAAGATTGATGATTGCTGCTCAGGTAGCTCCTACAGTAAGCTCACACCTGATTGGCTGCTTTGGGCATGGCATGTCACCTTTGTCCTGTGCACCGCCAGGCTGTATAAGGCTCCATGTACACGGGACACTGAGGCAAAGTCCTCTGAACAAATTTTTTTGACACCTTGAAACCTGCGTTTAAATGCCCATTTAGCTGCGTTTGCATGCCGCGTTTAGCTGCGTTTAGCCGCGTTTACCGCGTTTGCGTCTAGAAGCGTTTATTAACCACTTGAGCCCCGGACCATTATGCCGCCTAAGGACCAGAGGTCTTTTTCCAATTTGGCACTGCATCGCTTTAACTGCTAATTGCGCGGTCATGCAATGCTGTACCCAAACGAAATTTGCGTCCTTTTCTTCCCACAAATAGAGCTTTCTTTTGATGGTATTTGATCACCTCTGCGGTTTTTATTTTTTGCGCTATAAACAGAAAAAGACCGAAAATTTTGAAAAAAAATGATATTTTCTATGTTTTGTTATAAAAAAAATCCAATAAACTCAATTTTAGTCATACATTTAGGCCAAAATGTATTCGGCCACATGTCTTTGGTAAAAAAAATGTCAATAAGCGTATATTTATTGGTTTGCGCAAAAGTTATAGCGTCTACAAACTAGGGTACATTTTCTGGAATTTACACAGCTTTAGGTTTATGACTGCCTATGTCATTTCTTGAGGTGCTAAAATGGCAGGGCAGTACAAAACCCCCACAAATGACCCCATTTTGGAAAGTAGACACCCCAAGGAAATTGCTGAGAGGCATGTTGAACCCATTGAATATTTATTTTTTTTGTCCCAAGTGATTGAATAATGACAAAAAAAAAAATATTTACAAAAAGTTGTCACTAAATGATATATTGCTCACACAGGCCATGGGCCTATGTGGAATCGCACCCCACAATACATTCAGCTGCTTCTCCTGAGTACGGGGATACCACATGTGTGGGACTTTTTGGGAGCCTAGCCGCGTACGGGGCCCCAAAAACCAATCACCGCCTTCAGGATTTCTAAGGGTGTAAATTTTTGATTTCACTCTTCACTGCCTATCACAGTTTCGGAGGCCATGGAATACCCAGGTGGCACAAAACCCCCCCAAATGACCTCATTTTGGAAAGTAGACACCCCAAGCTATTTGCTGAGAGGCATATTGAGTCCATGGAATATTTTATATTTTGACACAAGTTGCGGGAAAGTGACCCTTTTTTTTTTTTTTTTTGCACAAAGTTGTCACTAAATGATATATTGCTCACACAGGCCATGGGCATATGTGGAATTGCACCCCAAAATACATTTAGCTGCTTCTCCTGATTATGGGGATACCACATGTGTGGGACTTTTTGGGAGCCTAGCCGCGTACGGGGCCGCGAAAACCAATCACCGCCTTCAGGATTTCTAAGGGTGTAAATTTTTGATTTCACTCTTCACTGCCTATCACAGTTTCGGAGGCCATGGAATACCCAGGTGGCACAAACCCCCCCCAAATGACCTCATTTTGGAAAGTAGACACCCCAAGCTATTTGCTGAGAGGCATATTGAGTCCATGGAATATTTTATATTTTGACACAAGTTGCGGGAAAGTGACACTTTTTTATTTTTTTTTTGCACAAAGTTGTCACTAAATGATATATTGCTCACACAGGCCATGGGCATATGTGGAATTGCACCCCAAAATACATTTAGCTGCTTCTCCTGATTATGGGGATACCACATGTGTGGGACTTTTTGGGAGCCTAGCCGCGTACGGGGCCCCGAAAACCAATCACCGCCTTCAGGATTTCTAAGGGCGTGAATTTTTGATTTCACTCTTCACTATCACGGTTTCGGAGGCCATGGAATGCCCAGGTGGCACAAAAATTTTTTTGGGGGGGGTTCGTTGGGTAGGGGTACTCGGGAGGACATAAAGAAAATGCCTCTCATGCAGCCGACTGCATTTGGTTGGGGATGTGAATGGGGGAAGTACGGGTGCTGCAGAAGTGGTGGGTTCCCAATTAGGATTGGCGAATGCAGCAGGAAGGGCATTATGGGCACGACGGGCCTGTGTTTGTCTTCTTGGTGGCAGCGGGACACTACTTGTGCTTGCCACCTCACCAGCTTGAACTGCACTTATGGGACTCGCCACGTCACCAATTGTTACTGCAGTGCTGGTTTGACTACGACCGGGGTGTACTAGCCCGCTGGTGCTTGCCAGTTCAATAAAAAGCTACCAAAAAAACTGTTAGCGATCGCAGGGATCAGGCCTGACTCTGTGAACGCTGCAGTTATGCGTTTAGTGTTTTGTAAGTGACAGTGATCGATCGATACTGCACTTGGAGTGGCTGGGCTGGGCCGGGCGGAGGGGCAAAACGCAGGTGCTAGCAGGTATCTGGGCTGATCCCGCTAACACTGCGTTTTTGGGAACCCTAAACTGCTGGGGACGCTAGTATAGATCTGATCGGATCAGATATTGATCCATACAGATACTATACCACTAAGGGAGGCGTATGCTGCGTGCGTGGGTGTTAGCGGTACTGGCGCTAATCTGACGCTGCCTGGGGCGACGCATATCACCGCCGGGCGATCAGGGGGCTAAACCTTTATTCGGTAATAAACGGCGGGTGCCCTGACACTATAAAAAATAAACGAACTAACCAGCGTCACCCATAACACTTATACGGTGATCAGTGGTGAAAGGGTTAACTAGGGGGCAATCAAGGGGTTAAAACATTTATTCGGTAGTATATGGGGGTCCCTGTCGCTATAAAACGCTGACGGCGAACCTAAATATTTACTTCCCTAACTAGCGTCACCAGCGACACTAATACAGCGATCAGAAAAATGATCGCTTAGTGACACTGGTGACGGGGGGTAATCAAGGGGTTAAAACTTTATTAGGAGGGGTTAGGGGGGTACCCTAGACCTAAAGGGGGCTAACAGTAACTGCCCTAACACTGTAACTGTCACAAACTGACACCAATGTAGTAATCAGAAAAAAAAAAAAAACTGCTTGGTGTCAGTTTGTGACGGGGGGGATCGGGGGTCGATCGGGGGGGGGATCGGGGTGTTTTGTGTGCCTGGCATGTTCTACTGTGTGTGTAGTGTGTTGTGCACTCACATAGATGTCTTCTCTCCTCGGCGCCGGAACGGAAAATACCGAGCCGAGGAGAGATGACATCATTTCCTTTGCTGCTGTTTAGCATACAGCAGCAAAGGAATGTTCCCATTGGCCGGCGGCGATCGCGAGGGGGGGGGCCACGAACGGATGGCCTCCCCCTCACCTCCGATCGCCGGGGGACAAAAGAGGACCGCCTCGGGCACCGGGGGGGGGGTCCGATCGGGAGGCAAATCATGTAGATGTACGTGATTTTGCCTGCCCGTGCCATTCTGCCGACGTATATCGGCGTGAGGCGGTCCTTAAGTGGTTAAGATCACCTCATTTAAGATCCTCTCCAAGCTCAAAAAACATTGTAGTTAACTATTTCAGCCATTTTGACCAGAGTGAGTAGCAGCAGCAGAGAGAGCAGTTGTCTACTTGTATTTGACTCTATTTCTGTGCTTTTTTTAGGACTTGGATGAAGGGTGGGTGTCCAAGATAACAGTTGAGACAGTCCTGTGAATCATTGTCCAAGCTACCAAAAAAACTAGAGTTAAAATGGAATTATTAACATAAATTTGACCAGGGCAAAATGGAATTTTTAAAATAAAAAATTTCAATTTCATGAATCTATGTTTAATCAAGTCGGGGGTCAAGCTCAATGGTGGGGTCATCTTGGTCAAATCTGAACATATGGGTCAAATTCCAATTAAAATTTAGATGCAGCAATGCCAGTGGTGTATTGCATTGCATCAAGGGCTACATATGGTCTATGAATCAAACATTTTTAACTACCGTATTTATCGGCGTATAACACGCACTTTTTTCCCCTTAAAATCAGGGGAAAGTCGCAGGTGCGTGTTATACGCCGATCCCCGCCGATCCCGATCTGTAAATGTCAAAATCGCGGTCCGCGATTTGAAAATGGCGCCGCCGGAGCCGAAGTACACAGAGCCGGTCCTCGGCTCTTTCCGGCGGCTCTCGTTTACTTTCGGCTCCACTCGTAGTCCCGAGCGGAGCTATCCGAACCTACTCGGATAGCTCCGCTCCGGACTACGAGTGAAACCGAAAGTAAACGAGAGCCGCCGGAAAGAGCCGAGGACCGGCTCTGTGTACTTCGGCGCCGGCGGCGCCATTTTCAAATCGCGGACCGCGATTTTGAAGCCCTGGAAGCAGGGACAGGGGATGCAAGGCTGCACTGGGGAAGGCTGCACTGGGGATGGCTGCACTGACGAAGGCTGCACTGGGGAAGGCTGCACTGACAAGGCTGACAAGGCTGCACTGGGGAAGGCTGCACTGGGGATGGCTGCACTGACGAAGGCTGCACTGGGGAAGGCTGCACTGGGGATGGCTGCACTGGGGAAGGCTGCACTGGGGAAGTCTGCACTGGGGATGGCTGCACTGGGGAAGGCTGCACTGGGGAAGGCTGCACTGGGGAAGTCTGCACTGACAAGGCTGCACTGGGGAAGGCTGCACTGGGGAAGGCTGCACTGACAAGGCTGCACTGACAAGGCTGACAAGGCTGCACTGGGGAAGGCTGCACTGACAAGGCTGCACTGACAAGGCTGCACTGGGGAAGGCTGCACTGACAAGGCTGCAATGAAGGGCATTTAAATGTAAGTTTTTTTCCCTTCAACTTCCCTCCTAAAAGTTTTTTTTCCTTAAAATTCCCTCCTAAATTGGGGTGCGTGTTATACGCTGGTGCGTGTTATACGCCGATAAATACGGTATATTTTTTTATGTTTTTTCATTGTTTTCCATCATATTTTTGTCTTTCAGGTCTAAAATATAGGGTATCTTTAAAAACGCTTATAAACGAAAATGTGGCTAAGCGCGAGTACGTGTTTAGCCCCGTTTAGCCATGTTTGGCGTCTGAAACTTGGAAATCTTTTGCGTTTGAACCCATTTTTTTGCTTCCAAAGAAACGCTGTTAAACGCAACTGCAAAAAAAATGGCAATAAACGAGACTGTGTACATGGTTACATAGGATCACATTGAATGAGTTCAGGGGCAAAAAAGCATCCAACTGCTTCTGAACGCACGTTTAACAGCGTCCCATGTACATGGGGCCTAAGACCTCATGTGCACACATTGGTGGATATACATTTTGTCTCCTGTAAACCAAATCCCTCTATCCCTCTTTACTCCTCATTTGTCCCTCCTTCGTGTCTGATGTATTGACCTCTATTAAAAAATATATCATATTTACTAGCTATAAAAAAAAGTTTTTATTGATTTAATTTGTCATTTTAATGGAAAAATGCAAAAAAAAAAACACTTTTTTTTTGTGTGTACTTTACCTACATAATTTGTGCCAAAAGGTGTCCCTCTTTCCCGTCTCTGAAAGTCGGAACACATGTACAGTATGTCTATAACCAGAAAAAGTTTTTTTTTTTTTAACTGAGCCACATTTATTTTTCACACTATCTGAAAAACCCTTTAGCAGCACCTCCGTACTTACTCTGGGTCCCAAGATGGTGCCCTGCATCTGTTTTGTGGCCTCCTTGTGCCCCTGTTAAAATTGGTTCTGCTCACGGGGCCTATTGGTGACTCTGTCCACCACTGCATTTCCGGATATAAAGTGATTTATGGTCCTTTGAGAGACTTTGGTGTTTAGATTTTACATCAACCTTGTACCTGGAAATGATTTTTAAATATTGCCAACTATGGCCTATTTGCATAGCTCCCAACTGTCCCTGATTTGGAACAAAGTCCCTTTGCTCCTTCACATTGAAGGATTGCACATTACACTTGGGGGATTACACGGGGGGGGGGGTATATTTTGAGGAGATTACACTGGGGGGATTTACATTGGGGGGGGATTACATCAAGGGATTACACTTGGGGGTTTACATTGGGGTCATTTTTAAATGGGGGCATTTACATGGGGGTGTAATTTACAGTGGATTACACTATGAGGATTACATTGGGGGTATTACACAGTGGGGATTTACATGGGGGGGGGTTGCACTGAGGGGATTACACTCTGGGGGGGGGATTTACATAGGGGGGGTAAGGGGGCATTAGACTTGGGGGACTACACTGTGGAGGATTACAATGGGGGCACTACACTGTGGGGATTTACATGGGGTTTTTGCACTGAGGGGATTACACTGGGGGGGGGGGGGATTAAACTGGGCAGATTTACATGGGGGGGGACACACTCCGAGGGACTTACAATTGGGGAATTTACATGGAGGGTACTTCACACTGAGGGGATTACACTGGGAGAATTAAACGGGGAGGGGAGGGGGTATTTACATTGGGGGATTATACTTGGGGGATTCACACTGGAGGGATGGCATTACATTTGGATTGCACTTGGGGGGATTTACACTAGAGGGAGTACATTGGGGGCATTAAACTGGTGGGATTTACACTGGAGATAGCTTTTCTACTGGGTAGATTACACTGTGGGGGATTAAACTGGGAAAAATACACTGGAGGGGGGGATACACTCTGGGGTATTACACTGGGAGGATTACACTTATGGGATTCAAACCAGAGGAATTACACTGGAGGGATTCCATTGGGGACATTAAACTTGGGGGGTTACACTGTGAGGATTAAATTGGGGTCATTACACTGTGAGGATTTACACAGGGGAGGGGGGAATACACTTCGGAGGATTTATACTGGGGGGTTTACACTTATATGGGGAAAAAAATGATTGAGGGTGGTGACACTATGTTTTACTGCACCAGGTGACACCATCCCTAGTGACGCCACTAGAATAAGGTAGGGTTATAACCCCTGTAAGGTTTACTTTTGCCATCTTTGTCCCATTGGGGAGATTTACCTTCACTTCCTGTCCCATAGCCAAACAGGAAGTGAGAGGAAATTCCTGCTAATTAAGGGAATCTCTTGGGGCCCCCTAGGTCACTAGAACTAGGGTCCCTATTGGAATATTTTTCCTCTGTTACTTTTCTGGGGACAACCCAAAATTTGGGATTTTCGTTTACTTTCACTTTCAATGATAATGGTAAACAGGACAAATAGAGGGGTTAATCTCCCTAATGGGGGCACAAACAGCAATAAAAACCGACAGAGGTTCTAATTTCTCTCCCCTCTATCCGAAACAAAAAAAAAAGTTTTGCCTTTAGTTATACTTTAATGCATTCTCCTCTGCGGTGGACCACAGAAGAAGAGGCTGGAGCCTGCTCTGTGCCATACCATTGCATAGAGCAGGTAAGTATAACTATTATTATTTTACAAAGATTGCTACAAATGTGAAAAATCATCTAAGTAGGTGCCTACGTGATATCACTCAACATACACAAATCAAGAAGAAGCAAATTCTCCCTAATGTCTTGAGGAGAATCCACAAGGATGGAAGGTCCATAAATACTGTCCCAGATACCCCTTCAGTGAATTCTCTGTGGAAAAAAAACGGTTTATTGGCAAGAAGGGATCTTCGTGACAAAGTTGCAAACAGAATTGGAGACTCAATGGGGGATCTCTACACTGCACTGCTACACCTAGTATACATTAGCGGGATTATTTTAAAATAAATACACAGGTTGCTGGTGCTGGAGTCTTTTTTGAAAATGTTCCCTACGATGTACATTCAGAATCACTAACTTGGAAGTAGTTCATGAAAGCAGCTCTGCATTGAAAGTCACTAAGGGCTAACGTACTTCTCAGATTTGAAGCCAATCTGGCCAATTTGCTTTGACCCAGTGACCAATGATGAGCAGTGAGGGATGGTGAGCCAGCTGGAACTTTCTGTAAGAAGTCGGAGCAAAGTGATCTAGTGACCGGTCCAACAAACTTCGTTACTAGTTCATTGTATGTTGGGTCAATGTGGAATATTGTCTAGCAGAATACCACCATCCAACTCATTGACACATAATTATCTGACCAGGGCTGTCACCACTAAAACAGTTGGGGACTCTAATTAGACAAGGACTGACTCTTATATCAGGGACATGGCCAGGGAAAACTTTCAGCTAATGACCTGAAAAATCTGGCACTGAACCTACACTGAGCCAATGAAACCATTATAAATGGACATGACTGAGGGACCTATCTGGTAGCCTAGTCTTATGGAAGGAAGCCTCCTTTACAGAATAATTGGTGACAGGACCTACTCTTATATCACTCACCTTCTGAAGTGATTCCTCCTTGGGCTTCTTTCTTCACTGAAAATAAAAGAAGCACAGACATTATTCTCTCTATCTCGACATGTTATCTTATTTTATCTGCTAGCAGAATTGTCCTCTTTTCAATACACAAATGTAGAGTATATGCTTAATTATTTAATCAATACAGTATAACAGTGCAAAGATTGTTGATTGCTGCTCAGGTAGCTCCTACAGTAAGCTCACACCTGATTGGCTGCTTTGGGCATGGCATGTCACCTTTGTCCTGTGCACCGCCAGGCTGTATAAGGCCCCATGTACACCGGACGCTGAGGCAAAGTCCTCTGAACAGATTTTTTTGACACCTTGAAACAAACGCCCGTTTAGCCGCGTTTGCATGCCGCGTTTAGCTATGTTTAGCCATGTTTGGCGTCTGAAACGTGGAAATATTCTGCGTCTGAACCCATTTTTTTGCTTCCAAAGAAACACTGTTAAACGCAACTGCAAAAAAACGGCAATAAACGAGACTGTGTACATGGTCACATAGGATAACATTGAATGAGTTCAGGGGCAGTTGAAAAAAGCGTCCAACTGCTTCTAAACGCACGTTTAACAGCATCCCGTGTACATGGGGCCTAAGACCTCATGTGCACACATTGGTGGATACATTTGGTCCCCTGTAAACAGTCTGGGCTCTGAGGGTGCTGCCTGGACATTATGTCAATAGACCCCAACTGCCTTTCTTTAAAACCAAATCCCTCTATCCCTCTTTACTCCTCATTTGTCCCTGATGAATTGACCTCTATTAAAAAATATATCGTATTTACTAGCTATAAAAAAAAGTTTTTATTGATTTAATTTGTCATTTTAATGGAAAAATGCAAAAAAAAAAAACACTTTTTTTTTGTGTGTACTTTACCTACATAATTTGTGCCAAAAGGTGTCCCTCTTTCCCGTCTCTGAAAGTCAGAACACATGTACAGTATGTCTATAACCAGAAAAAGTTTTTTTTTTTTTTAACTGAGCCACATTTATTTTTCACACTATCTGAAAAACCCTTTAGCAGCACCTCCGTACCTACTCTGGGTCCCAAGATGGTGCCCTGCATCTGTTTTGTGGCCTCCTTGTGCCCCTGTTAAAATTGGTCCCGCTCAGGGGGTCTATTGGTGACCACTGCATTTCTGGATATAAAGTGATTTTTGGTCCTTTGAGGGACTTTGGTGTTTAGATTTTACAACAACCTTGTACCTGGAAATGATTTTTAAATATTGATAACTATGGCCTATTGGCATAGCTCCCAACTGTCCCTGATTTCGAGGGACTGTCCCTGATTTGGAACAAAGTCCCACTGTCCCTCTTTTCTCCTTCACACTGGGGGGATTTACATTGGGGGGGGGGGAAATTACACCAAGGGATTACACCTGGGAGTTTACATTGGGGGGCATTTTATTGGGGGGATTTACATGGGGGTTGTAATTTACAGTGGTTTACACTATGAGGATTACATTGGGAGTTATACACAGTGGGGATTTACATGGGGGGTTTGCACTGAGGGGATTACACTCTGGGGGGGGGGGATTTACACAGGGGGGGTAAGGGGGCATTATACTTGGGGGACTACACTGTGGAGGATTACAATGGGGGCACTACTTTGTGGGGATTTACATGGGGTTTTTTTTGCACTGAGGGGATTACACTGGGCAGATTAACATGGGGGGGGGGGGGCACACTTCAAGGGGATTACGATTGGGGAATTTACATGGGGGGTTCTTTACACTAAGGGGATTACACTGGGGGAAGTACACTGGGAGGATTAAACGGGGAGGGGAGGGGGGATTTACATTGGAAGGATTATACTTGGGGGATTCACACTGGAGGGATGGCATTACAATTGTGGATTGCACTCGGGAGGATTTACACTAGGAGGAGTACATTGGGGGCACTACACTGGTGGGATTTACGCTGGGGATAGCTTTTCTACTGGGTAGATTACACTGTGGGGGATTACTTGGGAAAAATATACTGGAGGGGGAGATACACTCTGGGGTATTACACTGGGAGGATTACACTTATGGGATTCAAACCAGAGGGATTATACTGGAGGGATTCCATTGGGGACATTAAACTTGTGGGGTTACACTGTGAGGATTAAATTGGGGCCATTACACTGTGAGGATTTACACGGGGGAGGGGGGGGGAATACACTTCGGGGGATTTATACTGGGGGGTTTACACTGGGAGGATTAACGGCACGAATATTGCCAATAAATGCAGTGTTATATGGGGAAAAAAATGATTGAGGGTGGTGACACTATGTTTTAATGCACCAGGTGACACCATCCCTAGTGAAACCACTAGAATAAGGTAGGGTTATAACCCCTGTAAGGTTTACTTTTGCCATCTTTGTCCCATTGGGGAGATTTACCTTCACTTCCTGTCTCATAGCCAAACAGGAAGTGAGAGGAAATTCCTGCTAATTAAGGGAATCTCTTGGGGCCCCCTAGGTCACTAGAACTAGGGTCCCCATTGGAACATTTCGCCTCTTACTTTTCTGGGGACAACCCAAAATTTGGGATTTTCATTTACTTTCACTTTCAATGATAATGGTAAACAGGACAAATAGAGGGGTTAATCTCCCTAATGTGCGCACAGACAGCAATAAAAACCGACAGAGGTTCTAACTTCTCTCCCCTCTATCCGAAACAAAAAAAAAAGTTTTGCCTTTAGTTATACTTTAATGCATTCTCCTCTGCGGTGGACCACAGAAGAAGAGGCTCGAGGCTGCTCTGTGCCATACCATTGCATAGAGCAGGTAAGTATAACTATTATTATTTTACAAAGATTGCTACAAATGTGAAAAATCATCTAAATAGGTGCCTACGTGATATCACTCAACATACACAAAATTCATGCTCATATATTTGCAGCAAAATAAATTGAAGCATAATCTTAGCAAAAAGTCCCATATACTGCTCTCATATGCAGAAATAAATGGTAGAATGTTGAAAGATGTCTAATACATATCACGATGTCCCATATAGAAAGATTATCTTCTTACCGGATAGGATGGATCCCTATTACAGAGATCAAACTTGCTTTGTGGATATGACCACTGACATGTGAGATGATTCTCCCGATTAGCCAAGATCCAAATACTTCAGAACTCAGGTTGTTGCAAGAACCAAAGGGTAGGATTACTCCCATGAGCATGCATCTCATTTGTATCATCGCAATTGCCGGCTTGGATGTCTCAGGTGTATGAATGAAAATAAAACACTACAACCGCTGTATCTTTGAAATGGGACTCCAATGTTGGGAAACCATATAGATAGGAAAGAAAAAAGCCTCATAGTGTAAAATCAAACAAAAATGTATTAAAAGCTGATAAAACTTACACTCACAAAATAGATTTGGCGATGATATCACTCGTCCAACCAGTTGGGTGGCATTGCAAGGGTTCTCCAATACGACGCGTTAACACAAAAATGTCGTCTACTGGGAATGGAGAATCATTCCCAGTAGATGACATTTGTGTGGAAACGCGTTGCATCGAAGAACCCTTGCAATGCCACCCAACTGGTTGGATGAGTGATATCTATTTTTTATGCTTAAAGTTTTCAGCCTTGTTGTAAGTGTAACTTTTATCAGCTTTTAATACATTTTTGTTTGGTTTTACAACACTATGAGGCTTTTTTCTTTCCTTTCTATATGATTTCCCAACATCAGAGTCCCATTTCAAAGATACAGCAGTTGTAGTGTTTTTTCATTCATACACCTGAGACATCCAAGCCGGCAATTACCGTCATATGAATGAGCTGCATGCTCATGGGAGTAATCCTACCCTTTGGTTCTTGCAACAACCTGAGTTCTGAAGTATTTGGATCTTGGCTAATTTGGAGAATCATCTCACATCTCAGTGGTCATATCCACAAAGCGAGTTTGATCTCTGTAATAGGGATCCATTCTATCCGGTAAGAAGCTAATCTTTCTTAATGGGACATTGTGATATGTATTAGACATATTTCAACATTCTACCATTTATTTCTGCATATGAGAGCATTATATGGGACTTTTTGCTAAGATTATGTTTTAATTTATTTTGCTGCAATTATATGAGCACGAATTTTGTGCATGTTGAGTGATATTACACAGGCACCTATTTAGATGATTTTTCACATTTGTAGCAATCTTTGTGGTTGATACATTTATTTATTCTAGTTCATTTCACCTAGCACCGAAGTTATGTATACACTAGTGGTTTTACTTATTACATTAGATGAATTCATATCTTATAGACCTTATGACCCAATGGCCAACTGAAGAAAACATGCATTGGCAAGGTGACAATGACGCTGTAAACTGAGAGGCAGTGGCTTGGCGGTTTTAGCCTACAGCAGGATGTTCTGCTACCAGCATGTAAGAAACTTTGCAACAAATTCATAAGAAACAATTTGCTTCAGAAAACTATTTAAAAGAAAAACAGGTTTGAGGTTTACATACTTTGTAAATTTCCCAGGCAATGCTTTCCTATGAAACTCCTTTCCATACTCATTTCTGTCTGCAAGATTTATTGATTATTAGTATTTAACAAATCATCTTTCCAAACTTTTTAGTTTCTATTTCTCTTGCTTTCTCTCTCTTTATCTCCCTTCCTTTGCTGGACTCCCCGCCCACATCTCATCTTTTTGCACTATTAATACTATTAAATGCTGCACATCCTCTGTCTCCTATTAACAAAGTTCTCATTCATTAGCTCCAACCTTATACCTCCCTGGGGGGAAATCCGATACTGTTCCCTGTATGTACTGTTTTAATGTAGCCTAATACTATATATCATTGTGGTCAGCTACCAATTCATGCCTTACTGGCCTTTTATGATTACGAGGGTAACTCAAAACTGATTTTTAAGTTCTGCATGGCCATCGAGAAGTAGGGGGGGGGGAAAAGTTAGAACCCTTGCTGTCTATGTTTCTGCTGATGAGATTTCCCCTCTTTGTCCTGGTATCCATTATCATTGAAGCAGAAAGTGATTGGAAAATCAAAAATTCTGAGTTGTCACCAGAATCAGGGACTGTTCCACTGGGGTCACCTTGCCAGTAACAACTCCCATTTTGTAAATATTTCCTCTGTCTTGTTGTATCTCTAGGACAGAAAGCGAAGGGAATTTCTCCAACAGGACACAAACAGCAAAAAATAAACCAATGGGTATTTTCTCTTCTCTAGTCCATCCAGGTTGGGGACACGAATGGACACCCGTTTGTACAAACTCTGCTTTCTGTGTAATGTGATTCCACCGCATAAACACGCACACATGGGGGATCCAGGAATGCATGTTTGTGCCATAATCAATATATAAAAACGATCAATGGTTGGTAATTACTGTTTAAAGTCTGCTACAAGTCTTACCATTAGCCAGGTGCTTCTCTAGATCTTCTGCCACTCGATTCTCATTGATGGCCTTTAGAACGCTTACAGTAAGTTCAACCCCATAGGAATCCCCGTAGTATTGCAGAATCAGCTTTGTGAGGTCTTCACGGTCTTTATTTTCCAGCTGGCCTTTGGGGATCTTTTTGCAGCCTTCCTTAACTGTGCAATCATTTAACTTGTTACGGAAGCTCTTCAGACTCCCACTTTCCAATTCGTTCAGAGCCCCGAGCACATGGTCCCGAACCGTCTTCTCCATTCTCCTCTATGACTATGCTTCTACACCCTGCTGACTTAGGAACCTGCTTGGTGTTCCTCGATCTCTGCAAAATGTCTCTACGAGGAAGTTTGAATATAAACGACAACACAGACTTGGCAAGCTGAAAACGAAAGCAATTTTTTTCTTTTCTTATTCCCGCCAGAGATGCCCTGAATACATTTAAAGCAATATACTGCTTTCTGCAGGCACCTTTTACAGGCAGCAAATGTTTTTCAGCAAATGTTTTTGGAAAGTAGACACCCCAAGGTATTTGCTAAGAGGCATGGTGAGTATTTTACAGCTCTTATTTGTTTTTGAAAATGAAGAGAGAAAAGAAAAAACATATATTTTTTTCTTTTTTCAATTTTCAAAACTTTGTGACAAAAAGCGAGATCTGCAAAATACTCAACATACCTCTCAGCAAAAAGCTGGGGTGTCTACTTTTAAAAATGGGGTCATGGGGGGGGGGGGTGTTTGTGCTATCTTGACATTTCATGGCCTCCGAAACTGTGATAGGTAGTGAGAAAGTGAAATCGCCATTTAACGCCTTTAGAAAGCCTGAAGGCGGTGATTGTTTTTCGTGGTTCTGTACACGGCTAGGCTCCCAAAAAGTCTCACACATGTGGTATCACCGTACTCAGGAGAAGCAGCAGAATGTATTTTGACATGTAATTTCACATATGCCCATGGCATGTTTGAGCAATATATCATTTAGTGATGACTTTGTGCAAGAAAAAAATTGTAATTTTCCTGTAACTTGTGGCAAAATAGAAAATATTCCATGGACTCAACATCAAAGCAAAGAGCTTGGGGTGTCTACTTTCCAAAATGAGGTCATTTGGGGGGGTTTGAACTGTCCTGGCATTTTATGCACAACATTTAGAAGCTTATGTCACACATCACCCACTCTTCTAACCACTTGAAGACAAAGCCCTTTCTGACACTTTTTGTTTACATGAAATTTTTTTTTTTCAAAAAAATTACATTGAACCCCCAAACATTATATATATATTTTTTAAAGCAAAGGCCCTACAGATTAAAATTGTGGGTGTTGCAATTTTTTTTTCAAACAGTATTTGCGCAGCGATTTTTCAAACGCAATTTTTTGGGAAAAACCACACTTTTAAAAATTTTAATGCCCAAATGTTTGATGAAATAAAAAAGATGATCTTATGTCGGGTACATGGATACCAAACACGACATGCTTTAAAATTGCGCAAAAACGTGCAGCGGCGACAAACTACATACATTTTTAAAAGCCTTTACAGGTTACCACTTTAGATTTACAGAGGAGGTCTACTGCTAAAATTACTGCTCTCAATCTGACCTTAGCGGTGATACCTCACATGCATGGTGCAATTGCTGTTTACATATGACACCAGACCGACGATTGCGTTCGCCTCTGCGTGTAAGCACGGGGGGACAGGAGTGCTTTTTTTTTATTATTATTTATTTTGCTTTTTTATTTTATTTTTAAACTGTTCCTTTCATATTTTTTTTAATCATTTTTATTGTTATGTCAGGGAATATAAATATCACCTATGATAGCAATAGCTAGTGACAGGTACTCTTTTTTGGAAAAAATTGGGGTCTATTAGACCCTAGATCTCTCCTCTGCCCTCAAAACATCTGACCACACCAAGATCGGTGTGATAAAATGCTTTGCCAATTTCCAAATGGCGCTGTTTATATCCGGTGAAACCTAAGACATGAAATGCTCGTAGCTTCCGGTTTCTTAGGCCATAGAGAAGATTGGAGCCATTCTGGTCTCTGATCAGCTCTATGGTCAGCTGGCGGAACCACCGGCTGCATTCTCAGGTTCCCTCTTGGGACAGGAGAACCTGAGAAAACCATGGAAGACGGTGGGAAGGGGGGGACATTCCCTCCCACTGCTTGTAAAAGCAGTCTAGAGGCTAATTAGCCACTAGGATTGCTTTTACATGAAAGCCGACCGCTGGTTGAAAAGAATGATACCAAGATGATACCTAAACCTGCAGGCATCATTCTGGTATAACCACTCAAAGTCCAGCAACATACCAGTACGTTTCTGGTCCTTATTGGGCATACATTGTAAAGTTCTTTTTTTTCATGCAGCCTGTGGGCTGAACGAAAAAAATAGATTGATCGGTGGGTATGCCTACTATTGGAATACCGTCCTTCATCTTCCCACTTCTAATGATGGGCATACATGCACCATTTTTATTTTTAACTGTAGTGGTGAAATCACCTCCTACAGTGCTGGAGTCACTGATTTACATACGGATTTTGTTGTCGGAAAATTTTATATCCTGCTCTCAAACTTTGTGTGTCGGAAAATCCGATGGAAAAGCCCCCACACGGTCGGAATTTCCGACAACACGCTCCGATCGGACATTTTCCATCGGAAAATCCGACCGTGTGTACGGGGCATAAGACTTACCATACCTGCAAAGCAAATACAATAAAACATAGTAAAAATAAAACATTGCAATCTGTGCCTAAAAATATATATGCTGAGGCATGGGGGCAATCCGCCCCTAATGTTAGGATCAAATCGCTCCTTCACCCCTCCCTCCATGCTTCGGCATATATGCTCTTTTTTTTAACTGTGGTGGTGAAATCACCTCCGACAGCGCTGGAGTCACGGTTTTACATATTGTGGGAGCAAACGCTGTTGCTGTCACAATAAATAAACCCGTGCTGCAGCTGAATGGCGTACCTGCTAAGCAAATGATGGTTAACAATAAAATAAACATTACAGTATAACGTACCATACCTACAAAGCAAATACAATAAAACATAGTAAAATAAAACAGAGAGAGAACAATAGATATAGAACAATAGTGAGCGAACAGTAGAGCGGACAGTAGAGAGTGAACTTAAGAGGGAGAACAATAGAGAGAGAGAAGAAAAATAAAACCACAACTATTTTTGGCTTTTTCATTTTATATTTTTTTTTTGTGCGTGTGTGTTTTTTTTTTCACTTTTATAAAAACTGTAAACTGAACGTTGCAGATTAGGGTCTCAAAATGTGATGGCCATCACATCTTTCGAGACCCTGTAATAGTGTGCCCTAGGACTGTGTAGTGCTGTACCCTATGCTAATACTCAACTAGTGTGTGGTAACGTTTAAAACAGTCACCGATGCAGAGACCAGGTTGGTCAGGACAGGAGTGACAATAAAAGTGAGTGTCATGCCTAAATCCGCATTTTCTGCAGACACGGCATCTTCTTTGGGTAGGGGTACCAGGGAGGACATACGGAACAGGCCTCTCATGCAGCCGACTCACTGCATTTGCGATGGGAAGGTGGGCCATAGCACTGTCTGGAAACAAAAGGGCTGTGACGATCTCTTCCTGGAATTTAAGGAAGGATCCAGTTCGTCCTGAAGCTTTGTATAGCACAAAAGCGTTCAGCAGAGCCAATTGAAATAAATATACAGACACTTTTATGTACCAGCGTCTGGCCTTACGGGCACTTAGGTGCGACGCCAACAACTGGTCGTTGAGATCCACCCCTCCCATGTTAAGGTTGTATTCATGGACACAGAGGGGTTTCTCCACAACACCAGTCGCCGTAGAAATTTTGACTGTCGTATCTGCGTGAAGGGAGGACATAACGAAAACGTTCAGTGAATTCCTCCACTTCACTGCTAACAAATTATTACACTTCAAGCAGGCTCTCTCCCCCAGCCTAAGACTGGATTCTACAAGCCATTGGGGGAAGCCCCGGCGATTAGATTGCACGGTGCCACATGCGCCAATTCCATAATCAAAAAGGTGACTAAAAAGTGACACGCTCATGTAATAATTGTCCACATACAAGTGGTTCCCCTTTCCGAATAAGGGTGACACCAAGTCCAACACAATCTTACCAGCGCTTCCTATGTAATCTGGGCAGTTCTCCGGCTCTACGTGACTATCTTTTCCCTCGTAAACCATAAAACTACATGTATAGCCTGTGGCCCTGTCACAGAGATTATACATCTTGACCCCATATCTGGCACGCTTGCTGGGAAAATACTGTTTGACAGACAAGCGATCAACACTGAAGAAATGGCTGCACTCCAAGATCCATCAAAATTCTTATTTAACCACTTTAATACCCGCCCATGTACATATGACATCCGCAGATGGGATCTCCCATATGTGTCATATGACGTCCTGGGCTTCCCAGCCGCCTGGGGGGCGGCACGCGCGTGCCCCCGCCACGTCTCTCGGGACTCAATGCGCGTGCCTGGCGGCCGCAATGTCTACCAGGCACCCGCGATTGCCCGTTAACCGAGCAGGACCATGGGTCTGTGTGTGTAAACACACAGATCCATGTCCTGTCAGAGGAGAGGAGACCGATCATGTGATCCCAGTACAGTGGAACAACGATCGGTCTCCTCCCCTTGTGAGTCCCCTCCCCCTACAGTTATAATCACTCCTTAGGACACACAGTTAACCCTTTTGATCACCCCCTAGTGTTAACCCCTTCCCTGCCTGTCACATTTATACAGTAATCAATGCATTTTTATAGCATGGATCGCTGTATAAATGCCAATGGTCCCAAAATGGTGTCAAAAATGTTCGAAGTGTCCGCCGCAATATCGCAGTCACGATAAAAATTGCAGATCACCGCCATTACTAGTAAAAAAAAAAAAAATTTATTAAAATGCCATAAAATTATTCCTTATTTTGTAGACGCTATAACCTTTGCGAAAACCAATAAATATACGCTTATTGCGATTCTTCTACAAAAATATGTAGAAGAATACGTATTGGCCTAAACTGAGGAACAATTTTTTTTTTTAAATTTGTGATATTTATTATAGAAAAAGGAAAAAATATTGTGTTTTTTTTTCAAACTTATGGCTCTTCTTTTGTTTATAGCGCAAAAAATAAAAACTGCAGAGGTGATCAAATACCACCAAAAGAAAGCTCTATTTGTGGGGACAAAATGATAAAAATCTAATTTGGGTACAGCGTCGCATGACAGCGCAATTGTCATTCAAAGCGCGAAAATTGGCTTGGGCAGGAAGGGGGTGAAAATGCCCTGTATTGAAGTGGTTAATTAAAGGAACATCCCAAGTGTTACAAACAGTTCAAATGGTAGACGCGTTTCACACACTAACAGGTGCGGTTATGAATAATGAATGATGAGTGATGAATAAGCGCACCTGTTAGTGTGTGAAACACGTCTACCATTTTAACTGTTTGTAACACCTGGCATGTTCGTTCATTAAATAAGAATTTTGATGGATCTTGGAGTGCAGCCATTTCTTCAGTGTTGATCGTATGCGGTGGCGAGCCGAGGCGGGCACCCGTGATATCATTAGGCTTCCCGTCTCACCTGGAGCAGCGAGTTCTTTTGTTTGGATGACAGACAAGCGGCCAGAAAACTTAATCAGGGACTCATCAACGCAGACAACTTGATCGGGAGTAAACAAGGCTGCAAAACGTTGGTTGAAGTGGTTTACGAGGGGCTGCAACCGCAAGATCTGCTCAAATCGTGTCCTGGTCATGGAGGCAGAGAACACGGGCATATGGTGAATTAGGTCAGTGGACCAATATGACCGCAACTCACTCTTTTTAGTTATACCCATGAGGAGGGAAAGGCCCAGAAAGAGCTTAAATTTGGAGACCGTAATTGGTCTCCAATCTCTGGCAAGGGTCAGCTGGGCATTAGCGGCGATGAATTTACCAGCATATAAATTGCTTTGGTCCACAATAGATCTATACAGATCTTCCGTGAAAAACAACGAATAAAAATCAAGTGACGTAAAATCATCTGTTTCCACCTGAATTCTGGGTTGGCCAGTGAATGGGGGAAGTATGGATGCTGCAGAAGTGGTGGGCTCCCAATTTGGATTGGCGAATGCAGCAGGAAGGGCACTATGGGCTCGACAGGCTTGTGTTTGTCTTCTTCTTGGTGGCAGCGGGACACTACTTGTGCTTGCCACCTCGCTAGCTTGAACTGCACTTATGGGACTCGCCACGTCACCACGTGATACTGCAGTGCTGGATGTACGACCAGGATGTACTAGGCCGCTGGTGCTTGCCAGTTCACCAGAAGGATGAGCGGCACTAGTACTGGCTCTCTGCTCCATACGAGAGCCCTGCGGTTCTTGCACCTCAACGACAGCAGAAGAACGGGGTCAGGTACACCTGACCTTGTCAGGGACCACTACTCCATCATCAGAGCTATTTGTCAGGGTGCCGCTGCTGTCTACAGGTTCGTGTTCTGAGTGTCACGTACCTTACAGCGGAGCCTGAAATGAGGAGAATGGCCTCTTGCATGGTCCCGATCCTAGCACCCCTGGAGGTTGAGACAGGAACTGCTAGGGCAATTAGGGGTGCAGGTGCCTGCAGGCAGAAGACTGAAGTTCGGGGACACAGGAACCTCTGTTGAGAAGATGTAGACACTGATCATTGGACTTGTTCAGCGGAAGCCAGATCAGGATCACTTGCAGAGTCAGGAACAGGCAGAAGTTGGCAACAGACTGGCAGCAGGGTACACAATCAGAAGACAGAATCGTAGTAGAGGGATAGGCAGAGGTTGGCAACAGGCTGGCAGCGGGGTACATGATCAGAAGGCAGAGCCATAGTCATAAGTCCAAGCCAGGGTCAGTATAGGAAGTAGAGGAGACAGGCAGACAGGGAGGATCCAAGAGAATGGTCAGAGGAAGCCGGGTTATCAGAAACAAGGTCAATCAGGCAAAGCCGCACACAGGAATACAGGAACAAGCTGAAGACAATCCAGCACTGACACTAGGCAGACTCTCTGTTTAAATAGGGTGTGTGCGCCAGGATTTGTTGATGTGTGTGTGTGAGCGTGTGTGTGTGCGCGCGTGTGTGCGCGCTAACGCACACTCGCTTGTATGGATGCGCCATTGTGCATGCCTGATCCGGACCTCACTCGGCTCTGTCTAAGACTCTGCGCATGTGCATTGGCGTTAGAGGAACGGAGATTGGCAGCTGGCGCACAGGAACGAGCACTTGTGGTGGTTCTCTGACATTGCCCCCTCCTTAGGGCAGCCTCCGGATGCCCATCTGAGCCACTTTTTCTGGGTGAGAATGATGAAAGGCCTGTATAAGTCTTCGGGCATGGAGATTCATCTCAGGCTCCCAGGAATTTTCCTCCGGGCCAAAACATCTCCATTTGATTAGGTACTGATTTTGCCCCTGTCTTTTCCTGCCATCCACAATAGTTTCGATCTCGAACTCTCCATCCACCATTATAGCTTCTGGGGGTCCTACTTCACGATCCGGAAAGGGATTTACCACGTCAGGTTTACCACGCTTTAATAAGGAGGTATGAAACACAGGGTGAATCTTAAACCAGTCGGGACGTTCGAGTTCATAAGCTACTGGATTAATTTTTTTCTTGATCGGAAAGGGCCCTAAGTAACTAGGTCCCAGTTTCGCATGCCAATTTCAGGTTTACTGTTGAAAGCCACACGTGGTCACCAGTCTTTAAATCCAGTTCCCCCCTCCTTCTCTTGCCGAATAATCTTTTATTATCCTCCTTTGCCCTGGAAATTGTCTCTCTCAGCACCTGGTTGTTTGTAGCAAAGAAGTTTTATCTATCCTGGATAGCTTGCAAAGGAGAATCCGAAATCAGAGTTGGCAAAAAAGAGGGATGAAAACCATAGTTGGAGAAGAAGGGTGATTGGTCAATGGCTGAATGAGTAGAATTATTAAATGCAAATTCTACCAGGGGCAGTGATGACCAATCTTCCTGGGTAAAAGAGGAAAAGCAACGTAAGTACTGCTCCAACGTTTGGTTAGTACGTTCAGTCTGCTCATTGGTCTGAGGGTGGTAGGCCGAGGAGAAACTGAGTTTGATACCCAGGGCTTCACATAGTACTTTCCAGAATTTTGAGGTGAACTGCACTCCACGATCTGAGACAATATCACTAGGAATTCCGTGGAGTCTAACAATTTCCTTAATGAACACCTTGGCAGTTTCCGTTGCTGATGGGGTATGCGCCATTAATGCGCATATAAATGTGCCATTTTGGAGAGGCGATCAACTACTACAAAGATGGATGAAAACCCCTCAGAAGGAGGAAGCTCCACAATAAAAATCCATTACGATCCTATCCCAAGGTCTATCAGGAATGAGCAGTGGTCTTAGCAATCCCCAAGCCTTGTTTTTACTGTTTTTGTTCCTGAGGCAGTTTAGGCAAGAATTAACATATTTCCTGCAATCCCTTGCTAGGTTGGGCCACCAGAAATGTCTTTGGACCAAGTCCATGGTCTTGTATCCCCCGAAATGACTGGCCAAAGGATAGTCATGACAAACCTGCAAGATAGTGGTGCGCAAATTCTGTGGTATAAAAATTTTATTACCCTGCCAGTAGAGTCCATCGTTTTCCTGAAGGTTCGTGCCCGGGGGCAGGAAAGCTCCCACGGATGCCTTAAATCAGATTGCGTTAATAAAAAATTTCCAGCTTGCAGGATAGTATCTGTTTGGGATGGAATTTCGGCTTCCGTGAACATGCGAGATAGCGCGTCGGGTTTGACATTCTTGGACCCTGGCCGGTAAGTAATGTGGAAATTAAAGTGTGAAAAAAATAGCCCATCTCACTTGTCTGGGTCTGAGGCGTTTGACAGTTCTGAGATATTCTAAATTTTTGTGATCCGTGAAGATCAGTATTGGGTGTGCTGCTCCCTCCAAGAGGTACCGCCACTCCTCCAAGACTGATTTAATCACCAAAAGCTCTCGGTCCCCCACATCATAGTTATTTTCTGATAGACCTAATTTCATTGAAAAGAAGGCCACAGGGTGCATTAAAGACTTAGGTACTTGGTGCTGGGACAGGATGGCCCCTACAGCGCTTTCCGATGCATCCACCTCCAGGATGTAGGGCAGAGTAGGATCGGGATGCTTCAGTACCGGAGCAGAGGTAAATAACCCCTTTAGTCTGTCAAATGCAACTTGAGCTGCTTGTCAGGTCACCTTGAGACTAGGTGACAGATGCACACCGTTGGAATCAGGAGTGCACCGCAAGGTAGTGGACCCTACAGCTGACTGCTGCGGATGGGAGTCAGGGTGGAACGGAAGGCAGGGCCGCTGGAACAAATACACGGATCCCCCTGGGGTTAGAGCATAAGATTCCCTAGGGCACGGAGTCTCAGAGCCAGCAGGTGTTAACCAGAGCCTCTAATGGTGAGGATGGACTGAGCTGCAACTGGCTCCAGGTTGCGACCCCCAGGGTTCCCCAGCTCACGCCCACAGTAGGCAACAGGAGGATAGGGATAGTAAGGGAATAAGCCAAGGTAGAGGCCACAAGCAGACAAGGACAACAGAGTTCACGTCAAAGGTTCAGGGTCAGAGGCAAACAGGGATAGTCGGGGACATGCCAAAAGGTCAGGGTCACAAGCAGACAGGAATAGTTGATAACACGCCAAGGTCGGTAACAGAAACAAACGTAGAGCACACGGCAGGCAGGAAACAGAAAGCCGAACACACAAAGGTTGATCAGCAGGGCTGGCCTGCAGTGCAGAGGTTAATATAGAGTTCTCTGATAGGAGCTGGGGTGGAGCCATGCTAGAGGAGAGATAATAAAAGCAGTCAAGTGAGAGTCAGCTGGTCTCTAGAGATGAACACATGGAGACAGGTAAGCTGACAGACAAACTCCATTGCATAACCATGACACTGCTTCAGTTCATTGAAAACTGTTCTGTTTCTTGGTGAGTTGAGTGATGGGTGTTATGATACCAGAGAAGTTTTTAATACATTTCCTGTAAAAGTTAGAAAACCCGATAAAGCATTGTACCCCTTTCTTATCAGTTGGAGGTGGCCAGGACATTATAGCTGAGACCTTCTGAGGGTCCATTGCCAAACCCCCAATTGAGATTACCAGGCCCAGAAAGTGAATGGTCTGCCGTTCAATTTCACATTTCTCGGCCATAGCATAAAGTCTGTTTTGTCTTAATCTGAGAAGGACCTGCTTCACATGGTCACGATGTAATTCTAGAGAAACTGAAAATATCAGAATGTCATCCAGGTAGACAATCACCAACAAGTCTAAGAAGTCTCTGAAGATGTTATTGACGAAATGCTGAAACGTGGCTGGTGCGTTACATAGTCCGAAGGGCATAACGAGATACTCAAAGTGGCCAAAGCGAGTCCGGAAGGCTGTCTTACACTTATCCCCTTCACCGATTCTGATTAGGTTGTAGGCACCTCGTAAATCCAGCTTAGTAAATATTTTTGCTGAACGGAGTCTCTGGAACAACTCCGGAATCAGAGGAAGAGGATAACGATTTTTGACGGTAATCCAATTCAACTCTCTGTAATCCACACAAGGGCGGAGTGAGTGGTCTTTCTTCTCAACGAAAAATATTCCTGCACCGGCCGGAGAGGAGGAGTGTCGGATGAACCCCTTCCTGAGATTCTCGTTGATGTAATACTTTAGGACCAGGAGTTCAGGTTCCGAAAGAGGAAAAATCCTTCCAAATGGAATTTCTGCCCCTGGTAAAAGTTAAATTGGGCAGTCATAAGCCCGGTGAGGGGGAAGAGTGTCCGCTTTCTGCTTGTCAAATACGTCCAAGAAATCGTGGTATATGGGTGGGACGAATTCTTGGGATTCGGATACGGGTTTTAGGCAACCAATAACTGGAGCCGCATGATGAACGGTCTTAAGACAATTGTGTAGACCATAGGGAGACTGGAAGACCACCTTGCCAGTAACCCAATTAGCCTGGGGGGTATGGGCTTGCAGCCATGGCATCCCCAAAATGATTAGAAAAAGTGGTAAGTAGATAACGTCCAGGCATAACAGTTCTTGGTGGTCCGGCAGAATGTCATTGGACAGAGATTGAGTCTCGTGGGGGATAGGCCCAGATTTGATGTTTGACCTATCAGCTAACCGTATGGACAGTCTCTGTTGTTTGGGTCGCAGAGGGATATTGTGTTGCTGGACAAAGGCATTATCAATGAAGCAGCTACAGGCGCCTGAGTCAATTATGGCCTGGACCCGGAGTGCCTCTTCTGGAAGCTGTAGTGAGACAGGAACAGCAATGTGAGCAGATCTCGTTAAAGTCAATGCACAAGGATCGTGAAGAGGAGAATCAAACTTACGAGTCTTGTTGGGGCACATGCTTGCGTAGTGGCCAGTTCCTCCACAATATAAAAGATTTTTTCAGGAGGTTTTTCTTCTTTTGTCAATGGTGATCGAAGCAGGCCTATCTGCATTGGCTCCGGAGCCTCAGTAATGGCAGTAGGTAGTGGGGAAGCGAGAGTAGGTTGGTTGCTAGGTGCTTTAGGCAACATTCACATGGGACGGTACTGGCTGGTCCTCTCAGATCTTCACTCCCTTAGCCGACAATCGATCTGGATGGAAAGTTGGATCAAACCTTCCAAGGAACTGGGGATCCCAACACGAGCCAACTCGTCCTTCAGTGCTTCTGAAAGTCCTAGGCGGTACTGGTAGCGGAGAGCGTCATCGTTCCATCGTGTATCGGAACTCCACCGTTTAAAGTCTGTCACATAGTCTTCTACAGGTCTACGACCCTGCAGGAGGGCGTGAAGGCTGGCCTCAGCTGTTGTGGTACACTGGGGGTCATCATATAGTTTAGCCATTTCATTTAGAAAAGAGTCCATGGTGTTTAGCAGAGGACTGGCTTGTTCCATCAAGCGGTGAGCCCAGGTTTGGGTTTCTCCCTGAAGCAGTGAGACGATGAACCCCACTTCAGTGCTTTCCAAAGAGAAGGTGCGGGGTTGCAGAAGAAAGTACAACTGACAGGCATTCCTGAAGGCACGGAATTTGCTGTGATCCCCATGAATCTCTCAGGAGTGGGAACCCGTGTCTCTGGGGGTGGTACCACTACTGTGGGTGCTGATGCTGTGGCTGCTGGAGCAGATGGCATGGGTGCTGTAGCTGTCAGGTGCACTGAGGTGCTTGGGGATAGAGACTCCACTCTTTGCTTAAGTTGATGGTAGCCATCTTGTAGGCCCTGGACTGCCTGGGTAAGGGCTGCAATCTGTTTGCACAATGCCTCCAAAGGTGAGGCCCCCCTTTCGGGCTCCATGTGGCTGCATTGTACTGTCACGTACCTTACAGCGGAGCCCGAAATGACGAGGGTGGCCTCTTGCACGGTCCCGGTCCTAGCACCCCTGGAGGTTGAGACAGTAACTGCTAGGGCAACGGAAGGGTGCAGGTGCCTGCAGGCAGAAGACTAAAGTTCGGGAACACAGAAACCTCTGTTGAGAAGATGTAGATACTGATCACCGGACTTGTTCAGCAGAAGCCAGATCAGGATCACTTGCAGAGTTAGGAACAGCCAGAAGTTGGCAACAGACTGGCAGCAGGGTACACAATCAGAAGACAGAATCGTAGTCAGAGACAGGCAGAGGTTGGCAACAGGCTGGCAGTGGGGTGCGCGATCAGAAGGCAGAGCCGTAGTCATAGGTCCAAGCAAGGGTCAGTATAGGAAGTAGAGGCAAACCGGCAGACAGAGAGGATCCAAGAGAATGGTCAGAGGATGCCGGGTTTTCAGGAACAAGGTCAATCAGGCAAAGCAGCAAACAGGAACACAGGAACAAGATGAAGACAATCCAGCACTGACACTAGGCAGACTCTCTGTTTAAATAGGGCGCGGTGCGACAGGATTCGTTGATGTGTGTATGCGTGTGTGTGTGCGCGCGTGTGTGTGCGCGCCCTAATGCACACTCACTCGTATGGGTGCGCCATTGCGCATGCCTGATCCGGACCTCACTCGTCTCTGTCTAAGACTCTGCGCACACGCATTGGCGTTAGAGGAATGGAGATTGGCAGCTGGCGCACGGGAACAAGCACTTGTTGTGGTGGTAATTCTGACAGATGAGTGACTTCCTCATCACTATCTGTCATGCTCAGAAATGTGCAGGCCTCTTCACTACTGTACCTTCGATTTCACATTTTGGTCTCTAAATTTACTGGTACAGTAGTGAGACTCACAGGAAAAGAAGCTCCTGACTGTCAGCGACTCCTTCAAACACTGCAAAAAAAACTGTTATGCCGCGTACACACGGTCGGAATTTCCGACAACAAATGCTCGATGTGAGCTTGTTGTCGGAAATTCCGACCGTGTGTAGGTTCCATCGGACATTTGGTGTCGGAATTTCGGACAACAAATGTTTGAGAGCTGGTTCTCAAATTTTCCAACAACAAGATTTCTTGTCGGAAATTCCGAGCGTGTGTACACAATTCCGACGCACAAAATTCCACGCATGCTCTGAATCAAGTACGAGACGGAAGCGCTCGGTCTGGTAAAATTAGCGCTCGTAATGGAGATAGCACATTTGTCACGCTTCAAATTTTTAAATCTTTTAATGCAGCACATTCTCTTCTTCTTTATAATGCTAGAATAATGAAGTTGTTTTGCTGCTGATATTCACACAGAGTTCAGATCACACTGATTTCTTTATTATTTCTCGTGATCTCCTGAATAATCTTTATTTTTTTATTTTTTTGCCAGATCTCTAGAATAATGTTTATAATTTTTTTTTCTAGTGATCTACTTTTTTTTTTTTTTTTTAATCAAGATCTCCTGTTTTTTTTCTTTTTCTTTTTTTCTAGTGATCTCCATAATGTTTTTTGTCGTTTTGTGTGTCAAGTTACCACAACACAATTATTATCTTGTATTTTTTAACCTCAAATTGGTTGGTTGGTGTTGGTGTCCCTTTTTAATTTGACATTGTATTTTAGAGATGTACCTGCCTACTCACAAACAAACTGTCCTTTTTGAAGTAAAACACATAGCCAAGTATTTGTCAAAAAAAAATAGACATTTATTAGGGGTCATAACAAAATAAAGAGGAAGGCAACGCTGGATAAACTGTTGAAATTGGCGAAGCCTTTGCACCCCAGGGCACACATCAATTATTTGACAGGCAAAATTGGTAACCTGAGGAGTCCATTTAATAGGGAGCACAATCTGGTCCAGGACTCCAAGAGATCAGGAACAGCAGCAGGTGACTTGTATGTCCCGAGGCTGTGGTCTTACAACAGCCTGGGTCTTTTGTCAGACCAGACTGAACCCAGGCCATCACACTCTTGTCTTCCTTACATGCTTCCTTCCAGGCTGTGGCTGTGGTGTTGGAGTTGTGGCAGGAGGTGGAGAAGGATGGTCCAACTCACAAACATGACTTTTGGTTGTGAGTTCGCCCCTCACCCCCTTATTTAGGGCTTGAAAGATGACTTTCTCACAAATGAGGTGTTGGCCCACCTCCATTTCCTGCATCTTGCTGGCTGCCATGCAGGCATAGGCCTCTTGAAGATTGGGGGGGTTCTGAGGGCCGCAGTAGCCTGCGGAATCAAACCAAGCGCTGCCTCCTCCACGTTCCTCCCCCTCCTGGGCCTTTTTGGTGGAAGGCGAAGGGGAGAGACCTGGGATTTGGTCAGGCTACTGGGCCCAGCCACCTTCTGGCTGCCACTTTCCCCCGTCACCTCCTAGCTGCCACTTTTCACAGCCTCCTCCTGGCTGAGGCTTTCCTGTGTATGAAAATGGGACATAGTTTTAGTTTTTTGGTCATCAATCACACACAATTTTGAGCTCATGACTGTTGCAAATTGAATGTTAACAAATAGAAAAGACTATCATCCTGACCCCAGCATTTTTCATTCTTGTCCCAATCATTTTTGGCTACTACTGTCTATTGATATGTAAACCACTTTGTTAAATCACAAATTAGTGATCAATAATAACATCTAGTTAACATCATTAATTTTTTGACAAGAAATATGTTAAACAATGCTATACCTGACTCAAGCTGGGCTCCTCCACTTCTTCCTGGTTGGAAGGCCCAGGTTGGACGTTGGAAGCCTCAGGAAGAGTTGAGAGTGATTGCCTGATTTTAGTCTGGTTTGACAAAAATTGCAGTCTGTCATAGTACCACAGCCTAGGGACATAAAGGTCATCTGCTGCTGCTCCTGATCTCTGGGAATCCTGGACCTTTTTGTGCTCCCTATTATAAATGCTCCTCAGGCCACCAATTTTGGCATTCAAATAGTTGATGTTTGCCGTGGGGATCACCGGCTTCACCAATTCCAACAGCTAATCCATCGCTGCCTTCCTCTTTATTTTTTGATTATAAAAAATGGTGTTTCACCTGCCACAGACAGGGCAACTCTCTGTACATATCAATGAATTGGGGGAGAAAATCGTGATCATTGAATCTATCCATGTTATCTGCAAGACACAACACAAGACAAACCCTAATGTCAGGCTAAACTCTCATAATCTTGTCCCAATATAGGCCTTAATCAATAAGCAGTATAGGCCACTGATGCCCCAAGTTAAAATTGTACCTTCGTTAGCACGATCGGCGCTTCCGCTACTCCTTCCTCCGCTCACAGATCGTACGTACGACGCACATGCGTTACGCTTTATATACACTGCGCATGCATGAAACTCCGCCCGCCCCTGACCTTCTTTCTAGTATATTCCCCGCCCCTTCTCTTTCGGTGCAGTGGGAGAGCACATGGCGGAGACACAGCAGGTGCATGATACTAGCAGCAACGATGAAAGCCCGGAGCCAGAAACGTCCCGATCCAGGAGGAGATATAAGGCCTCAAGTATATCCTCTGTAGAGATGGTGGAGATGGTGGACATCTTGAAGAGGGCAGACTATGACGGGAAGCATGGACTGTACCCAAACCCAAATGTGAGAAAGGCCAAGATCATGACTAAAGTTGTGAAAAGTCTGCACAGGAGTTTTGGGGTATGACGATCCAAGGATCAATTGAGGAAACGCTGGTCAGACCTGAAATTGAGGAAGCACGATCAGTACAGAAGGATCAGGAAAGTGCTTCAAAAAAGTAAGTAGATGTCCTGTGTTCCTATTATTATTATTACTTGCATGCTCCTCCATGTGCTTTTCTTTTTACTGTTGTACAGTTTAAAATGGCAAGTTTCAGGTTCGTGGGCACAGTAATCATTCGTAGTAAACATCGTTCGTTCGCCCACTAATACAATGTTTTTGGCAGATGCAGGTTAACTACATTTGTTCATGCCTATTTGTATTAAAAGAAGTTTAGTACATTGTTGTCTAGATGGGTTTGTAACTAGAATGAAATGTAAACTTGATTCAGTGTAAGGAGAGGACACTCAGCAGCTGTTTACACATCTGGACGCAGAAGCACTAGTGTGGGACACCAGAACAAACCTTTTTAGGGTGTCCCACACAGGTGCTCCAGTGGATACTAGGCGTGTTACCGTGTGTGAAACTTGACCAAAAAAGGTAAATATTCCAGCTTTAAGAAAGGGAAAAAATCATATCTTCAGCTTGGAACTCTGCCAAAACAGACAATTGCACGACACTTCCAAGCAATGTTTCATATTCCTATTTCTGGCCTCAAATATCTGTGTGCTAAGTATACCTTTTTTTTATTCACATAGGGGAGAAAAGACTGGGGACATCTGAGGACACCAGGAACCCCACACCTCCTGAAGAAGGGCAAGTCACCACACCACAACCTGAAGATGTGGAGGGAGAGGTTCATGAAGTGGGCGAAATAGTGACCACAACAGGTCAGTGTCTGAGACCACAGCTTCAGGTAATAGATGTATGCCTGCATATTTATAATACATGGTGTGGTTTTTTATTTTAGGTGATGTGGATGTTGTGGAAGAAGAAACTAATTTCACCAGTGCACACATCCTCATTGGGGAGATAATGGTGTGCAATCAGGATTTACAGAAGATAAAGGAAAACATCAATGATGTTCAACAAAAAATGAAGAACATCATTGATGTTTTACGCAGAATCTAAAACACACAAAAACTGTATCGTTTTCTCATGGTATTTTTTCTTTTAAATAAAGTTTTAAAGTAGTTTAAAAGCCAAATTTTGAAGATGCACAGTTTGTCAACATGTGCTATCTGCCTTCACGGGATATCAATGTATGCATTTTGTGGGTGCAACCCCTTCCTCGCAACTCAAGTAGGTGAGAGGAAGGGGTTGCACCCCCGAAACATGTCCATTGATCCCCCATGATGGGAGATAGCACATGTTGACATTAGGCATGGGATCAGGAGGGAAATTCACATTTTGACTCCCAATTTGTGCGCATCTTAAAAATTTGGCTTTTACAGGGGTGACATCACCTCATCTGATGAAGGCAAGATCAACACAGTTTTGACATATTAATGTCTGATATTGCCTTCACTTTTTCAAAGTTGAACTTTGCAAGTTCCCGAGTTGTGTATGTTATGGTTTGAAACATGCCTGTTTAACCAAAAAAATTATATTTGTAATGTCAAACATAAAAATGTTATACACCAAAGATGTTGGTTTGTTCAAAAACCCTTTTCTAACGCACATGTGAATGTGCATGGAGTAAAATGTTTTCTACTCAACTTTGTGTGGCTTCTTCTTTCAATGCTTAATATCAGTTTTTGGAGTAAGTTGGTGTTTACAGTGGCAATGAGGGTTATTTACTAAAGACAAATCTACTTTGCACTACAAGTGCACTTTCAGTGTAGTTTCAGCGCACTTTGAAGTGCACTTGTAGTGCAAAGTGGATTTGCCTTTAGTAAATAACCCCCACAGTGCTCTAAAATTGGCCCCAATCATGCCACTTTAGGGACTCAAAACAATTAATTCATGGTGCTGAAAAGGATGATTATTTTTATCATTAATGCATTGCATACATTAACAACAAAAACAATGTGTGTGTGAGTAGCAGACCCACAACATAATAGTTAGCTGAAGAAGAGATTGTCACCTCATGTATCAAATAAATTATGTTTGCACTATTGGAGAAAATGTCCAAAAAGAAAAGCCCATTGGAGAACCTAGGAGACAGCTAAAAGAAACACAAGCAGTAAATTAAATGAAATATTAGTTCAGTTTAAAATAAAAATTTATTTAAAAAATGCTTCATACATTTGCTGGCATATCAATGGCCCCCCTACCCGCAAAGTACTCCAGATATTTTTGTCTCACTTCGCGGGTCAAGCCAGGACGGCCAGCTTCAAGAGCCGTCAGGGTTGAAGGAAAGCCGGCCTCAGACCCAACTGAGGCTACATAGTTCGTTGCCTTTTTACGTAGATAATTTTACATAATGCAGCAGGAAAGCACAACATGGTTCAGTTTATATTCCGCCATGGGGATTGGTATAAGAAATAGGCGGAACCGACTGGCCATTATGCTGAAAGCATTCTCCACCACTCTTCTGGCTCTGGCCAGCCGGTAGTTAAAAACCCTTTGGTCCGGGTGAGGGTCCTCATGGGAAATGGCCTCATCAGATGTTCACCTAGCCCAAACGCTTCATCTGCGACAAACACAAACAGAAGACCAGCCACGTTGTCTTCTGCAGGTGGCAAGCCCAAGCCACCATTCTGGAGCCGTCTGTAAAACTCTGTCTGGGCGATGACTCCACCATCCGACATTCGACCATTCTTCCCCACGTCCACATAAAAAAACTTGTATGTTGCTGACACCACCGCCAACAACACAATGGTATTAAACCCCTTATAGTTATAATAGTATGACCCCGAGTTGGGGGGTGGGACGATGTGGACATGTTTCCCATCTATTGCCCCTCCGCATTTAGGAAAGTTCCACCGCTGGGCAAACTGGGATGCCACAGTCTGCCATTCCTGTGGGTTTGAAGGAAACTGTGGAGTCAAACAAGAAAAAAAAATAGTACTTTTACACATAACATTGCAAGCAGATTAGACACAAACATTCTTGGTCAACATCAGTATAACATTTATTTTAAGGAGTATTTAAAGACAAAAGTATAAGGTCCACTTATGAGATTCCTCACACCCTCTGATGGCCCATTGTAAAAATTTTAGGGGTTGGGGGGGGGGGTATGTTTTGGACAGGTAACAAAAGAGGTAGGTATAGTGTTTATGGGTTTGGCAAAGTCAGCAGATAGAAGATTGGTATCGGTTGATTTAGCGGTTGGGGGGAAGGGAGGGTTCCAAATGAGTTTGGGCCCCCCCAAAAAAAGCCTCTGGAACTCTGCCTGAATTTAAGGACAAAAATAACATTTAAACACATTTTAGGGGGTGTTTAGGGTAAGCATTACAATGGAGCTGACAAAATACATTGTTAAGTGAAGGCAAATATGCATGAAGGACAAAAAAGGAACTTTAACAAATTCTAGCATGCTTGAGGACAAAGGGGACATTCACAGCATATTACAATAAGGGTAATTAGGGAATGATGAAAGAAATACAATACATTAGCAAACATTAAATACATAGAATGTGATGTTAAAGGATAAAACTTACCTTAATATATTCCTTCTGCAGGACCTGGATGATGGCAGAACAGGTCTCTGGAATAATGATCCCCAGAGCCTGAGGGAAGATGCTTGTCGAGAACTTGATGTCCTGCAGACTTCTCCCCATCGCCAAGTACCGCAACGTGGCGACTAGCCTCTGCTCAGGAGTGATGGCTTGCTGCATGCTGGTGTCCTGCCTCGTAATATAAGGGGACAGCAAAGCCAACAGATAGTGAAAAACGGGGTCCGTCATCCAGAGATAATTCCTGAGATCATCAGGATTATTCTCCCAGATCTCCCGCAAAAAAGGCATCTGAGAAAATTGACTGTAAACAAGTGGGTTATTACCTATTCTATCAGCCTTGCCATATAATATTAGTAATTTGTATGTTAAACCACTGTAAATCAGTGCTATTACTTATTCTAATTGCCTTGCCAAGTGTTAATAGGAACGTGTATGTTACTACCGTATGTGACTTATTAAACAGTTTATTAACCCACCAATTATTATTTTGCAAACCATGCGTTTACATTTAATTCATTCATTTAAAGTCCCTACCCTCCCCCCCTTTCTTGCTCGCTAGCTCCTTGCCTGCGTGCCTGTTTACAGTCATTTTGACAGGGATGAAAATTGGCCATGCTGGAGCAAGCAATTCTTCGTCAATGAACTCTTCCCCACCCTGTTCATGCACCTCCCTTGTGATGTGACCGTTTTCGATTAAAAACCTTTTTGGACAATTTTTGTTTGCTGATCCATGGTGTGCTGGCGAAGATGTGTTCCTGTTCATGGACTGGACTTGGGTCAAAGTAAGAACCCCAACACCAAGCCCCCGCACAGCACAAACTCTACGGTGAGTAGGTACCTGCAACATGGCTAGAAAATGGTCGGCTGGTCAGAACGAACTCACAGAACGCACTGAAAATCAGAAAGGCCTGAGAAGAGCGAGCTGAAAATCAGACACGAGCGGACAAGAACGCACTGAAAAACAGATACGAACCCACAAGCACAAACTGAAGAGCAGTAACGGACTGAAAAGCACGAGGCTGAAAAGCACGAGGCTGAAAAGCGCGATTCGTCTCTCACCAAACTTGTACTAACACGAGATAAACACGAGATTAGCAGAAGGAGCCCAAAGTGTGGCGCACTTGGTATTGAATCACCTTTATATAGTGCCGTAGTACGTGTTGTAAATTTCAGACAATATTTGTGTGACCGCGTGAGGCAAGACAAGTTTGAGCCAACATCCGTCAGAAAAAAATCCACGTTTTTGTTGTCGGAATGTCCGATCGTGTGTACGCGGCATTAGTGTTCGCAGGGATCAGGCCTGACTCTGCGAACGCTGCAGTTATGTGTTTTGTAAGTGACAGTGATCGATTGATACTGCACTTGGGTGGGCTGGGCTGGGCCGGGCGGATGGCCTAAATGCAGGTGCTAGCAGGTATCTGGGCTGATCCCGCTAACACTGCGTTTTTGGGAACCCCAAACTGCTGGGGACGCTAATATAGTTCTGATCAGATATTGATCCGTTCAGACACTATACTACTAAGTGAGGTGTATGGTGCGTGCGTGGGTGTTAGCGCTACTGGCACCAATCTGACGTTGCCTGGGGCGACGCAGACCCTAACTGACACCAAAAAGTAACTGTTATCACCCGCCGGATGATCAGGGGGTTAAACCTTTGTTGGGTAATATACGGTGGGTGCCCTAATGCTAAAAAAAATAAACTAGCTAACCAGCGTCACCCGTGACACTTATATAGTGATCACTGGTGACGGGGTGATCAAGGGGTAAACCTTTATTAGGGGGGTTAGGGGGTGTCCCTAGACCTATCTGGGCCTACACTAAGTACCCTAACGCTGATTTTTGTCACTAATGACACCAGTACAGTAATAAAAAAAAAATATGAACACTGCACTGGGTGACAGGGGGTTTAGGGGTTAACCGGGGGGGGGGTGATCGGGAGGTGATCGGGGGGGTGGCCTACGTGAACTGGTGTCAGTGTATTGTTGGTGCACTTACTCTGATGTCTTCTCTCCTCTCTCTGGAACGAAAAGACTTTCACGAGGAGAGATGACATCACTTCTCCTGCTGTGTTTACACTTATACATGCAGGGGAAGGTTCTCATTCGCTAGGAGTGATCACCAGGTCCAGGCCAGATACCACTGGCCTGGGCCTGGGAATTGATCGGTTCTACGAATCCGATCATCGTGGCCCCCCCCGGGAGCCACCCGTGCGACGTACAGCTATGACATTTCACGCAGCCGGGCCAACCCGCCGCAGTATAACTGCAGTGGCTGGTCCGGAACCGGTTAAATAACAAACATATCAAACTTACCACCACTGTGCAGCTCGTTTTGCACAGAGTGGCCCTGAGCATCATCTTCTGGGGTCCCTCGGCGGCTCTTACGGCTCCTCCCCACATCAGATAACCCCCTAGGAGAAGCGTTCTCCCGTAATTTAGTTAGTCATTTAGTTACGTTGCCCTACTGAGGTGATGCTCCCAGAGAAGTAAGGGTTAACTCTGCTGGCCTGGTTTTCCAGGAAAGGTACTGCCCTCTGCTGGGGCAAACATATAAACATATAAAACATAAAAAGGGAGGAAACCACCTCTCAGGGTTGCCACAGTTAGTAAGACGGCCAGAGGTCTCAAGCTCTACTTATACAAGGAGCAAGAATGCTGCTAAAGATGTGATTCACTTTTTCCACGTAACCATCCCTTGGAGGGAACCCAGTTCCTTGGGGTGTGGACTCATGCTTTTGACTAATGGACTCTAAAGGACTGTAGCACTCACTTCTGCAGGAGCCCACAGTTTAGGGTTGCTATGGTCTGTTCCCTTTGCTGCCCTCACAACCAGCCACACAGTCACTCCTTTGGCCCAATGTACAGTGAAGGGGTATGCTCTTCTGATGCTTTATTGCAGCATGTGAACGTGGATAGGTTTAAGGTAATTGTGAGATACTCCAGTAACTTTAAGCAGCAATTTGAGGACATTAATCTTCCTCCTGAAAATCTGAGCCTTGCACAAGCAAATACTGCACTAAGCTACACCAGGACACCATGAACAATGTCCCATTTGAGCAATGTTCACTCTAGCACAAGAGGGGTGGCATCAGCACACAGTCTCAGAGATCTCTCACTCCAGTCTGTATTCACTAATGTGCTTGGATAATTGGATGCCTCCTTCCAATATCTTCCAGACAGCTTTCCAGTGATACCAGACCAGATCCCCAGATGAAAAGTCCCTCAGTCAGCTCCAGCAACTTTTAGCAGAATAGACCCCCCCAGCTAGCCTAGCTGGGACCTCATTGAACCACAGACACATGGTAGGCCTGTCCGTAAGTTCAGTAGCCCTCCAGGCTTTGATCTCCTCTTCCTGGACAAAGGCTCCTCTGTTGCATGTCCCAAAGTATTTATACACTCTCCCCGTCACCATCTGGGCACATATTGGCCAGGGTTAGATAAATATGCAGCTGCTGATTTGACTCTCCCAGCCCACTATCTTCCAGAACCTTTCCAGACAGACAAAGGGAAGCTGTCAACCACAAAGCCAGTGAAACACATAACAGATCAAAATAATCACACACATTTCAACTGATTACAGTGAGCCAGAACTAACTTTGCCTAACCTAGCACCTACAGTATGTAGGAGGGTGCTACGGGACTTTCACACCCATCTAAGGTATGACTGCCTCATGGGGCAAGGGACACCAGGAGAATAACTAGGGGGCACTTAGAAGATTATGTACATGAATGGTATTGGATACATCTTTGTTTTTTTTTTTAATCAAAAAAGGTTTTTATTGATCATTTTAAGTACCGTATTTATCGGCGTATAACACGCACTTTTTTCCCCTTAAAATCAGGGGAAAGTCGCAGGTGCGTGTTATACGCCGATCCCCTGCGATCCCGACCTGTCAAAATAACAAAATCGCCGACCGCGATTTGAAAATGGCGCCGCCGGCGCCGAAATACACAGAGCCGGTCCTCGGCTCTTTCCGGCGGCTCTCGTTTACTTTCGGTTTCACTCGTAGCCCCGAGCGGAGCTATCCGAGTAGGTTCGGATAGCTCCGCTCGGGGCTACGAGTGAAACCGAAAGTAAACGAGAGCCGCCGGAAAGAGCTGAGGACCGGCTCTGTGTATTTTGGCGCCGGCGGCGCCATTTTCAAATCGCGGTCTGCGATTATGAAGCCCAGCAAGCAGGGACAGGGGATCGAAGGCTGCACTGGGGCAAGGCTGCACTGGGGAAGGCTGCACTGGGGCAAGGCTGCACTGGGGAAGGCTGCACTGGGGAAGGCTGCACTGGGGAAGGCTGCACTGAGAAGGCTGCACTGACATGGCTGCACTGACATGGCTGCACTGACATGGCTGCACTGGGGAAGGCTGAACTGACATGGCTGCACTGACAAGGCTGCACTGACAAGGCTGCACTGACATGGCTGCACTGGGGCAAGGCTGCACTGAGAAGGCTGCAATGATGGGCATTTAAATGTAAGTTTTTTTCCCTTCAACTTCCCTCCTAAAAGTTTTTTTTTCCTTAAAATTCCCTCCTAAATTGGGGTGCGTGTTATACGCCGGTGCGTGTTATACGCCGATAAATACGGTAAATACATCTTCCGGTGTACAATTTTCTACATTTCAGTGTCATATTCATACAATGTAAAGCATAGGTTCTTATAGTATTACTACATAGCCCACTAATTTTCATTATACCATGTTAAGAAATATAATTAACTCCCAACCTCCTTCCAATTCACTTGTATTGTACCTCCTTTCCATTTTCATTAATTTATTTATCTAAGGACCCTGTAAGAGCCTTGTCATGACTAGTTCTCTCGGACTAAGTCCAGGCGTGTCTAACCAACTTGACCAAATGCGTTCAAACCTATGTGGGCAGCCTCTATGTTGATATATGTATTTTTCCATAATTAGAGTTTTACCCATATGTGTTATCCACATTTTGACAGAGGGCGGTACTGCAGACTTCCATGCCATTAGTATAAGTTTTCTAGCTTGGAAAAAAGCCCTGGAGAAAGCCACTTTAGTTTGTTCCTCTGGGATTACCTCATCCAATACCCCCAACAAACAGTGCATAGGATCTACCGGTACTGTCGTTTGGAACACTCCATTTAGTGTACTGATCACCTCATGCCAGTACCGATGGAGCTTCGGACATCGCCACAGAAGATGTATAAGATCCGCATTGTGCTGCCGACATCAGCAGCACATGGGGTCCGCCACTCTGCCCATCCTGTGCAACTTGGATGGAGTGTAGTGCACTCTAAGTATTATATAAAGTTGGGACACTTTTTGCGCAACATTGAGGGAACACGTGGGTATGGCCTGTAACGCTTCCTCCCATTGATCCTCAGTTATCTGACCCAGGTCCCTTCTCCAAGCATCGATTGCCTTACATGGGTAGGCATCTAGGTACTTGGCAAGTAGCATCTGGTAACACATGGAAATGATCCCTTTAGTTACACTGGATGACTGCAACACATGGAACACTGGCGTGGGACAAAGTTCCCACTCACCTGCGTCTCCCTGCGCCGCAACTGCGTGCCGAAGCTGTATATAGGGGTAGTACATAGTGTCTGGGAGCCCAAATGTGTTCTGCAGTTCTGTAAAGGACATCAGTTTACCATTTTTAAATATGTGAGAAAGCATGGTCACCCCGTGGGACCTCCATCTGGGCTCACGCTGTAACTTAGCCAGCTCCACATAGGTGCGATTTTCCCATATTGGGCTGTATTCTGTAAATCCCTGCACCCCTTGTATTTGTCTACTTTTGTTCCACATTTTCTGTACCAGGGATAGTGTCGGAGTTTTTTTGTTAGACTTTGCGAATATTTGTGCCTCTAGACCCAGAGGAATAGTCTCAGCGCCCGTAGTAAAAAGCATCAATCGCGCTGCTGAGCCCATTGGTTCATGCGTCATAGATCCCACAAGGTGTTGCAACTGCGCCGCAATATAGTACAGCCAAGGGTTGGGGACCGCCAACCCTCCGCCATCTTTTGGATACTGCAACTGCTCTATCCGGACTCTGGGTGCTTTGTTGTGCCATAGCAGTCTTCGAAAAAGGGTATTGACTACTCTGAAAATTTTTAAATGTATCACTACTGGTGAGTTGTGAAGGAAATATAATAGCTGGGGCATTAAAATCATTTTAATGAGATTTGCCTTACCCGCTAGTGACATCATTAAATTGTTCCATGTATTTATTTTGTCACGAAAGCGGGATAGCAATGGGAATATGTTTAAAGAGCAGAAGTCCCCAACACATGGGGATATCTGGATGCCCAGGTATTTAAATCCAGTGGTGGTTGGAATGGGGCAAGAGTCAGGCAGACTCACATCCCGGCTCTCGTCCAGCATCATCAGGGCCGATTTAGACCAATTTATAGTCAGGCCCGAGAAATGTCCAAATTGCTCTATTATATCCATTACCCCCAGTAGTGATTGACTAGTGTCTCCCAGGAATAGCAACATGTCATCCGCATATAACATGAGCTTTTCATGCAAGTCACCATACCTGAATCCTACTATCCGTGGACTGTCCCTTATTTGAGCCGCCAGAGGTTCTATAGCGATCGCAAAGAGCAGGGGGGACAGCGGGCAACCCTGCCTCGTCCCCCTACCCAGAGCAAAAGCGTCTGACATCCTATTCGCTATTCTAATGTTGGCCTGAGGAGCCGCATACAGCAATTTTGTCCATAATATAAACCGCCGTCCAAAGCCAAATTTGTCCAGTGTCGCCCATAAGTATCTCCAGCTAACGCTGTCGAACGCCTTATTGGCGTCTAAGGATAGAAGAGCTCTGTGTCCCTCATTGTCAGCCTGTATTTGCATATTTATATATAACCTTCGAAGATTTGTAGCTGTGGACTTCTGCGGCATAAAGCCAGCCTGGTCTGGGTGTATGATTGAGGATATTATCCCGTTGACCCGGATTGCCAGGACCTTAGCAAGGATCTTTACATCACTTTGGAGTAAGGATATGGGCCTATACGAACCCGGGTCGACAGGATCTTTCCCTGGCTTAAGCAGTAAAATCACATTTGCTCTGGTCATGGAATCCGGCAATCTACCCCTATCTAAGCTGGTATTGAAAAACCTTTAGTAGTTCAGGCAACAATTTTTCTCCATACTGAGAGTATACCTCCATTGGGAGACCATCCTCCCCTGGTGCCTTACAGGTAGGGAATGAACTCACCGCCACCTGGAGCTCCTCTATAGTTATTGGAGCGTCCAGGTGCCGTCTCGCCTCAACAGACAGTGTGGGTAGATTTATGTTAGCCATAAAGGCATTGAGATCATCATCAGAGTAGGTCTCTCTAGATTTGTATAGATCCCTATAAAAATTTGCCAGCTCAGAGATGATATCATCAGGAGCATTAACTATCCTGCCATTGGCAGCTCGTATGGCTCCTATTGCCGGTGATTGTTGTTGTGATTTTGCAATTTTTGCTAATAGGCGGCCTGTCTTTTCCCCCTCCTCATAAAACGCCAGTTTCGAAAAAAATCTCTTACGTTCTGCAGCGGAGGATCGCACGCGGTCTAAGGAATCCTGAGCCGCGATCCATGCCTCCCTTGCAGAGTCAGTGGGATCATTCACAAATGCCAACTCTAGTTGACTCACCAAATCCTCCGCCTGCTCTAGCAGGACCGAGGTATTTTGTTTAACCACATTTATTTCCTGAATAAATAATCCTTTACAATATGCTTTAAGCTGTTCCCATTTGTACAGGATATCTGTGTGCTGTCTATGTATTCTAAGAAATTTATGGATCTGAGCCTCTATCCGTTCATGTGAAGTAAATAGTTTAAGCCAGAAGGCGTTTAGTTTCCAAGGGGCCTTAGATAATAGACTGGAGGGTTGCGCATTCAGCCAAATGACTAGTGGGGAATGATCAGATACCCCCCGTGGGTAGTACTCCACCCTTGAGGTGTATCCCACCATATCTTGGGTGCCGATACAGAGGTCTATACGGGACAGAGAACCATGTGTCTTGGAGAAGCATGAAAACTGCTTATGGTTTGGGTAACGAACCCGCCATAGGTCAGTCCATCCTATTTCCATTAAGAGACGGCTAAGGGCAGTTCCCCGACCTCCTCTGGGTAGAACCATAGGAGGATGTCTGTCTATTCTTGGGTCCAGGCAACAGTTAAAATCCCCCATAATTAGTATTGGAATGTCAGGTTTATTAGTCACATATGAAACCAGTAGCTACAACACTTCCCGCGAGAACGGGGGTGGTATATATATAAATGCCAGAATCATGGTAATTGTATATATTTTGCAATGGAGAAATATAAATCTACCGGATATATCTATCAGAGATTCTAGCTCTTGGTATGCTATGGCCTTGTGTATCAGTACACTTACTCCACGGGAAAAAGCAGAGTATGTGGAATGATATGCTTTCCCCACCCATGCATACTGCAGAAAGCTAACCGTATTGTCCTGCAGGTGAGTCTCCCGCAGGACAATTATGGCAGGGTGGATCCTGCGCATGACTGTAGATATCATTGTTCTCTTCAAAGGATCATTTACCCCCCCGCACATTCCAAGACATTATAGGTGTACTAGCCATACCAAATCGTTGTGAATTAATCTATGCATATAAAACATTCCTGCATCCTCATATACATTTCCCTTAACGCCCCTGATGTGAGCTGTATTGAGTTCAGACATGGTCGTCACTTGACTTAGCACCTTATGGGCCATGTGAAAGAGACCCGTACACTGGAGATGTAGTCAAAAACTGATAAACAAACATCTGCGCCACTGCGCTTTCCTGCGATTATGCTGTTGAATCAATAAGTGAGTTATAGTCAGTGTTCCTGTAGTTTCTAACTTGGCGTAGTAGAAGATTCCCAGCATCCACAGGTTTTGATCGTTAACCTTCAACTTTTTGCCAACAGGGCAAAGATATCTGTGCCACAGCAACCTAAACAGTAGGTTGAATGCGCACATTGCACTGACATGCACGCCAAATAGACGGTTAAACTTATGAGTGTTCAAACACATGTTGCAATTAAACTGCCATTCGCTGGTGGTGAAATTTTTATCATAAGTCCTCTTTGAACTCTGTAAGACTGCACAAGTGATGGGGCGCCCATCCTGCCCAATTAGTGTGGATTTGACTATGTCATCCGTCTCCATTTTCCCTTCGTGGTCTTCGGAGGCCCTGCTCATTACGGTCTAGCCACTCCGCTGCATCTTGGGCGTTTTCAAAGAAGTGATTTTGATCTCCTGCTGTGATGCGCAGCTTGGCCGGAAAAAGCATGGCGTACTTTAACTGTAGACGTTGTAACCTTTTCTTGACATCCATGAATTTAGACCTTTTTCGCTGCACTTCTGCGGAAAAGTCCAGGTAGAAGGATATTTTAGCTCCATTAAAGTGTATTGCTCCCTTTTCTCTGGCCAATCGAAGCACCACCTCACGATTCCTGTAGTTCAGGAGTCTGGCAAGCACTGACCTCGGGGGGGCTGCCGGGCGGAAGAGGACGCGGCGGCACCCGATGTGCCCTTTCCACTGCGTATAGGGGTGAGAACGCCTCTTTCCCAAAGATTTCCTGCAGCCAGCCTTCAACAAAATTAGTGGGGTCCCTTCCCTCCACCTTCTCGGGGAGCCCCACAATACGAACGTTGTTGCGTCTCAGGCAGTTCTCGATGTCATCTGTTTTATCAAACGCCTGGTGGGCCTGCTGAGCTGCCACCCTCACTTCTCTCTTCAGATGAGGCATGTGATCCTCCATGTCGCTCACTCTCCCTTCTACTGCAGTGGTTCTCTCTCTGATTTTTTGAATATCATGGCGTAATAGAGAGACTGTCTCCCGCCGACCCCCAAATTTCTCTTTGAGATCATCCACCGATGCTGTGCATTTATGAACTGCCTGCAGAATATCACTCAGTGATGGTTGGGGACTGTCCTCTGTCTGCATACCAAACAAGGCAGGCATAGGATCAGGAACAGACTCCATGGAATCAGTATCTTCCAGCCTGTCTGCACTATCTCTGTCTGCCTGCATCGCTGACACTGTTGTGTGCTGTGAATCAGCCTGTGTAACTTCCAGGGTTCCTGCCATTTTCTGAGCATAATATATCATGTCTTTGGGCTGGTCTTTTGTTTTAGGGAGTTTAGGTAGCTTACCCCCTTGCTCCGGTTTCTTGTCCTGGCCTCGTGGAGTCCTCTATGGCTGAGGGTGCCCGGCGCCATCTTGGAATTCCTGGGAGGCCGAAGCTGCGGCGTCTCCTCGGTTCCCCCGAGTCATCATACCCGTTCTGGTTGCCGTTTTAGGGTCCGCCGGCTTCTGGTGACTGTTAGGGGTCGGTACCGTGCATTTGCGGGCGCTGTGTGTGGCGAGGAAAGGATTCTCTGTAGGATCAACAGTGGGAGCTCCGTCGAACACGACTGTTCACATGCCCTGCTAGGCCACGCCCCCGGATACATCTTTGTTGAACTGTCCATTGTTATCAGTAAAGCGTAACTCCACTTTTGTTGAGAAAAAAACATTCCCCTATGGGTGATCTATGTACATTGCAAGGATTATAACAAACTTTGTTGCAGATTCCTACCTTCTGTTATCTCGAAGAAATCCCTGTGTGTTTGTCTCTGCCCCTGTCCTGAGTGGGTCTAATGGGAGTGGTTTCATAATTAACTGTCAGGTGTGGAGCTGCAGGGCACTAATGAGGAAATCTGCTGGGCCTGCATCCCTTTAGATGGGTTCCTATTGAAAGTATCTCTCAAAAAAATTACATTATTGTTGCAGGGGATGCCTGAAATCTGACTGTATCTTAGGCAGACTTCTGGGAAAATTGGTGAGCCAATCACACAAGCAGGAAATGATGTTTCTGGGGAGTGGTCAGTACACACTCTGTGTACAGAACAGCTCCAGGTAGCCATATTGCAATGTATTCTCAGAAAATTACAGCGGCTGCAGATTGAAAAGGAAAGGTAATTTTTAATAACATTCAATCACAAAATGATTAATGTCGCAATCATAGGCGCTATATTATTTTTTCTTTATTTGCTATTTCTTTTCCCCCACAAAAGTGGAGTTACCCTTTAAACTACTAAAGTCATGGAAAATGGAGTGAGGCCCCGGGAGAAGAATAAGCACAGTGTTGTACTAATTTAGTTTCCTGATATTCAAGTAGACATACGAATCACTGGGAATGAGGAGATGGGTAATTGGGGGGGGGGGGGGAGTTTGGTACAGGCTCCTTGGTACCAACTCAGAAATGCTGCACAATATAGAGATGAGAGTTATGAAGTGTATTGGAAATGTATTATCTACTGAGGACATGGCGTAACAAGTTAAAGAACTGTGCCATGAACTACAAGGAGTTGAGTACATTTTTTGATGGAGAAGCTTTGCCTTTTAGTTGGAGCGCTGCCTTAACACCAGTCTTGCATTGATTGGCAGCCTCAGCCTGCCTCTGGGGGCACTAGCGAGTGCTCTCTCTGGGCCCCCATCCTGGCTCAGTAAGCCCCGCCCACACACACAGAACTCTGCCCCTCTATGTTACTGAGAAGAGCGGAGGGGTGGTGTCCTGTGGTCCTATCCTGCTTCTGTTGTCCTGATACAGGAAGGGTGAGTGAGTTACTTTAGGACAGGAAGTGTGTTACCGGCAGAATCACTGCTTTAAAAAAAGAAAATACGGCCACCACATCTAAGGACTACTAGGCTGCAATAAAATGGTTAGGTAAGCGATGTCGGGCTGACTCACCACAAGGAGCCTTGGGATGGAACGCCAATGCAGTACTACAGTAGATGGAAAGCTGTCAGCAGGCGGTAGTCATGACAACACGTTTTGGGTGGGGCCCTTTACCAAATCATCGCTCTGTGTTGGTAACGTCACATCCAGCGTGCCATCTGACTACACCAGCTGCACCATCTGGTGGTTTGGAGTCTTTTGCCCGGTCCATTGGTGGCCCATCCACATCACTGATCCTTGCGTGTTCAACCAGTAGTCTGTCATCCCTTCCATTGGGTGGATGCCCATGGGACATCTGATGCCTACACACCTTTTGGCCGCCCCCCAGCACCGGCCCTGATATGCCTGTTTCAGCCTGCTGAGGTTTGGGTGAGATCGAGGTACATAATCAAGCATCAAGTACAACCTATGTGTGTGATTATATGTCAGTATTACATTGTATATCCCTGTATGTTGTGGTCATTCAGGTGCTTATCTAATAGTTTCTTGAAACTATCGATGCTCCCCGCTGAGACCACCGCCTGTGGAATTCCACATCCTTGACGCAGTAAAGATCCCTCTACGTAGTTTAAGGTTAAACCTTTTCTTCTCATTTTAATGAGTGGCCACGTGTCTTGTTAAACTCCCTTCCGCGGAAAAGTTTTATCCCTATTGTGGGGTCACCAGTACAGTATTTGTATATTGAAATCATATCCCCTCTCAAGCGTCTCTTCTCCAGAGAGAATAAGTTCAGTGCTCGCAACCTTTCCTCATAACTAACATCCTCCAGACCCTTTATAAGCTTTGTTGCCCTTCTTTGTACTCGCTCCATTTCCAGTACATCCTTCCTGAGGACTGGTGCCCAGAACTGGACAGCATACTCCAGATGCGGCCAGACCAGAGTCTTGTAGAGTGGGAGAATTACCGTTTTATCTCTGGAGTGGATCCCCCTTTTTAATGCCAATATTCTGTTTGCTTTGTTAGCAGCAGCTTGGCATTGCATGTCATTGCTGAGCCTATCATCTACTAGGACCCCCAGGTCCTTTTCCATCCTAGATTCCCCCAGAGGTTCTCCCCCAGTCTATAGATTGCATTCATATTTTTGCCACCCAAATGCATTATTTTACATTTTTCTACATTGAACCTCATTTGCCATGTAGTCGCCCACCCCATTAATTTGTTCAGGTCTTTTTGCAAGGTTTCCACATCCTGCGGAGAAGGTATTGCCCTGCTTAGCTTAGTATTGTCCGCAAATACAGAGATTGAACTGTTTATCCCATCCTCCAGATCGTTTATGAACAAATCAAATACTTTGATTCTAAATCTTTAATCAGAAGGTGTGGCATAGACATTTTAATGACTTTTCCAGGGTATGACCCAAGTGGTTTGTAGCCATCACCCCCCCCAGCGCTGGATTAGGAAGAAGCTTTTGTTGTTTGTTCTGTTGCACAACACCAACCCCGGTGTTTCTGTGTTTCGGTTCCCCTCTCGCTGCAGAGGGCCGACATTCATTACACAGACTGCCATATGTTGGTTCTACAAGCAGAGCCTGAACTTTTTAGGAGCACATTTGTGGTTTATTTGAGTTCCTCATTGCCTGACATACATTGTAAAGTTTCAAGGTGAAATGTCATATGCAAACAAAGTGTTATTATCAACAGATTGTACAAAATGTAGACGTCGAGTGACAAGGGAAATGTTTTCTTCAAGTGAACTTAACCCTCGTCTGAAATGTTAGACGGTAATAACATTGCTGTCAGCGTGCAAATACCTTTGTTTATTTTCAAACTGGTCTTTTGTAGAACAGGCTTGTCCAACCCGCTGCCCACGGCTATGACTGCGGCCCAACACAAAATTGTAAACTACTTAAAAATTTAGATTTTTTTTTTTTTGGGGGGGGGGGGGATGTTTTTGTAAAAAATACGTTTACCCTTAGCCAACAAATGCGGCCAAAGAAAAATTTGAGAAGAACGGCAATCTGTACACAAGGCAGATCGCCGTTCTGACAGGGGAGAACATAGAGATCTTCCGTTTCTGCTAAGCAAGAACACGGATCTCCGTGTTCCCCCAGTCAGCCCATCCCCCACACAGTTAGCAAGACACACTTAACCCTTTGATCACCCCTGGTGTTAACACCTTCCCTACCAGTGTCATTAGTACAGTGACAGTGCAGATTTTTTAGCACTGATCACTTTAATAATGTCGCAGCTTCCCAAAAAAGTGTCAGGTGTCCGATTTGTCCGCCTCAGTGTCGCAGTCCCTCTAAAAATCGATGATCGCCGCCATTACTAGGAAAAAAATAATTAAATAAAAACATCCCATAGTTTCTAGGCGCCATAACTTTTGCGCAAACCAATCCATATACTCTTATTGGGATTTTCTTTACCGAAAATATGTAGCAGAATACATATAGGCCTAAATTGATGAAGAAATTTGTTTTTTTTTTCCATTTTTTTATTGGATATGTATTATAGCAGAAAGTAAAAAAATATTGTTTTCTTTCTTCAAAATTGCTGCTCTTTTTTTGTTTATAGCGCAAAAAATAAAAACCGCAGAGGTGATCAAATACCACCAAAAAAAAGCTCTATTTGTGGGGAAAAAAGGGCATCAATTTTATTTGGGAACAGCGTTGCAGGGCCGCGCAATTGTCAATTAAAGTACTGCAGTGCAGTATCTCAAAAAAATGGTCTTGTCATGAAGGGGGGTAAAACTTTCCTGAGATGAACTGGTTAAAGTGGTTGTAAAGATCCGGCATGAAATATGAACAAAACATATCCCTCTATAGTGTGTACCTGCCTCAATTCAAAGCACTAAGACCCCTTTCACACTTAGCCGCCCCAGGCGTCAGAGGTAATGTGGCGCTATAATTAGCGCCGCTTAACCGTCGTTTTAGCGGCGCTATTTGGCCGACAGCGAGGCAGTTTTAACCCCCGCTAGCAGCCGAAAAAGGGGTTAAATCCGCCCGCAAAACGCTGCTGCAGAGATAAAATTTATTTAAAAAATAATATTTACCGCTCCTACACCGCTGCTGGCAGGACTTTTTGTGACGCCCTGCCAGCGCATCGCCCCACTGGGTTTGTAGCTGAGGCTTTTTTCAGGCGCTATTTTTAGCGCTGTAGCGCCTGAAAAACGCCCCGTGTGAAAGAGGTCTAAGTGTCATTTCTGTCTGCTCCCTCACTAAGCTGCTGAATCACTTTTGACAAGTTTTTCTGACACCAAGAGAAAAATAGTGACAGGGGAGGGCACAGCCTGTGATTGACAGCCTCAACAAGGGGGTGTGTCTCTTCCCTCCAATCAGCTCTCAGAGCTCTCCTCACTGATGTAACATTAGCTCCCCACCCCCCTACTTTTCAGAGCTGAGAGACCCTATGTAAATTCTGCAGTATGAATGGCTTGTAGGGGATAGACAGCTGTAGATGAACAGGTACAACTTATGTGGGAGGTTTTTTTTTATCTCTGTGTATCACTTGAGGCCAATCACTTCACTGGGTGGATGTAATGGGGCGTACACACGGTCGGACTTTTCATCTACAAAAGTCCAACGGACGCCGACGGACTAAAGCTGGCTGACAATCCGATCATGTGTGGGCTTCCCCGGACTTTCAGCGGACTTTTTCAGCCTCAAATCCGACGGACTTTAGATTTGAAACATGCTTCAAATCTTTACGTCGTAACTACGCCGGACCCAGAAATCCGCTCGTCTGTATGCTAGTCCGACGGACAAAAACCGACGCTAGGGCAGCTATTGGCTACTGGCTATCAACTTCCTTATTTTAGTCCGGTGTACGTCATCACGTACGAATACCGTCGGACTTTTGTGTGGTCGTGTGTAGGCAAGTCCGGTCGTTAGAAAGTCTGCCGCAAGTCCGCCGAAAGTCCGCCGAAAGTCTGTCGGACTTTTGTAGACGAAAAGTCCGACCGTGTGTACGCCCCATAAGCGTTTACATCAACTTCAGCCCCGGAAGGTTTTACTCACTTCCTGACCAGGCCATTTTTTGTGATACGGCACTGCATCGCTTTAACTGACAATTGCGCGGTCGTACGATGTTGCATGCCAACACAATTGACGTCCCTTTTTCCCACAAATAGAGCTTTCTTTTGGTGGTATTTGATCACCTCTGCGGATATTATTTTGTGCACTATAAACAAAAAAATAGCAACAATTTTGAAAATAATCCAATACTTTTTTACTTTTTGCTATAATAAATATCCAAAAAACAAATTTCTTCATCAGTTTAGGCCAATATATATTCTTCTACATATTTTTGGTAAAAAAAAAAAAAAAAAACGCATTAAGTGTATATTGATTGGTTTGCGCAAATGTTATAGCATCTAAAAAATAGGGCATCTATTTATGGCATTTTTTTTTTTTTTTACTAGTAATGGATTTTAAGCGGGATTGCGACAGATCGGACACTTTTGAATAATGTCACTGTATAAATGTCACTGGCAGGGAAGGGGTTAACCCTAGGGGGTGATCAAGGGGTTAAGGTGTTCCCTAGGGAGGTGTTTCCAACTGTGGGGGGAGGGGACTGACTGGAGGAGGAGAGAGATCGCTGTTCCTGATCACTAGGCACAGACGATCACTCTGTACTCCCCTGACAGAACATGGATCTGTCTGTTTACATTGAGAGATCCCTGTTCTGGCTCTGTGAGGAGCGTTCACGGGTCGCCGGCGGACATCGCGGCCACCAGCCACGCGCATCAGCTACGGCGTCGCTCCGCCCCCTATAACCCTTAAAGCGCCCGCTGTACACCTACAGCGATAGGCGCAGGGGAGCTGGTCGGCAAGAAGTTAATTTGTGATCTCCCAACTTTTTCTGCTCATCGGCTACCCCGAAAATGAAACTCCTTTCATTTTCAGAAGCTGCCAGTTTATTCGTTATAGCCCTCAGGTCATTAAAGTGGAGTTCCACCCAAAAGTGGAACTTCCACTAATCAGATTCCTCCCCCCCTCCGGTGACACAGTTGGCACCTTTCAGGGGGGAGGGGGGTACAGATACCTGTATATTACAGGTATCTGTACATTACAGGTATCTGTACCCACTTCCGGCATAAATAGCCGCAGAATCTGCGGTTATTTACGCCACTTCCTGCTCCCTCCCGCTGCCTGCTGGGAAACACACACGGGTCCCAGAGGCAGCAGGGAGCATTCGTATTGCGCTGCGCGACTCGCGCATGCGCAGTAGGGAACCGGGAAGTGAAGCCGCACGGCTTCACTTCCTGATTCCCTTACCGAAGATGGAGGCGGCAGCACCCGAGGACGGAGAGACGCTTCGGCCTCGGGTGCCGACATCGCGGGCGCCCTGGACAGGTAAGTGTCCATGTTTTAAAAGTCAGCAGCTGCAGTATTTGTAGCTGCTGACTTTTAAAATTTTTTCTTTCGGCGGCGCTCCGCTTTAATTACCACTGGAATGCTGATGGTCGAGTAAAGTTAAAGACCTTACCTGTGCTGAGACAAGATGGATAATAGAGAAGGTGTTGCCATGGGCACTTAAAGTGACGCTAAAGGTTCAGGATTTAAAAAAAAAAAAAATAACAAACATGTTATACTTACCTCCACTGTGCAGCTCGTTTTGCACAGAGTGGCCCCGAACCTCCTCTTCTGGGGTCCCTCGGCGGCTCCTCCCCACATCAGATAACTACCTGGGAGAAAGGCTCTTCCGGGGGGGTTACCTTGCGGGCGCGCTCCTGAGTCCAGCATTCGGCGTCCTATTTAAACAGAGCAATGACACATACACTTTGCTGAGTGGTGTTTTAGCTTGTTCCTGTTTTCCTGTGTTTGACCAGGCTTCACCTGAACCTTAGCGCTGCACTTTTCTTTATATGAGTTTGTTTCTTTATCACTTGTATGTGCTAGCTGCTTACACACACTTGCTTTTGACAGCGCGATATTTTCACATATATATTTTTCACCTGAACCTTCCCTTGAATTTCCGCCTGCCTACCTGTGACCTCAGCTTGTGTTTGACCCTGTTCCTGCATCATGCTTCTGTACCTCACTGCCCGACTGTGTACCGAACCCGGCAGGGGCGTAACTAGAAATAGCAGGGCCCCATAGCAAAATGTTGTATGGGGCCCCCCTGCAAACAGCCCCCCCCCCCCACAGCTGCCCTAGTGTCAATGCAGCGTGACCTGTGCCACATACAGCGTGACCTGTGCCCCATACAGCGTGACCTGTGCCCAATACAGCCTGGTCTGCCTGTGCCCCATACAGCCCCACCTATGCAGAGGAAGAGGCAAGCCACCCGGATCAGCAGGGAGCGGGATTGCCCGCTGTAATAGCTTTCATTTGAATTTCCTGTCTTCCCGGGGCTCATCGTCACATAGCCCCACCTCTTGGCCCGACGCCTTTGATGATGTCACATGTCCCGCATTGGATCGGCGTTCTGTCTATCAAAGGCCCTGGGCCAAAAGGTGGAGCTATGTGACGTGAGCCCCGGGAACACTGGAAGTTCTAATGAAAGCTCTTACATCGGGCAATTCAGCTCTCTGCTGATACAGACAGCTCGCCTCTTCCTTTCCTCTCTCTTCCCCTGGCTGGGAGACTGTGACGGCGGTGCTCTTATCCTCACTGGGCCCCACTCGGCTGCGGGCCCCATAGCGCCCGCATGGGTCGCTATGGTGGTAGTTACGCCCCTTGAACCCGGCCTGTATCCTGTCTTAGCTTCTGCCCCACGTTCCGGTACCTGTTCTGCCCGGCTGTTGATGACCCCCTGGCTTATGTTTCAACCACACTTCCGCCTGCTGATCCAGCAACACGGAGTTCCTGTTCTCAGTGCCTATCCGGTGATCGGCAGCCATCGGGTTCCTGCCAAGGCTCAGCTGGTGCCACCTGCTACATCAGCCCTCGTGCCACTCTGTGTCCTTCACTCCCTGTCATCTCTACCAGGGGCGTTGGGCAGGAGGTGCAAGAGAAGCCCTCTCTACAGTTTGATCTCCACCAGGTACGAGATACCACTTGGGTAAGTTCCTCCACCCTAAACTCATCAAACCGGGGGTTGATTTACTAAATCTGGAGAGTGCAAAATCTGGTGCATCTCTGCATAGAAACCAATCAGCTTCCAGGTTTTATTGCCAAATCTTAACTGAACAAGCTGAAGTTAGAAGCTGATGGGCTTACCATGCACAGCTGCACCAGATTCTGAGTGTTCCAGTTTTAGTAAATCTCACCCACCATGTCTTTATGGAGCTGGCTTTGAGCACAGGGGCACCGTCATGCCAGAGTAGAAAGGCCCTTCACTAAACTATTGAGAATTTTCTACAATGTCTTTGCATCCTGCAGCATTACCAGTACCCTTTACTGGAAATATCTGAGCTGGATTATTTGGGGGAGTGCCCACATACTTTTGGTCATATAGCATAGGCTACAGAGGGTTGGCATGGCAGCCATCATTTTTTAGAAAAAGTCAACAATAGCAGGCTCCATGTTTCTCCTATGATAGATATCCCTTAAATACCTAAAACCTGATGGTAATAATTTAGGGTTGACACTATTGGTTGCGGGTCTGAGGTATATAAAGAAGCTGCTGCTAGACTACAATGTTGTCTGCACACGTTTCAGTTCAATTGCTCCATATTCCCTCTGTTTGGCTATTCTGGGTGTATTTACAATAGCATGCACGGGCATTTTCTACTAAAACATTTTTTTCTTTTTCTTTTATTTGAATTGAAAAGGCAATGAGTGCTGACAAAGGGGTCACAGTATGTGTGATATAAACAAATATTTCTGTCATTAAAGTTCTGGACTCGAGAAAAAATAACTCTTCAAATTGTACCCCCGACACACACTCACACACACTATCTCCTTTAGATACTTTTGGTGTTTAACCACCTCAATACTGGGCACTTACACCCCCTTCCTGCCCAGGCCATTTTTCAGCTTTCAGCGCTGTCGCACTTTGAATGACAATTGCGCAGTCATGCTACACTGTACCCATGTGAAATTTTTATCATTTTTTTCACACCAATTGAGCTTTCTTTTGGTGGTATTTATTCACTTCTGGGTTTTTTATTTTTTTCCTAAAAAAAAAAAGTTCAAAAATTAAAAAAAAAAAAAGTTTTTCTTAGTTTCTGTCAGTAAATTTTGTAAATAAGTAATTTTTCTCCTTCACTGATGGACGCTGATGAGGCGGCACTGATGGGCACTGATAGGCTGCACTGATGGGCACTGATGAGGCGGCACTTATGGGCACTGATTAGATGGCACTGTTGAGGAGGCACGAATATGCCACACTTATTGTCACTGATAGGTGGCACTGATATATGGCACTGATGAGCACTGATAGGCGGCACTGGGTGGCACTGGTGGGCACTGGTGGGCACAGATAGGCAGCACTGGTGGGCACAGATAGGCGGCACGGATAGGTGGCACTGATGGGTGGCACTGATGGACATTGATGGATGGCATTGATGGGCAGCAGTGATGGGTGCACTGATAGCCAGTACTGACTGGCATCACTAATGACTACTGATTGCTGGCACTTGTGGGCACTGATTGCTGGCACTGGTGGGCACTGATTGCTGGCAGTGGTGGGCACTGATTGCTGGCACTGGTGGGCACTTATTGCTGGCACTGGTGGGCACTGTGGGTGCTTTATTGTAATCAGGGCACTGATGATCGGTCCTCTGCGAGAAGATACCGCTGATCAGCTCTCCTCTCCTCACACTCTGCCGGCTCTTTGCAGAGATCGGGGTCGTGCCGTGTCCTAGCAACGGGCGCGCTCAGGCAGGAGCGCAAGAGCTGCCATTCTGGGAAGCCGTTATATGACGTCCACCCAGAACGAGTACCGCACCGCCCAGCCATCATTTGACGGGCGGCAAGTGGTTAAAAAAGATACAGTATAAGATGCCAGTGAGTAATTCAGCCCAGCACTATTCAAGTATACAGTCCTTACTTCCTCTCCTGGGGACACCCAATCACACACAGGGTGTCACAGAGACAGGAAGTGAGGGAAATTTTCCCAAAGGGCAGGACAAATAGCAATGAAATAATATGATAGAAGTTCAAACACTTCCCCACATAGCCAAAGGTAAATAAAGAGAAGTTTGGGTAGTAGCTGAGCTTTAATTCAGAGGTCCCCAACCCCCAGGCCATGGACCGGCCTGCTGGGGGCTGGACTGCATGGCAGGGGGGTGGGCGGGTGAGCAAGCCAGCACAACCTGTACTGCCACCTTCCAACCACCACAGGGTACCCACCCTGCTTCTCCCTGCACCATTACTCCCTTCCCTCTCTGTGGTCACGTCACAAATGTGGGAAGAAGAGAAAAGAGATAAGGAGAAGGGGGAGAGGAAGGGGAGGGAGGAGAGCCTGGCCAGGCCAGGGACAGGGGGCCTTCATACTGAGCTGACTTCAGGTTATAGGCTGCAGCCCTCCTCCCGACGTGACACACTGCTCCTCCAACCCCAGGTGGAGGGGTTGTTTTCCACAAGACCGGTTCCTGGTGCTGGGGAGGTTGGGGAACGATGCTTTAAATGATGTTTAATTCACTTATCCTTGATGTTTCCCCATCTTTGTGCTGAATATTAATCAAATTCTAGTTACTTGAAACACATTCATCTAGTTACCTGAAACATATTTATCTGGAGACCTAGGCTATGTGGCCTGCCAGGCGCTGAACAGCTTTGCTTCATTTTCTTCTTGGTAAGCCTATGAGCTCCCATCAGCCTGTTGACACCATTTCCATCAAACTCTAAGCAACATGTGACTGGGAGATTTAAAAAATGCGTGAGGAGGTGGAAACTCCAAGGATAGGTATGTTAAAAGTGAGATTTTTTTTTAATATTTGTTTTGGAAGGGTTGACCTTGAACTTGATCATGTCAACATTCATCTTACCTTTATTTAATGTCAGCTCTTAGTTCAAAAACAGATACCAACAAAATGTTGGACTTCCTTCCAATTTCTTAACACAGATGACTACAATAATGAAAGAGTCCAAGAGGCGCAATTTCACCCAAAATGCTCAGAGCAAGAAGGAAGGAACTATAAGGGGGCTGGAAGGTCACTTTTGGAAGGCCTGACTGTGAGGCCAGTCATATGTCAACATTTACCTCGCGTAGAAATTTTAATCTGATCGTGTTAGCTCAAGAATGGTTACCAATGAAATGTTTTATTTCCTTCCAATTTTTTAACAGATGAATACATTAATGAAAGAGTCAGAAAGATGTCATTTCACCCAATTTTATTTTACGTGCTGTGATGAAGCCATACCATTCACAGAAAAGATGTATGTTTTGGCAATGACAATTTCAGATTGCTGTTCAGAGGTCCTTCCAACAAGATGTACATGTAATGGGATATCTGTGGTGTGAATAATCAGACATCATCCTTCAGTGACTATAGCACAGTTGACCATTGGGTCCCTTCTTCTCCCAAGTCAAGGTGGAAAGTCAAAGTCAAGGTGGAAAGTCAAAGTCAAGGTGGAAGGTCAAAGCCAAGGTGGAAAGTCAAAGTCAAGGTGGAAAGTCAAAGTCAAGGTGGAAGGTCAAAGTCAAGGTGGAAGGTCAAAGTCAAGGTGGACGGTCAAAGTCAAGGTGGAAAGTCAAAGTCAAGGTGGAAAGTCAAAGTCAAGGTGGAAAGTCAAAGTCAAGGTGGAAAGTCAAAGTCAAGGTGGAATGAGGAATAGAGGAAATGTATTGGTCTTCTTAACCATCCCAAGTTGTAGCTATGGAATGACAAATATGGAAATGTTTTGTGTATGAAGAGCATTCTGACTACATTTGTTAAAAAGTTTATAAAAAAAAAGAATGTAAAGAGGGATTTTAGATGTAATGTTTGTAGAACCTTGCATACATCAGAATCTTTGTGATATCAGGCATTGGGGGGTTATTTACGAAAGGCAAATCCACTTTGCACTACAAGTGCAAACTACAAGTGCAAAGTGCACTTGAAATTGCACTGAAAGTGCACTTGGAAGTGCAGTCGCTGTAGACCCGAGGGGGACATGCAAGGAAAATAAAAAAAACAGCATTTTAGCTTGCACATGATTGGATGATAAAATCAGCAGAGCTTCCCCTCATTTCAGATCTACCCCTCAGATTTAGTGCAATTTCTTGTAGTTTACACTTGAAGTGCAAAGTGGATTTTCCTTTCGTAAACAACCCCTAATTCCTAAGCAAAACATAATGGGGTTGATTTAACAAAGGCAAATAGACTGTGCAAGTTGCACTTTGCAGTTGTTCCAGAGCTCAGTAAATGAGCAGAAGCTCTGGTGACTTCCGTCATCCAATCATGTGCAGGAAAAAAATGCTATGTTTTTTTTTATTTCCCCTGCACATGATTTGGGTATTCTTTGTAAATTTAAAGCGGGGGTCCACCTACATCATCTAAAAAAAAAATATTAAAAGCCAGCAGCTACAAATACTGCAGCTGCTGACTTTTAATACATGGCCACTTACCTGTCCCAGAGTACAGCGGTGTCGGCAGGCGACGCCGAGAACCCGCTCGGTTCTCGGCAGCTGCCGCCGCCATCCTGGGTGAGGGAATCAGGAAGTGAAGCGTTGCGGCTTCACTTCCCGGTTCCCTACTGCGCATGCGCGAGTCGCGCTGCGCTTTCCAAGTGGTCCCCGCTCTCTCCTGGGAGCTGTGTGTTCCCAGCAGACAGTGCGGTCGGGACGGGAAGAGGCATAGACTCCCATGGGAGTCTATTCCGGAAGTGGGTGCAAATACCTGTTTTAGACAGGTATCTGCACCCCCCTCCCCCCTGAAAGGTGCCAAATGTGACACCGGAGGGGGGGAGGGTTCCGAAAAGCGGAAGTTCCATTTATGTGTGGAACTCCGCTTTAACCCTTACCTCATTTTCTTAGTTCTGGCGCAACTGCACTTGCAGAGTGCAATTGCTTTTTGCAAAGTGCACAGTCTACTTACCTTTAGTAAATCAACCCTCAAAGCGTGCACAGCACAGGGTACTGATGGACAGAATGGGGCACTACACATCTCTACAAGGCACTGCGCTAACTAAGTATCACTTACAGAAAAGTCATAAAGAAACTTTAAAATGTTTTTTTTTCTAGAATTCATCTTTAAAAGTATCTAAAGCCCTAAGAAATGTCATATATTGCAGCTTACCAGTCCTTAGGTGTCATAGCTGCTCTTTTATCTATTTTACTTTCGTTTCCACTCGAAGATCATGCCAGTCACACACTTCCCGTAAATCACAGAAGATAGCTGGGGAGGTCAATAACATTGTTTGAGAGGAAATTACAGGGTATTTTTCTGTATCTGAAAAAAAATGATCTTAGCCTGAAAAAAGAAAACTATGCACCATCACATCCAAGGACTGGTAAACTGAAACATATGACATTTTTGTTCTTGGGTTTAGATATCCTTTAAATATCCCTGTAGATGGCGTAATCTTCGGAGACAGTTTAGGACTGCTCCAGATTTTTAATCAAAGGACCATTTTCTTCCTTTAAAATGTTATAGAGTGTCTGCTTGCCAGATACAGGCCAGCCCTTGATATATTCATAGAGTTTCCTCATTTTCTCCTGGGAATATTTTTCAGCTCGTATGGCGTCATATTGTTCCTGAGTTAGCAGTTCTTCAGAGAAGAGACCATCCAGGATGGGATCCACCAGAGCACAATTGGCTATCAGTGCCTTGCGATGTTTATCCACAAAGTGCACCACCTGGGTGTTGGGGGCAGAAGTGGAGGAATCTGTAATCAGAAAAAAAATATTCACAAAACTTTACGAAAAATGGTCTTGTTCATTGAGAATATATAAGAGAGTTGTGGGTCTTTTAAAGCTTTTGAATTTTACACTGGAAGGAATTTTCCATGTTAGTCCCACTGAAGCCTTATATCTCCTCCAGGAGGGTTCTACTTATTCGTAAGGGTTCTGTAAAGCTTCCCATCAGGCATTTGTATGCACAGTGGCTAATGCCGCGTACACACGAGCGGACTTTACGGCAGACTTTGCCCGGCGGACTTTTCGACGTACTTTACGTCGGACTTTCCGAATGAACGGACTTGCCTACACACAATCCACCAAAGTCCGTCGAATTCGTACGTGATGACGTACAACCGGACTAAAACAAGGAAGTTCATAGCCAGTAGCCAATAGCTGCCCTAGCGTGGCTTTTTGTCTGTCGAACTAGCATACAGACGGCGGACTTTTTGACCGGACTCGATTTCAACGGATTCATTTAAAACATGTTTCAAATCTAAGTCCGTCTAACTTTTGAGAAAAAGTCCGCTGGAGCCCACACACGATCGAATTGTCCGACCAAATCCCGTCCGCCGGGCAAAGTCTGCCGTAAAGTCCGCTCGTGTGTACGCGGCATTAGATCTACTGCATTTTTAGGGCTTAAAAAACATGTAAACCTTTTTCCAAAACTGGTGCCTTCTTCTTGTGGGAGCTCTATGTTCTGCTCAGACTGCTATCAGCACTGCCCAGCTTGGCTTTCAGTGGAGCTAATTGTGTCACTGGCCCAAGCAAATTCTCCCTAATGCCTTAAGGAGAATGCACAAAGATGGAAGGTCCATAAATACTGTACCACATTCCTTTTCAGTGGATTCTCTGTGACAAAGTTGCAAACAGCATTGAAGACTCAACGGGGGATCTCCACACTGCATCGCTACTCCCATAATACATTGGCTGGACTATTTTAACATGAATACACAGGCCGCTGGCGCTGGAGTCTCTTTTTGAATTGTTAGCTGCCATGTACATACTTGGAAATAATTCATAAAAATTACTCTGCACTGAAACTCACTAAGGGCTGACAGACAGCTCACGCGTTGAAATGGTTTGAAGGGATAAATTAATCAGTTTGTGCCAAATCAGATTTGAAGCCAATCTGGCCAGTTTGCTTTGACCCAGTGACCAATGATGAGCAGTGAGGGGTGGTGAACCAGCTGGAAATTTCTGTAAGAATTGGGAGCAAAATGATCTAGTGACCAGTCCAACAAACTCCTTAACTAGTTCTTTGTATGATGGGTCAATGTGGAAGATTGTCTCGCAGAATACCACCATCCAACTCATTGACGCATAATTGTCTGACCAGGGCTGTCACCACTGAAGCAGTTGGGGACTCTACTTAGACAGGGTCTGACTCTTATATCAGGGACAGGGCCATGGACAACTTTCAGCTAAAGACCAGAAAAATCTGTCTCTAAACATACACTGAGCCAATGGAATCATCATAAATGGACATGACTGAGGGACCTATCTGGTAACCTAGTCTTATGGAAAGAAGTCTTCTCTACAGAATAATTGGTGATAGGACCTACTCTTATATTGCTCACCTTCTGAAGTAGATGGTGGTTCCTCCTCGGGCTTCTTTCTCCACGTAAAACCTTTTACTGAAAAAAAAAAAAAGCATAGACATTAATCTCTCTATCCCGACATGTTTTGTCCTACAGCAGAGTTGTTCTTTTTTTAATACACAAATGTACAGTATATGCTAAATTATTTAATCAATCCAGTTTGCATGTTCTCCCTGTGCCTGCGCGGGTTTCCTCCGGGTACTCCTGTTTCCTCCCACACTCCAAAGACATGCTGGTAGGTTAATTGGCTTCTGTCTAAATTGTCCCTAGTATATGTATGTGAGTTAGCGACCTTAGACTGTAAGCTCCTTGAGGGTGGGGACCAATGTGAATGTACAATGTATATGTAAAGTGCTGCGTAAATTGACGGCGCTATATAAGTACCTGAAATAATAATAATAATATAACAGTGCAAAGATTGCTGATTGCTGCTCAGGTAGCTGCCTACAGTAAGCTCACACCTGATTGGCTGCTTTGGGTATGGCATGTCATCATTGTCCTGTGCACCGCCATGCTGTATTAGGCTCGGTTCACACAGGGGCAACACGACTCTGGCCGCGACTTTGCGAGGCGACCTGGACACGACCTGAGGGCGACATAACAGCGCGACTTGGGGCGACTTGGGGCGACTTACAAGGCGACTTCAAGTCGCCTCCAGGACAGGCGACTTTACAGTGGCCAATCAAACTACAATCAGCTCTGGGGGAGGGAGGGGTTTGCTTGAAAAAAACATCTTCTCTTCCTGTGAAGTCGCTTCACTATAGACCACGATCTGACTTGTAGGCGACTTCCATTGAAATCAATGGGTACAAGTCGCCTAGAAGTCGCCTTGAAGTAGTACAGGGACCTTTTCTGAAGTCGGAGCGACTTCAGTAGCGCACATTAAGACGGCTCTCATTCACTTGAATGGAATTTCTGATGTTAAGCGACGTGGGGCGACTTGAGGTCTGACAAGTCGGATCCCAAGTCGCAGTAGTGTGAACCGGCACTAAGACCTCATGTGCACACATTGGTGGATACATTTGATCCCCTGTTAAAAGTCTGGGCTCTGAGGGTGCTGCCTGGACTTTATGTCAATAGCTCCCAACTGCCTTTCTTTAAAACCAAATCCCTCTATCCCTCATTACTCCTCATTTCTCCCTCTTTCGTGTCTAATGTATTGACCTCTATTAAAAAATATATAATAATTACTTGCTATAAAAAAAAGTTTTTATTGATTTAATTTGTCATTTTAATGGAAAAATGCAAAAAAACACATCTTTTTTTGTGTGTCCTTTACCTACATAATTTGTGCCAAAAGGTGACCCTCTTTCCTGCCTCTGAAAGTTGGAACACATGTACAGTACAGGAGGTCCCCGAGTTACGAACGGGCTAGGGACTGTAGGTTTGTTCTTAAGTTGAATATGTTTGTAAGTGGGAACAGCATGCGCAGAACGGGCAGAGACGTCGATTTCCGATGTTCTGTCATAAGTGCCTGCTGTCGAAAAGTGGCCGCGCATGTGCAGAACGGCAGAGACGTCACGCCGCCCCCCCGTTCGTAAGTAGGAGTCGTTCGCAAGTCGGATGTTCGTAACTCGGGGACTGCCTGTATGTCTATAACCAGAAAAAGTTATTTTTATGTAACTGAGCCTCATTTATTTTTCACACTATCTGAAAAACCCTTTAGCAGCACCTCCGTACTTACTCTGGGTCCCAAGATGGTGCCCTGCATCTGTTTTGTGGCCTCCTTGTGCCCCTGTTAAAAATTGGTCCTGCTCACGGGGGCCTATTGGTGACTCTCTCCACCACTGCATTTCTAGATATAAAGTGATTTTTGGTCCTTTGATTTTACAACAACCTTGTACCTGGAAATGATTTTTAAACATTGCTAACTATGGCCTCTTGGCATAGCGCCCAACTGTCCCTGATTTCGAGGGACTGTCCCTGATTTGGAACAAAGTCCCTCTATCCTTCTCATTTGTCCCTCATTTTGGTCTGATCTATATATTTGTATATAAAATGCACTTTTTTTCTTTCAAAAAGTGTTTCCTAGTGCTAAACCTCTCATCTAATTTCTAAATTGCTGCATTTGTAAAATGTGGGTTTAACTAATCTTTTTTTGTTGTTTAAGTCTCCTTTAAGGGGGCGTGTCCTATTCCTTCATACTTTTGCTAAAGGTGTCCCTCGTTCCCATCTCAAAATGTTGGGAGGCATGCTATTGGGGGTTTAGAGAAGGACCCTCTTGACCTGAACTGGAAGAAGGCCCTGACTAGCCTGACTGTCTGGACTTCAAGTAATTCCCTCTGGACCTCTCTTCTTCTCTTGGTCCCAGAATCAAACTCTGGTTATTTATGAAGATTTGGAGTTTTAAGATTTGCTGCATACTTTTGGCTGCAGTAGGTGGTTTGTCTTGTTTTTCCTGCTTTGTAGACTCTTAGTTACAGTAAGGCTACTTTCACACTGGGGCAGGCGGGCGCCGGCGGTAAAGCAGCGCTATATTTAGCGCCACTTCACTATAGTTTTAGCAGCGCTACTCGGCCGCTAGCGGGGGGCGGTTTTAACCCCCGCTAGCGGCCGAAAAAGGGTTAAAACTACCCGCAAAGCACCGCTGAAGCGGCGCTTTGCCGGCAGGTTTGCAGCGCTGCCCCATCGTTTTCAATGGGAAGGGGCGCTTTAGGAGCAGTGAATATTCATATAGCACCAGGGGTAGAAACGTGCTTCAACCCAGCAGCCCAATGAACCTGAAAAATACTGCACACTACCATACCCAGACCAAAGGCGGGAAGGGAAGGGGAGAGAAGGGGGCTCCGTGGGTGAGAGAGCGGGCGGGCCGGGCGGCTCAGTCGGTAAGCGGGCGGGTGAGAGAGCGGGCGAGCAGCTGGGCGGCTTGGTGTATGAGCGGGCTGTTGGTCAATCAGGGAGCCGACAGGTGGGGGAGCAGAGGGATGACATCATCTCTCACCGTCTGCCCTGCATCCCCGCAGTTACGCCCTCACTGTGCAGGCAGCCATCTGACTGGTAATCTGCTGCCTGACTCTGGGACACAGCAAGAGACCACCTTAGCAGGCAAGTGACAATCCACAACGTGTGTCAGGTGACAATCCGCATCTGGTGGCAGGCGACGTGGCAAGTGACATGCTCAGGGCTCCCACTGATTCTACATTATGGTGAGTTGAACTATTAGAAATAATGCGCTTCAATCATCCTGACGCCATAACAACCATGGTGCCCTGATGATTGAAGCGCCAACACCAGCCACTTCCCCGATAAATTGCCCCCAAAAAAACATATTTTCTGGCAGTGCCCCTCCCGAGACTAGACTGTGGATCCGCCCCTGACCGTAAGATGTCTGGCTTTCACCCAGGCGAACCACATTTTATAAAACTTCTAAGGGCAGTTGCAGCCCATATAGGTCAGCTTGTACAAGGGTAAGGTAGCAATCACCATTGCTCTCCAGGCAGAGACCATTGGAGGGTCAGATGCCTCCCAAACAGACAGTATAGTTTTTCTTGGACGCGCACTATTTTAAAGCATATGTTTGTGATCAATTTGCTCTGCGTGACATCATCTTTTATATATTACAAAAAAAAAATAAAAAATTGGGTTATGGTTTTTTTTGCATTAAAATTTAAAAAAAAGTGTATTTTTAGCCAAAAATTGTGTTTGAAAAACCGCTGCGCAAATATCGTATGGCATAAAAACTACGACACACCAATTTATTCTCTAGGGCCTATGCTTTAAAAAATTTATATAATATTGGGGGGGGGGGGGGTGCTAAGTAATTTTCTAGCAGAAAAAAAACTGATTTTCACAAAAAGTGCCAGAAAATGTCTGGTCTTCAAGTGGTTGAAAAAAAAAAAATATATATATATATATATATATATATATATATATACACTTTATAAACAAAAAATATGAAACCCACCTCTCCTGGTTATAGACAACATGCTGCTACCCTGTTTCCCCGAAAATAAGACCTAGCGTGATTGTCGGTGATGGCTGCAATATAAGCCCTACCCTGTTTCCCCGAAAATAAGCCCTACCCTGAAAATAAGACCTACAAGGACTTTAACTAGGGCTTATTTGGGGGGTAGGTCTAATATTGCAGTCATCACCAACAATCACGATAGGTCTTATTGTCGGGGAAACAGGGTAGCCCTATAATGTATGTAACAAAAAGCAAGATACTTCCAATGGCTTACAAGTAATGAAAAATATTTATTTTATAATTTATAATTAATAATAGTAATATATATTAATAATATTTTTATAAAAGTAATGTTTTTCATTACTTGTAAGCTGTGTATAAGCCATTGGGAGTATCTTGCTTTTTGTTACATATATATATACTTTATAACCGCTTTGAACCTGAACCTTCCTGGGGAAGTCCCCTCTTTGCGTAACTCTTCGTTCTCTTGCATCAGCTCAACCCAGAGCTTTCCAGGAACAATACCAGATTGTGGTATTTTGTCCCTTTAATTTCCCTGATTACGAACATCTGTTGGCTTCACAAATCTGCCACTAGGGAAATCTATAGCCCGCCACTGCTGATCATTCCTGACATTTCCTCCGATTCTCTCTCCTTCCGTGCCGTTCAATCTTCAACATGTTCCACTCAGAGCAATGCAATAAGAAAACGACGATTGTATAATAATGTTTTTATACTCTATTTATATGCAACCGTGCTAAAACCGCGCCAGTATAAAAAGTTTAGACTCTGTTCCATGCTCAGTTTACTCTCACACGTCCTCCACTGAGCAAAGACATCTGTGCAATAGTGCATCTGTTTCCCATCACAGACAGGTTTTTTTAATTAATTTTTTTATGATTTTCTTACAGGATGAAGAGGGAATCTCCACGTTCACTCCACTAAATACAAATTGTTCATAACAGGTTCACAAAACCAGCACACACAGGATAAATATCCTAAATCTGGCCATACACCATTAAATATTTTTCATTCAGCTCGCCAGTTAAATAAAAAAACAACCCAACAGATTCCTCCAACAATCCCTCTCTACTGGCTTATTGTAGTCTGACAGCTGCCAGTGGTGGCTAGACATGTGCAGAACGAAAAAAATTAGCTTCGTTTCATTTCGTTATTTACATAAATTCATTTAGTTAAATTTGTTTCATTCGTTTTAATTCGTTTTCGAGATTCGTTTCGTTTATTCGTTTTCGAATCAGTTCGAAAAGTTTTCAAAAAGTTTTCGAATCAGTTTTGAATTTGAATCGTTTTCAAATTTGAATCGTTTTCCAATTTCCAAAAAGAATAAAATAGAATAGAAAAAAAAAAAAAGGAATAGATTAGAAAAAAAAATATTTTTTTCTATTCTTTTTTTATTTTTTTTCAAATATAAATTTTATTATTTTTCCATAAACAAAGAAAAAAGGAATGAGAACAGAAAATCAATATAGAGAACATGTTACAGTGTTCAACATCCTATTTGATGTTCACGGTGAATACATGACCTATTGTTAATAATTACCGTATATACTCGAGTATAAGTCGTTCCGAGTATAAGTCGAGGCCCTAATTTACCACAAAAAAATGGGAAAAAATTATTGACCCGAGTATAAGACGAGGGTGAGAAATGCACAGCTACTGTAAGTGGAAAAGAGGGTCAACAATACCCATTTGCAGTCTCACTGTGCCCATTTGCAGCCATAGGTCCCCCGAACTTCACACTTGGTAGTTAAGGGTTCCTAGATGCCCCCTAGCTGCAGCCAAAATTTGGGGTCTCTGAACCCAAAGTGTCCCGAAATGACATTGCTACAGATGGACACAGTTGACCGACTTTGGGGCCCCGTATCTCGGGGCCACTTAGTGCTAGGAACCCCAAATTTGGCGTGCAAACCCAGTGGAACTAGTACAATAATATATATATAATATAATATATATATATATATATAATATCCAAAGCTGGGATTTCTAGAACCAAGTGGCCCCGAGATACAGGACCCCAAAAATCAGTTCAGAAAATGTCAAGCACTTTTCTGCAGCAGAGAATGACATTTTCCGAACCTATTTTGGGGTCCTATATCTCAGGGCCACTTGGTGCTAGGAACTCCAGCTTTGGATATGTTATGGTACCAGGTCCACTGAGTTTGCACACCAAATTTGGGGTTCCTAGCACTAAGTGACCCTGAGATACAGGGCTCCAAAGTCGGTTCAGAAAATGTCAAGCACTTTTCTGCAGCAGAGAATGACATTTTCCGAACCGATTTTGGGGCCCCATATCTCAGGGCCACTTAGTGCTAGGACCTCCAGCTTTAGATATGTTATGGTACCAGGTCCACTGGGTTTGCACACCAAATTTGGGGTTTCTAGCATCAAGTGGCCCTGAGATACGGGGCCCCGAAGTCGGTTCGGAAAATGAAATTTTTTGCTGCAGAAAAGTGCTTGACTCGAGTATAAGTCGAGGGGGGCACTTTCAGCACAAAAAAAGGTGCTGAAAAATTCGACTTATACTCGAGTATATACGGTACATTGATTTTAATGGTTAAACATTCAATGCTTATGATGATTATAGATGATTGGTATGTATCACTACTTCTTCGTAGTTATATGTTTGGTTGAACCGCATGTTCCCCTAATTCGGAAAATATCCCAAAAACCAAATAGTTGAGAACATTTTTTTCTATTCTATTCCTTTATTTTCTATTTTATTATCTTTGGAAATTGGAAAACGATTCAAATTCGAAAAGTTTAGAATTTGAAAACTATTCGAATTCGAAAAGTATTCGAAAACGATTTGCATAGGAAATTCGTCCAGATTCGAAATTTCGTTATTTCGGGTTTCGATTTAAATTCGGTACCATTCTAATTCAGATACATCTAAATTTCCAAAATAACGAGAATTCGTCCAAATTTTAATTTGGAACGAAACGAACCGCACATGTCTAGCGGTGGCTATCAGAGTAGCCGAACATTAGCTGCGTCTAGTTTGGTAGTCCGTTTTCTGCCTGGCTCCTTCAGTCGAAGGATACCAGGAGCGAGGGAGCCAACCAGACCACCCACCAAGCAAATTTCGTCTGTTTCATCAGAAACTGGCTGAAATTTCAAGGCCTCGTGCACACTGGACGTTATAATAACATTATAAAAACGCCAGTAGCTTTGCAGTGAGTTTTTCAACGTTTTTGAGTTTTTCAGCAGAAGCGTTTTTAGCGTTTTGTTTTTTTTGGTTTTGGTTTTTTTCAACGGCTCAAAAACTTTAAAAATTGCTGTTGTGCCACATTTTTAAACTTTAATCGGTGTTTGGAGAGTTTTTACTACTGAAAAACGCCTCTCAGAACCCCCTAGTTTTTTTCTTTTTTTTTTACAGCCAAAAAAAATGCCCCAGCCAAAAACCGTTGATAACAGTCTATCTGTGCATGGACACATAGGATAACATGCAGGAGAGTTTATTGACTGTAGAAAAAAAAACGTCTGACAGCAAAAACACCCACTATAAAAACGTCCAAAAACGTCCAGTGTGCATGAGGAGTGTAGGACCAGCTTTATTTTTCAAATGAGTGACAGTCACATAAGATAAATATTTAGCCCATAGCCAGCTTTACCTTTCTCCAGTGCCTTCTTAAGATCCAAGGCCACATCCTTCTGATTGATGGCGTCTAGAACATCCACCGTCAATTCAGGTCCATAAGAAGTTGTGTAGTGACTCAATATCAGATCCACTACATCACCAGTTTTTGCCTTCTCTAGCTTTCTCCTGGGAATCTTTCTGTAGCCCGTCTCGATTTCCCAGTCTCTTATTTTGCCACAGAACCTCTCGAAGTTGTCCTCATCCAGATCATCCAAGGCAGTGAGCAATTCATCTCGCACAGTCCGTGCCATCCTCCCCTATGTGGTGCCTCAAAAGATACCAAACCAAACTTAGCTCTGTCTCCAGCAGCTCGCCTGTTCTTCCACTTTCATGGAAATGAGATCTGCAAATTTCTAGCTGAAAGTGAAAGCAATTTTTTCGTTCTTTTCCCGCCTTGAAAAAAAAAAAATTCAAAGTCAGCCAGGCTTGTGTCAGCCAGAGGAGGTCAGCTTGTTTTTTTTGGTGCAGCAGTGAAGATCTGGTTGAATGTGTCTTTTTTTGAGTGTTGGACATATAATGCAGCTTCGTAGATGAAGAGGACGTGGACCCCAATCCTCCCTCCAACCACCACCTGAAATATAGTAGTAGTCAGGGCTTTTTTTCTCAGAAAATAGGTGCAGGAACTCAACCACAACCCCCCAAAACCGCCCCCCCCCCAGGGGTGCGCTACGTGCAAAGTTCCGGGGTGCGTTTGGTACATAGTACAGAGTTTAGGAATGCACTACATGCAGAGTTTGGGGGTGTGCTATGTACATAGCGCAGAGTTCAGGGGTTGCGCTGCATACAGAGAGCAGGGCCTGCACAGCTGCTTACCTCTGCATCTCCCATCCACATCTTACTTTAACCAAGTGTTTTCAACTCCAGTCCTCAAGACGCCCCAACAGGTCATGTTTTCAGGCTCTCCATTATTTTGCACAGGTGATTTGATCAGTTTCACTGCCTTAGTAATTACCACAGCGGTTTCATCTGAAGGAAATCCTGAAAACATGACCTGTTGGGGCGCCTTGAGGACTGGAGTTGAGAAACACTGCTTTAACCCCTCTTCAGCACTGACCTCTGCATGCGACTCTCCCTCCACTTCACCCATCCCCTCCCCTTAAAAGCTCCACCATCTTCCACATCTCTTACTTTTGTTGCTGTATTAAGCTAAAGCACCCAGACGGCTCTAGTACCTCCCCACACAATGTAGGTGACTCCTCCTCTCTCACTTGCAGGTAGATCATCTAGTGGGGGTGTCGGCATCCGCAGTGGACCCTGGACACCTGCATCTCCCTTGTTCCAATCCTGCTCTCAGTGGGAGCTGCTCAGGATATCAGATCTGTGGGAGTCGTTGGGAGACAAGCTATCACTGGTAAACACAGAAGCTGGACTTTGGTGTTTACCAGTGATAGTGGTGAGCAGAGAGCAGAAGATCTGAACCAGAGGTAGTGGAACTGAGCTGAGCTGAAAAAAAACCCCTGGTAGTAGTTCATTTCCTATAACATCAATTTCCTCTTTCAGAAATTTTTTATCTGCACTAAACTTTCCCACTTGAGCCCAACATGTGTGTAACCGTGGTGTGTCATAACTGCATAGCTCCCAACTGTCCTTGATTTCGAGGGACTGTCTCTGATTTGGAGCAATGTCCCTCTGTCCCTCATTCCTCCTCATTTGTCCCTCATTTTGGTCTGATCTATATAGTTGTATATAAAATGCATCTTTCAAAAAGTGTTTCCCAGAGCTAAACCTTTCATCCAAATTCTAAATTGCTGCATTTGTACATTTCAAAGGCCAATATAAAGCAATAGTAGTGGCAAAAAAAAAAACAGCACTTTTGGGTTTAACCAATCATTTTTTTGTATAATTCTCCTTTATGTAGGCGTGGCAGGGGGTGTGTCCTATACCTCCGTAATTTTCCTAATACATGTCCCTCATTCCCATTTAAAAAAGTTTGGAGGTGTGGATATAAGAGCCATTTATCTTTTCTGTGTTTCTCAGCGCTAAACCTTTCATCCAATAATTTGCAGTGGAATGATGGGCACTGACATTCAGTATCTCACAAAATTGAGTACACCCCTCACATTTTTGTAAATATTTTGTTTTATCTTTTCATGTGACAACACTGAAGAAATGACACTTGTCTACAATGTAAAGTAGTGAGTGTACAGCTTGTATAACAGTGTAAATTTACTGTCCCCTCAAAATAACTCAACACACAGCCATTAATGTCTAAACCGCTGGCAACAAAAGTGAGGACCCGTCATGGAAGGACCATGCAGAGTGCTGGTCTGGAGAGGGGCCTGGTGACTCGGTTGGAGGACGTATCCTAAAGTAGTTTCACAGCATAGTACTGCCGGGTTGGCTTAGGGGTCCAAGTACTGTGTCTAACATTCATCACAAAACCAATACATCCTGTGGCAGAGGATCGTACGGGTTTATTTCAAGCAAGTCTGTGGCAGAGACTTTTGTTCGTGCTATGTACTGGCTGCTAGGCAAGTGAGAGAGGCCTATCCAGGCGAGCAAAGATTATGTCCCATAAGGGGATCGCATCCAATTACACTATTCAACTGTAAAGGACGTTCTCAAGAAACCTAAAGAAAGGTATTTGAGCTTCCCTGCAGCTTTCCTCCTGACTCTTTCCTGCTACTTCCTTCGTTACTTGGTTCAATAAAGCATTGAAAACGCATTCGAGTGTTGGTGCTTATATCGTCCAGAGGTAAACTCAACGGAACCCTAGACCCGGTGACAGAGGGATCGAGAGTGAAGGTAACAAGCCTGCCTAAATCAGCAGCTCCACTGAGAGTTAGTGCTACATGTGGGGGCGTCGTCCGGGATTTGTTGACCGTCAATTCTCACAACCCAGAGAGGTGTTTCGCCGGGAGTTTACGGTGAGAGCTGGACTTTGTCAATTTTTTTAGGAAGAGAAGAGGTTAAAAGTTGCAGGACTTTATTTCTGAGTGCGTACGCAGCGGGCGCCAGTAAAAGCCCAGGAACTACGTGATCAGAAGAACAAGTGGGAGGAGCCTACCCTACTTGATACCGCGTGGGACGCGTGTATGTGTTTGGTGCCAGAGAATAAGAGAGGCCTTGTGATCGTGCTGAGAAGATCAGAGTGTGGCCATGTCTTTTTCGATGATGCAGCCAATTTTATGGGACCAAGAATGTTCCCTGCAAGCACCGTGTTAAATACGGTGCTGACCGGGAACCCTGCTTACAGATACTGGTGTTCGTCTGAAGCTGCAGGGGAAGTTTGTTCTGTATACCTCAGGAGATATTGAGGGACTGGGCATGATTTGCCACAGATGTGAAGGACTGGCCGTGTCACGTACCTGATAGCGAGCCTGACGTGTAGAGGAGGGCCTCCCGTACAACTCCGGCTCAAGGTCTGCTGGTAGTGGAACAGCTGGCGCTGGAGCACGGTGGAGTAAGAGTGCCTATGGAAGTCCCGAAGTCTGAGCAGGAAGTTGCCAGAACACACAGGTGGACGGCTGGACTTGACTGGGAGCAGAGGAGTGTGGCTGGATCACTGGCAGGTCTCGGCAGCAGAGAGACAGATCAGATGACACAGCTGGCAGGAACGTAGTCAGGTCACAGGCAGATTTGGCAACGGCTGGTCAGATCAGGTACAACAGGAGGCAGGAGAGAGGTCAGGTCACAGGCAGGTTCGGCAGCAGGTAGGCAGATCAGGTACAAACAGCAGGCAGGAGAGAAGTCAGGTAGCAGGCCGGAACGATAATCGGAAGTCAACACAGGTAGTAAGAATTCAGGTACACACTGTAGACCAAGCAGCAACCAGTCAGTACTAAGTCTGTGTTTAAATAGGCCGTCTGGCGCCAGTTCTGATGACTGATGGTGACGCGCCCGTGGTGTGTGCCTGCGAGCATTAGCTGTATTCTGTGGATGACTTCCCTGACAGGCCGTACATCTCCGTTCATTTGGCCGATGTCCGCAATGTGGAGAGTATTTGTTTGTGGTGGAGCAATCTACCATGTCGCCCCGTGCTTATCGGATGGATTGGGCAACAGGTATCGCCACAGTAGAAGCTGCTACTGCTACGGGGAGAGAACGGCAGGCCACCACTTTGCCTGCTGTTGCCGAGAATGTTCCGGAAAGAGACACTGCTGTTGCCGTCTCATCAGCGGACATTGCTTTGAATTCTGTGTCCACCACGCCTGTCTCTGTTGTACCTGTACAGAGGAAGGTGGGATATGTGAAGGCTTCCCGCGGCCGTGGCGGAGGCTTACCCCAGAGGTTACCCGAACCGGATCCAACAAAGTCCACATCAGGAACGGGTAAGCAGCTGATGGGGAATGTATCTGGGACTGTAAATAAGTATCTGCCAGCGGGAGAGTTGGGAGATTCGGAAATAGAATCCTTGTCTGATCTTTACGGTGATGATGACCTATTTGAGACTATGTCACAAGAGATGTTATGGGCACAAGGCGAAGACATCGCCTCTGCTATGACTTTCCCTGAATGGATAGCCCTGAGTTCTGGGAAGACGTCACCCTGTGTGGAGCCACGGGGGCGGGGCCACCCGGTGACCCCGCCCCCCTCTGACGCACGGGACATGACAGGACTTCCCTGTGTCATTCCCAGTGACGTCACAGGGAAGTCCCGTCAAGTCACCGTGCGTCAGAGGGTGGCCCCGCCCCCTGTTATTTAAGAACCGTCAGACAAGGAGATACCGTCACACAGCGGGAGCCTCCCTCCATGCCAGCATGGATGCAAAGCAGCCTGGAGAAGAAAATGAAGAAGAGAAGAAGATGAAGAAGATGAAGAGAAGAGCGGGAGCCTCCCCCAATGCCATGGGTGCGGAGCGGCCCGAGGAGAAGAAGATAGAAGACGCCGCGGAGGAGATGCTGGGCGAGAACGCCGGAGGAAGAACCAGAAGAGCCAGAAGAACCAGAAGAAGAAAATATAGGAAGATAGAAGAAAGAAGCAGCATTTAAATAAAGGAATTGTCAAAAACTGTCTCTTGTCATTTTTAACATTTTTGACAGTTTTTTAGTGAAACGGTAGGGGTAAGTACCCCCTTACCATTTCACACAGGGGGAGGGCTGGGATCTGGGGGTCCCCTTGTTAAAGGGGGCTTCCAGATTCCGATAAGCCCCCCGCCCGCAGACCCCCACAACCACCGGCCAGGGTTGTGGGGATGAGGCCCTTGTCCTCATCAACATGGGGACAAGGTGTTTTGGGGGGCTACCCCAAAGCACCCTCCCAATGTTGAGGGCATGTGGCCTGGTACGGTTCTTTTCCTGCGGCCTGCCAGGTTGCGTGCTTGAATAAGGGTCTGGTATGGATTTTTGGGGGGACCCCATGCCATTTTTTTTTTAAATTTTGGCCGGGGTTCCCCTTAATATCCATACCAGACCTGAAGGGCCTGGTATGGAATTTAGGAGGACCCCCACGTCATTTTTTTTTTAAATTTTGGTTCGGGGTTCCCCTGTGGGGAATTCCCATGCCGTTTTTATCAATGAACTTCTATGTGTATTGTCGGACCGGCAATGCAATAGCAGTAGTAGTTTTAAATGGGTTTTTTCCTTCGAAATGTCATTTTGCTGTCAGACTGTTCTAAACACAGGAAACATGCGCCCCATTACAGGCATACTATAGACACCCCCCAGCTATGAAATTTAAAGGGATATTACACTTTTATTGTTTGACTTTAAGCATTATTAAAATCACTGCTCCTGAAAAAACTGCCGTTTTTAAAACTTTTTTTTGCATTGATCTATGTCCCCTGGGGCAGGACCCAGGTCCCCAAACACTTTTTATGACAATAACTTGCATATAAGCCTTTAAAATTAGCACTTTTGATTATTCATGTTCGTGTCCAATAGACTTTAACAGTGTTCGCGTGTTCGAACGAACTTTTTTCCTGTTCGCATGTTCTGGTGCGAACCGAACAGGGGGGTGTTCGGCTCATCCCTATAGTGGGGGGGGGTATGTAGTGCTAGTAGATTTATGATCTACCATCTGATAGGTAAATTTAGTGAATTGCTTGTTAGAGTAAGTTAGATTTGCCTCTGTTCCAGCTTGGCTGACGTTGCGTGTAGTTCCACACTGAGCCGGTGGGTGTCGTTGTTACCATTGGCTGGTGTAGGAAAGGCAACGTGTCGAAGCATATGGGTGCTCCTCTGTCCCGGAGACAACTCGGTAGAGGTGGTTCTCCAAGTTGCATTCTGGGAGAGGGTATTTATGGGACAGACGCCATGTTTTAGGGGTCGTTTTACAGTCACCTGCTGGCCCTCCTGGCCGACAGGTATGCGTTAGATTACCACCTCGTGGTCCTCCGTCCTGGAGGCCCGCGTCGCTGCGGCGCATGGGTGGGCCCAGAAGCCTGTCTGGGGCCTAGCACAGCAGCCGAGGAATTGTCCTGAGCTGTCTATCCAGAGTGAAGAAGCTGGACAACCGAGAAGATCCCAGGGGAGGACCCGTCATGGAAGGATCATGCAGAGTGCTGGTCTGGAGAGGGGCCTGGTGACTCGGTTGGAGGACGTATCCTAAAGTAGTTTCACAGCATAGTACTGCCGGGTGGGCTTAGAGGTCCAAGTACTGTGTCTGACATTCACCGCAAAACCAATACATCCTGTGGCAGAGGATCGTACGGGTTTATTTCAAGCAAGTCTGTGGCAGAGACTTTTGTTCTTGCTGGCTGCTAGGCAAGTGAGAGAGGCCTATCCAGGCGAGCAAAGATTATGTCCCATAAGGGGATCGCATCCAATTACACTATTCAACTGTAAAGGACGTTCTCAAGAATCCTAAAGAAAGGTATTTGAGCTTCCCTGCAGCTTTCCTCCTGACTCTTTCCTGCTACTTCCTTCGTTACTTGGTTCAATAAAGCATTGAAAACGCATTCGAGTGTTGGTGCTTATATCGTCCAGAGGTAAACGCAACGGAACCCTAGACCCGGTGCCGGTGAAACAGAGGGATCAAGAGTGAAGGTAACAAGCCCGCTTAAATCAGCAGCTCCACTGAGAGTTAGTGCTACACTAGCAAGGCTGGGAGTGACTGTCGCTTTAAGGGTGAACCGAGTCCATGGCTGGCGCTTTGACAAGGCTAAGCCTGCCCGTGCGCAGCTCTACCACCTAATGCACTTGTTCCAAGATTGACTGAAACCTGAGGAAAAGACACCCACTCAGATTGTGGACAGAGTCGCATTTGACCGTTTCCTGCATGGACTACCCAGGGAGCTCCACCGATGGGTGGCTCGGTCCGAGCCTCAGTCCCTGGATGAGATGGCTACAGCGGTAGAGCACATCAGTTGTGCAGAAAAGTTCCAGGAGAGTCCATCTGTCACAAGAGAGTCGGCCCATTTCAAAGAAGTGCGTTCCAGCACCAGTATGGCTCCCGGTGATCGCATGGTGGCTTCTCGGGGGTATAATACAACTGCCAGGAGCACCCCAGGACCTAAGCTTCCAGGGAACCGACAGGGGGAACCCCGTGAGGTTGGCTGTTGGTCCTGCTATCAACTGGGTCATCTGGCCAATAGAGTGCGACATGGGCCACCGTCGCTCCATGTATGCCCATGCATTCTGTGCTGCAACCAGCCTAAATCCACATGAGTGTGTGGTGTGGGTCAATGGACAGGAGGTGGTAGCGCTCCTTGACTCTGGGAGTGTCGTTACCCTGCTCCGATCAGACGGGTTGCCAAGAAAGCTGGTACCAAGGGAACAGGTTGGGGTCATCTGTGTGCATGGTGATGTTAAAAAGTATCCGGTGGCCTGTGTGACCCTGTGTACACCAGCAGGAACGGCTACACTAAAAGTTGAGGTGGTCCCGGGATTACCTCATGACTTACTAATCGAGACTGCCCCATGTTTTGGGACTTTTATGAGCAAAAGCTCAAAGGTTCGGGGTTTTCCCCAAAAAGCAAGAACCCACAGAGGTGGTAAATAATACTGGGTTGCAGAAGGTTGTTACTAAGGATCAGTACAAGGTTGCTGAACCTGCAGGAAGTGAGCCCGGTCCCCTGGAGGTGTTTGCGGCATTAGAAGCGGAAAGTACCTCCTCTGAGCTAGATATGTCAGATCTCGGGGGCTCCTGGGAAGATTTCCTTAGTGCTCAGATGAGGGACCCGACTTTGATCCCCACCAGGGAACAGGCCACGGTCTTAAACGGTGAACCACAGCACCCTGGGGCAGACGTGCAGTTTCCCCATTTTGCTGTGAATCATGACTTGTTGTACCGAGTAACTAAAGTCAATAAAGAAGTGTTGGAACAACTGGTGGTACCCAAACCTTTTAGGTCTAGGGTGATGTACTTGGGGGTCACCTTGGAGTGGCTAAAACTCAGGAACGGGTTTTACAGCGTGTTTTTTGGCCCGGTGTATATCGGGAAATTAAGGACTACTGTGAGTCCTGCCCTACCTGTCAAAGGACCGTTCCAACACCCCATTTTCGCAGTCCGCTGGTACCGCTTCCAATTATCAAGGTTCCCTTTGATCGCATAGCCATGGACTTGGTGGGTCCCTTACCTAATTCAGCTAGGGGACACCAATACATTTTAGTTGTCCTCGACTATGCCACCAGGTATCCGGAAGCGGAAGCGGTAAGAAATTGCTCATCCAAGGTCATCGCACAGGAGTTGTTTCAGATTTATGAGAACAGGGCTCCCATCCGAGATCTTGACAGACCAAGGTACCCAGTTCATGTAAACAGTGATGACGGAACTCTGTAAACTGTTTAAGATTAAACACTTGCCGACTTCAGTGAATCACCCACAAACTGATGGGTTAGTGGAGCGGTTCAACAAAACCTTAAAGGGAATACTAAAGAAAGCAGTTGAGGAGGATGGTTGGGATTGGGATTGCTTGTTGCCTCCCTTGTTGTTTGCCATAAGAGAGGTACCCCAGGCCTCCATGGGATTCTCCCCCTTTGAGTCGGTTTATGGGAGACACCCCCGTGGACTACTGGACATAATGAAAGAGACTTGGGAACAAGAAGCTTCCCCGTATCGGAGTGTGGTAGAACACGTCTCTCAAATGCAGGACCGAATAACAAAAGTTATGCCCATAGTACGGGAACATTTGCAGGCTGCGCAAAACGCCCAGAGTCATGTGTACAACCGATCTGCCAAGCTTAGAGAGTTTAAACCTGGGGATTGGGTGCTGGTCTTAGTGCCTACCGTGGAGAGTAAGTTTCTCGCCAAGTGGCAAGGACCCTTTGAGATAGTTGAGAGGGTGGGCAAGGTAAACTATAAAGTCCATCAGCCCACCAAACGTAAACCCTACCAGATTTACCGCGTCAACTTGATCAAACCATGGAAAGATAGACAGGTTTTGACAGTCAGTCTGAAGGTCCCGGAAGACCCTGATGCCCAGATTAAGAAGGTAGGGATTGCAGAGGCTCTGTCCCCTTCTCAAAAACAGTAGTCCTGGGAGTTTTTGCAGAGGAATTGAGACATTTTTTCAAACCTGCCGGGCCTAACCTCGGTAATTGAACATAATGTCATCACAGACCCTGGCGTTCAAGCAAACCTCAAACCCTACCGCATACCCGAAGCAAGTTGATGAAAATCACAACAACGGCTGATAGTTGGCTAATTGCACACACCTCAGATTAAATAGTATGATACTATAGTTGCGTTCCTCTGAATTGATTAGGCATATAAAGAAAAAAAGGTAGGAATTGACAGATCAATTCCAAAAAAGCTATTCTTCAAGGAGGAACAGGCAATTAAGCAAAAATATAAAGTTTTATTATGCAAATCACTTAAACACTGATCAAACAAAATTCATCAAAGAAATACCACCAACAATTCATTAAAATAGACAACGTTGCCTATACACGCTTTATGGCCATCACACATTCCTCCATGCATTCCATGCATTCCCCCTATGGATTAGTATGAATAAAGATAGTCACTCCTGGATCATCTTCCCCGCTGAGTTATGGACGGTCAGAGATCAACAGCAGTGATATAGTGATTGATTGCACTTGCCCCTAGTAATTGGTCAATGAACACAGAGCTCACTGTGCTCATAAAGACTAAGGAGGAGAATCCTGTGGCTGAACTAAAGTTGTATGGAGCTTGCTGCTGACTCAGAAGGTTCAATGTGGGTAGGTTGGTGTGTGTTTAGATAGTAGGTGGTTTAGCTTGTGAGTATAGCCCTCCCTGACGGGAGGTGTAAAAGGTAAGATCTCACTGCTTTCTTGACAGCGAACACCACCTCCGCACCTCCACACCGATGGACAAGCAGCTCCTTCAGAAAGAGGCTTCCTTCAGCTCATCAGGATAGTTTCCTTCGTTACGAGGGATATCCGCCTTCCATGTGTTACTGAGTATTGCCGTATATTGCCGAGCAGAGCAGGAAAGTCTTTATTCACTTCGTAGCCCTGACAGCACAGTCGTCAAAGAGAGTCGGGGCTTTCCGTCAGCACTCGTGAAGCTCACGGAAGTGTCCCCTTGGCGTGTGAATGGACCAGCGTGTGCGCTACAGGGAGCGTGATGGCGTCATGCTGACGCGTTTCACCCATCACCAGGGTTTCTTCAGTGCATGCGCAGAAGCCAACAAGACGTCTTTAAATAGCCAGAGCGTCAAGTTACGTAGTCGAGTCCGCATCTGGTTGTCTAGGCAACTGCGCAACCAATGGACTACCATACATACAAGACAACAACATGGAATCAGCGGTCCGGTCTGGGAGTATAGACGCCCAAAGAATAGATAAAAAAAGGGAGGGGAAAATTCTACAAAAAATATGAAGAGGACCTAACTATAACAAGGATATGTCATGAAGTGAGGGGAATAAATAATGGGGTTATGAATACATAGTGAAAAACACAAAATTAATAAAAATGCAGACATAGGACCAAAAGGCTGATATGTCAAGAGTTACCATTTTACAGCTTGGGGCTAAGAAGTAAGAAATACAGCAAGATTACATTCATTATTTAACACTTGAGGTTGCATACTGTTTAGGTTATATAGCCACATTTTTTCCTTCTGGCAAAGAATTTTATCAAAGTCCCCCCTTCTAACCAGGATGTTCAATCTGTAGATGCAGTTTTTGCAGAGGAATTGAAACATTTTTTCAAACCTGCCGGGCCTAACCTCGGTAATTGAACATAATGTCATCTCAGACCCTGACGTTCGAGTAAACCTCAAACCCTACCGCATACCCGAAGCTCACCGGAATATTGTCTCGGCCGAGCTTAAGAGTATGTTGGACCTTGGGATCATTGAGGAGTCTTCAAGTAGCTGGTCCAGCCCTATAGTCCTTGTACCCAAGCCGAATGGAACCTGGTGGTTCTGCAATGACTTTCGCAAGTTAAATGAAGTCTCCAAGCCAGATGCGTATCCCATGCCCCGGGTGGATGAGTTAATCGAGAGATTAGGACCGGCCTGGTACATCACCATTTTTGACTTGACCACGGGATATTGGCAGATCCCACTTTCCCCATAGGCTAAAGAGAAAACTGCATTTGCCACACTAGAGGGGTTATGGCAGTATGCCCGAAAGCCATTTGGGTTACATGGGGCCCCAGCCACTTTCCAGAGGGCCATGGACTTCGTCCTGAGACCTTATAAGGAATTCCCAGGAGCCTAGCTTGATGACATTGTCTTCTTTAGTCTGGACTGGGAGAGTCATTACCGAAGGTCCAGCTGGTCTGGAATGCACTCCGAAGGGCAGGGTTCACAGTGAACCCAGAAAAAAGCAAGGTTGGGTTGGAGGAGGCCCACTACCTGGGGTATGTTGTAGGAAGGGGTGTGATTAAACCCCAACTAAACAAGGTGGAGGCTATTCAGAAATGGCCCCGTCCACTCACAAATAAACAGGTGTGTTCTTTCCTTGGCATTGTGGGCTATTATAGGAGGTTTGTATCCAACTTTGCCAGTCTAGCAGCACCTCTGACTGATCTCACCAAGGGAAAGAACGCAACTGTTGTTCAGTGGAGTGCAGAAGCAGAAGCAGCGTTCTGCCGGTTGAAGAAAGCTTTGTTGGTAGCTCCCGACTTCCAAAAAGAGTTCCTGGTACAAACAGATGCCTCAAAGTTGGGTCTGGTTGCAGTACTGTCCCAGATGGTTGGGGGGGGTGGTGAGCACCCCGTTGTGTACTTGAGCCGGAAGCTCACACCAGCTGAGAGGAATTATTCCATTGTGGAAAGGGAGTGTCTCGCAATAAAATGGGCCTTAGAAACACTCCACTACTGCTTGTTGGGTCGACCCTTCAAGTTAGTTTCAGATCATGCGCCCCTTACGTGGATGGCCCAAAATAAAAACAAAAACTCCAGAATAACCCGGTGGTTCCTTGCTCTACAGGACTTCAAGTTTGTAGTGGTACATAGACCAGGAAAGGTACATCAGAATGCGCATGCCCTTTCCCGGGTCTATTGCCACTGGATTAGTGGTGATCCAGAACCCTGGCCTGGAACAGAAGGGGGGGGGGATATATAGAGGGTCAGCCAGGGGCAGGGTTAAGAAGGGGTTAATCAAAGAGGGCAGGTATTTCCCCTTCAGACTTGCTTATTGTCAGCTGGGTTGAAAATGTCAGAGAGGAGCTGTTGAGTAGAAGAGAGAGAGACACACAGGACCATGCTGTGTGAAAAGGCCCATTTTTGGATGGAGTACCTGCTGGGTGAGCTTAACCACATAAAGATGGTAGCTCTGATTGGAGCCCTGAACTATTACCTGTAAGCCTGTGTGCTGCTGAACTCAACCGTGTGACAAGACGAGTCTGTCTTATCTTATGTTTATTTTGCCATTTTGCTGAATAAAGCCACTTTTATTTTACTGGACTGTCTCTGAGCCAGATGTCCACCCCTCTGATCCCCTACAATATATATATATATATATGCTATCACTTTAAGAATTGGTAATGCACTTTTTTACCTCCCCTAGGCATTTTTTTTTGTTTTGTTTCAATTCCTGAGAAATCGAAACTGTTACATATGTGACGCTTCTCAAAATGACTTCCTTATCCAAACCAGTCTGAACCAACCAAATACTGTTGTAATCTCTTTTTCTATCAGTCACATGATGTATACACTCATTTAACTGTTCCCTTGCTCCTAAGAAGATATGGACATTGATTGGACTAAACTATGCGCTCACACCTATAACACGCCTAGACCTTATGCATATTCATAAAGTATATATTGTTAAATATATGTTTTTAATAGGGTTGCCACGTGTCCGGGGTTCACCCAGACGGTTCGGGTTTGGAATCATGCGTCCGGGTTTCAGACTGCCTGAAACCCGGACACATTATTCAGACTGGACTATGGCTTCCCAGCAGGGTTGCTGGCTGCAGTTGTCTAAGCTGAGAGTGTCTGTTACGCTCTCTTTTATGCTTCCCAAAGCCAACACTGACAATCCCCCCTCCCCCCACACACACAGACGGGAGAGGAGAGAGGGCTCGATCTGCACCTCTACCTCCCGCCCCTACCCCTCTGTGTCTGCCCGCACTCCAAGCCCCGGGGCTGTGCCTCAGAAAAGGAAAGTGGGGGTCCGGATTTTTGAAGTCCAGCAGCCTCAGATACATCTGGATGACAGGTGCTGACTGCCAAGGGGTGAGTGAGCTCACCATCCATCTCTGTCTGTGACTGAAGTCTCCCCCCCCTTCTCTCTCCTGCCTCTGAGTGAGTACACTAAGGTAAATCAGGGTTCTCAGAGCACCCCTTACATCAGAGTTCCCCTTTACACCAGAGGCCACAGTGTACCCCTTACGTCAGAGTTCTTTCCGTACATCAGAGTTCTCAGTGTCCCCCTTACATCAGAGTCCTCTCCATACATCAGAGTTCTTTCCGTACATCAGAGTTCTCAGTGTCCCCCCTTACATCAGAGCTAAATTGGGAAAGTTGGGACTTTAAAATGGCAAACACCCATAACACTGAGAAAAGAAGTAAAAAGCATATGAAAAGCAAAAGGAAACGCTGTCACTTACGGAAAAGCTTGTTTAAAGCTTTCTTTGAGAAGCCTACACCACCAGAATGGGGCTCCAAACATATATCTCATTTAGAGACTGTAGAGGAAGGACTGCCACCCAGGAGAGGCTGAAATATGCCCCCCCATACCACCAGAATGGGGCTCCAACCATATAGCTCATTTAGAGACTGTACAGGAAGGACTGCCACCCAGGAGAGGCTGAAATATGCCCCCCAGACTACCAGAATGGGGCTCCAACCATATGGGCTCATTTAGAGACTGTAGAGGAAGGACTTCCGCCCAGGAGAGGCTGAACCTGGCTGGGGCGACTAACGTTAAGGGATACCTCGCGATTTCAGTCCTGATCAGGTGGCCATCACTGGCTCACTACCTGGTCCTACCATGAATACCAGCAACCTGGGTCCCTGTGTCCAGGGGTGGTTTTTGCACGTCCTGCCTGCACGCTACCCCAGAATACCTCAGCTCCCGGGTCGGACATTTTCTGGTCCCTGTTTCCATACCCGCTACACCCCAATGTACTGACTATATGTAAGTACCTAGGGTGGGCTTGCCTGCCCTTCCCTAGCAAGACATGCCATACTTAGACTAATCACTTCTTACCATATTTTCCAGACGTCCCCATGTCATCGCCCCTGATGAGTGTCCTTCACACGAAACGCGTCGGGCATTTTGGGATTCAGACATATGTCTATAATAAATTAGACCTTCACCTCAGAATATTTTTCCATGTTTTCATCCACATTTTATTGTCTATACCTTCATCTCCGGTGCAAGTGCTGCTGTAACACCACATGTATACATATGAGATTTTTGTTTTGGTTGTATAATTTTATTAATTGTGACTACTATATGGCACCATGTGGGTATATATTTGATGTACTCTTGATGTCTGTATTACGTGTGCACATACATATGTGCTTGTAAATACTTATGAAATGATATTTATTGCAATGTCTTTTATATATGTAGTCTATCATATTGATATGATTGTGCATTCGATCACGAATAAATATGCAATTTTCCAATCAGTCGTTTCCACGGTGTCCATGACCTCATTTTAAAGTCCCAACTTTCCCAATTTAGCTTTGAATTTAGGGATGGAGGCACACCACATATGTGCCTCATCTAAAGTCCCAAATCCCCCCTCTTCCCCTTACATCAGAGTCCTCTCCATACATCAGAGGTCTTTCCGTACATCAGAGTTCTCAGTGTCCCCCCTTACATCAGAGTCCTCTTCATACATCAGAGTTCTTTCCGTACAACAGAGTTCTCAGTGTCCCCCCTTACATCAGAGTCCTCTTCATACATCAGAGTTCTTTCCGTACAACAGAGTTCTCAGTGTTCCTCCTTACATCAGAGTCCTCTCCATACATCAGAGTTCTTTCCGTACATCAGAGTTCTCAGTGTTCCTCCTTACATCAGAGTCCTCTCCATACATCAGAGTTCTTTCCGTACATCAGAGTTCTCAGTGTCCCCCTTACATCAGAGTCCTCTCCATACATCAGAGGTCTTTCCGTACATCAGAGTTCTCAGTGTCCCCCCTTACATCAGAGTCCTCTCCATACATCAGAGGTCTTTCCGTACATCAGAGTTCTCAGTGTCCCCCTTACATCAGAGTCCTCTCCATACATCAGAGGTCTTTCTGTACATCAGAGTTCTCAGTGTCCCCCCTTACATCAGAGTCCTCTCCATACACCAGAGGTCTTTCCGTACATCAGAGTTCTCAGTGTCCCCCTTACATCAGAGTCCTCTCCATACATCAGAGTTCTTTCCGTACAACAGAGTTCTCAGTGTTCCTCCTTACATCAGAGTCCTCTCCATACATCAGAGTTCTTTCCGTACATCAGAGTTCTCAGTGTCCCCCCTTACATCAGAGTCCTCTCCATACATCAGAGTTCTTTCCGTACATCAGAGTTCTCAGTGTCCCCCTTACATCAGAGTCCTCTCCATACATCAGAGGTCTTTCCGTACATCAGAGTTCTCAGTGTCCCCCTTACATCAGAGTCCTCTCCATACATCAGAGGTCTTTCCGTACATCAGAGTTCTCAGTGTCCCCCCTTACATCAGAGTCCTCTCCATACATCAGAGTTCTTTCCGTACATCAGAGTTCTCAGTGTTCCTCCTTACATCAGAGTCCTCTCCATACATCAGAGTTCTTTCCGTACATCAGAGTTCTCAGTGTCCCCCTTACATCAGAGTCCTCTCCATACATCAGAGGTCTTTCCGTACATCAGAGTTCTCAGTGTCCCCCCTTACATCAGAGTCCTCTCCATACATCAGAGGTCTTTCCGTACATCAGAGTTCTCAGTGTCCCCCTTACATCAGAGTCCTCTCCATACATCAGAGGTCTTTCTGTACATCAGAGTTCTCAGTGTCCCCCCTTACATCAGAGTCCTCTCCATACATCAGAGTTCTTTCCGTACATCAGAGTTCTCAGTGTCCCCCTTACATCAGAGTCTTCTCCATACATCAGAGGTCTTTCCGTACATCAGAGTTCTCAGTGTCCCCCTTACATCAGAGTCCTCTCCATACATCAGAGTTCTTTCCGTACAACAGAGTTCTCAGTGTTCCTCCTTACATCAGAGTCCTCTCCATACATCAGAGTTCTTTCCGTACATCAGAGTTCTCAGTGTCCCCCCTTACATCAGAGTCCTCTCCATACATCAGAGTTCTTTCCGTACATCAGAGTTCTCAGTGTCCCCCTTACATCAGAGTCCTCTCCATACATCAGAGGTCTTTCCGTACATCAGAGTTCTCAGTGTCCCCCTTACATCAGAGTCCTCTCCATACATCAGAGGTCTTTCCGTACATCAGAGTTCTCAGTGTCCCCCCTTACATCAGAGTCCTCTCCATACATCAGAGTTCTTTCCGTACGACAGAGTTCTCAGTGTTCCTCCTTACATCAGAGTCCTCTCCATACATCAGAGTTCTTTCCGTACATTAGAGTTCTCAGTGTCCCCCTTACATCAGAGTCCTCTCCATACATCAGAGGTCTTTCCGTACATCAGAGTTCTCAGTGTCCCCCTTACATCAGAGTCCTCTCCATACATCAGAGGTCTTTCCGTACATCAGAGTTCTCAGTGTCCCCCCTTACATCAGAGTCCTCTCCATACATCAGAGTTCTTTCCGTACGACAGAGTTCTCAGTGTTCCTCCTTACATCAGAGTCCTCTCCATACATCAGAGTTCTTTCCGTACATTAGAGTTCTCAGTGTCCCCCTTACATCAGAGTCCTCTCCATACATCAGAGGTCTTTCCGTACATCAGAGTTCTCAGTGTCCCCCTTACATCAGAGTCCTCTCCATACATCAGAGGTCTTTCCGTACATCAGAGTTCTCAGTGTCCCCCCTTACATCAGAGTCCTCTCCATACATCAGAGTTCTTTCCGTACAACAGAGTTCTCAGTGTTCCTCCTTACATCAGAGTCCTCTCCATACATCAGAGTTCTTTCCGTACATCAGAGTTCTCAGTGTCCCCCTTACATCAGAGTCCTCTCCATACATCAGAGGTCTTTCCGTACATCAGAGTTCTCAGTGTCCCCCCTTACATCAGAGTCCTCTCCATACATCAGAGGTCTTTCCGTACATCAGAGTTCTCAGTGTCCCCCCTTACATCAGAGTCCTCTCCATACATCAGAGTTCTTTCCGTACAACAGAGTTCTCAGTGTTCCCCCTTACATCAGAGTCCTCTCCATACATCAGAGGTCTTTCCGTACATCAGAGTTCTCAGTGTCCCCCTTACATCAGAGTCCTCTCCATACATCAGAGGTCTTTCCGTACATCAGAGTTCTCAGTGTCCCCCTTACATCAGAGTCCTCTCCATACATCAGAGTTCTTTCCGTACATCAGAGTTCTCAGTGTCCCCCTTACATCAGAGTCCTCTCCATACATCAGAGTTCTTTCCGTACATCAGAGTTCTCAGTGTCCCCCCTTACATCAGAGTCCTCTCCATACATCAGAGTTCTTTCCATACAACAGAGTTCTCAGTGTTCCTCCTTAGATCAGGGTTCCCAGAGCATCCCTTATGTTAGAGTCCCCAGAGTTCTCCCTTACATCAGAGTCTGCAGAGTTCTCCCTTACAGTAAAAGGGAACTCTGCGAGTTCAGATGTAAAAGGGGAACTCTGTGGACTCTGATGTAAAGGGGGACTCTTGTGATTAACTTCATATGATTAGAAATGGTATTTATTGACAAAATATATGTATAAAAAAAAAATCGCTGTGCACCACTAAAGTGTTCAGGTTTGACTTGAAGAAAAGGTGGCGACCCTAGTTTGTAGGTCAGAGACACTTCCTTCTTCATTCCGCCCGGTAGAGCTGGAAGTCGGTGTTTGTTGTGTCTCCTTCATTGCAGTCTATGAATAAAGCACCTAATATTCTTTTACAAAGATTTGGGCTCACTGTCTCATCTGAAGGTCTTTTTTTTTTTTTTTAAGACTCCCTAACCTGATTTAACATGTACACACACCGAGCCTTGGCCCCCCGAGTCAGGGAAAGTCAGTTCTCAGCAACAAAGTGAAAATAAATCAGAGAAGGGGTGCAAAAGAGGGCAAGAAGGTTTTTTTTTTTATTTGTATTAATAAATTCAACAGCAGTAAGGTTCACAAATGTAGGAAGTATCTTATTTTCCCATAGTTAATATGGAGGGTATTACAGGGTGTATCCCGAGAAAATTGAGTACTGTCCGTGATACTTTTTTTTATTTGCACTAACACACAATTGCACTAATACGGCTACAATCACATCAAATACGGTGTATCCCCAAAGATTGCAGCAGGCACGGCTTCTGCAAAAAAAAAAGTGTCCCTAAAAATGATCTGTACATATTGGCGTCTATGCTATAACGGTATTTGAGTCGTCAGCATCCATGAGTGAAGCTACAGCCTCTCTGGAAATTCAAGAAGGATCTTTATTTTTAAAAAGCGATTTTCTGATTAATCCAATGAGGTTTTCAAATTGCAGTCATGTGGCTTAAATAGGGATCCTTATTCTTGTGTTGAAGATTTGTGAAGGGAAAGGGGTTCCTGGTGCCCGTAGTAACCCAATCAACTCACCCTTTTCATTCTTCTGGAGCAGCGTGGGAGAGAAAAAGGGAGGAATTGATTGGTAGTTGTGGGCAAGGAGAACAGACATTGATACAAAAAAAAAAAAAATACAACTGGGGCAACAACAGGCTTTGGTTCAAATTCAGAACTGCTTCTCTCCCATACAAGTCTATAGGTATCAAGTTTGAGTGGAAGACAGCTCTGGACTGGTGCCGCTCGAGGCTGCCTGGCGGCAGTGGCGGTGCGCCCATAAGGGCGCACGGGCACCTCCCCCTCTCTCCAGCCTCCCCCTCTCTCCAGCCACCCCCTCTATGACCAATGGATAGATTCATGCATTGCATGAATCCCCCCACTTTAAACCCCCCCTCCCAGCACAAATTCCCCCCAAATCCACCCTCCTAGCATGAATCTTCTTCCACCCTCCCAACACAAACTGTTGGTTCTGTCAAACTCCAACCCATCAAATTCTCCAACCATGTCAGTTACAGTTTCTCTCCAGCAACAGTAATTGCACATTTCAACGTCTTGGTTGTTTTCACAGAACACTGGCAGCGTATAAACTATGGTACACGACGAGTTGGCTGTTTTGACAGAACACTGGCAGCGTATAAACTATGGCACACGACGAGTTGGCTGTTTTGACAGAACACCGGCTAAGGAGGAAAAAATTTGTCACCACCTTTGAGGCGGCCATGTTGTTGGTTACTAGCGGGCGGACTAGCAATGTCCACTCATTATGTAGTGTACAATAGTGTATACACTGCGAGTGTTCTGTGAAAACAGCCAAGTCGTCGAAATCTGCAATTACTGCTGTTGGAGATTTTGAGGGGTTGGAGTTTTCAACACCGGCCGTGCATGCATGGATCAATTTCCAGGTGAACTCTGAGAAGAAAATGACATACTAAATACAGTCTGTCACCAACATTATTAACAGGTTTTGTTTTCCTGAGTCCTCCCTGTCCTGGATTGGGGGTACCAAGGGGTACAGGGACCAGGTAGACTGAACAATGGGGACATCTGGCTGCTAGGCTATCTGAGGGCCTATCCAGAAGCAAGAGAGCGGCACAGGGTTGGGATTGCAGCTTGTAGTCCAACCAGAAGTGACGGTGATCCATGTTCTGTGCCACCCGGACTGCCGTCTGGATGGACGTGTGTCGTCTGCCCCGGGTTGCTAGGCTGGAGTTTGGGCCTATGCCGGGGGCGTGAGGCTGCCAGGCTGAGTGAGGGCAGCGCAGGGTTGGGATTGTGGCTGGCAATCCAACCAGAAGTGACGGTTCTGCCGGCCAGAGGACCTGTCGTGGTCGGAGGTAGAGGGGAAGCTGTCGCCACTAAGGGATCAACCATCTTATTACCAGGGACCGCAGTGAGTAACTGAAGCAAGTACCGGGGCAGTATTCACACCAACTGAGGATGGTGAAGAATCAGAAAACTTCAGCAGGTGTCAAGCCAGGGACCCAACCAGTGGAGGTGAAGCTTGCAGAGCAGCCTTGTGTGTCAAGCCAGGGACTGAGCAGGCCAGTGGGGAGACGCTTGAGAAGTATCTGAAATGCCAAGCTAAGGACCCAGTAGGGTAGCAGGGGGGGGGGGGTGACACTTGAGGAAGATACTGAGTAACCTGATCAGAAGAGCTCGAGGGATTCAGTGGCAGTGAATCAGCAAGTCTAGTGAGAGAGAGACTGATAAATCTCTTTGTATTCAAGAAGTGTCTGGCACCCATGAATCTATCTTGCATTACACCCACCATGTTTAAAAAGGACCTAAACTGTTGAGAATTGTCTAAAATGTCTTTACATGCTGCAACATTACCAGTATCCTTTTCTGGAATTATCTCAGCTGGATAATTTGGAGCAGTGTCAACAAACTTTTGGTCACATAGTATAGGCTGGAGCAGTGATTCTCAACCAGGGTTCCTCCAGAGGTTGCTAGGGGGTTCCTTCAGCATTGGGCAATTTCTGACTCTCAGATAAGTTCCCACTGACACCATTGATCTTTTTAGCTATCTGTAAGGAGGTAATTCTTCCCAATGACCACAAGTGCAAGGACCATTCTTCCCACTGACCATCACACTAATGAATCATGAGTTGTAGATTTCTAATTTTTAGCAGGTGTTCCCTAAGAACTATTTCAAGGGTTCCTTTGTGTTGAAAAGGTTGAGAAAGGCTGGGCTAGAGGTTTGGCATGGCGGTCATCCTTTTTCAGAAGAACTCAGCAATGGCAGGCTCCATGTTTCTCCTATGATAAGTATCCTTTAATTACCTAAAACCTGCTGGTAATATTTTTTTGTAGGCACTATTGGTTGGGGGTCTGAGGTATATAAGGGGGTGGCTGCTAGAGTCCAGGCATGGAATGAGGCTCTGAGCACGAAAAGCACTGAGTCACTGACCTGAGAGACACGAAGCAGGACCAAAAGAGCTCCGAACCTTTAACTAACAGCTATCCAGTTGAGGCTCCAATGAAGAGGAAAACCTCAAAACGTGTTAGCCGATGTGTCCACAAGCATTGTGAATTCACGCATATGGATTCAAGCAATTGATGTTGTGTTAAAGCCATGATGCAAGCATTGGTTTGTGAGTAGATTCAGCCCTGGTTCACACTGCTTAGCTTTGACATGCGATTTGACATGTCGGCAATTGCCGGCAATGACATTGTCCTAATCGGTGCGACGCCGCATCTGCGGAGCTGGACCAATATCAAAAAGTAGTTTCTGTACTACTTTTTGCAATTTCAGCCTGCGATTTACAGATTTACGTGCACAGATGTCTCTGAAATGTGCACGTTCAGCTGAACTCGCACAGCTCCATTCTCGCATCCCAGTGTGAACCTGGGCTCAGCTCCGTTTTCTACTTCTTAATAAAAACATATATAAAGCATAATGCGCTAGGCCTACATGCCATCTGTGTTTTTCTATACTTGCTGCTAGACTGTAGACTGTAATAAAAGAAAAAATCTTGCGAGCCACAATAATCCAATACCTTAATGGAGAACCAACTGAAGTGAATGCCCAGCTGCAAACGCAGATCACGTATTCATAACCATGCAATGAAACATAAACAAAAAATTGCGCTGCGCTTAGGAGTATATCTATGTGTCCGTTCACCCTAGTGGTATCATATACACTAAATCTAAAGTGCAATGTGCAAATGATACGGATCTGAAATCAACTCTGCATACAAAAATAAATAAATATATCAGAAAGTGCAACAAGGTGCCATATACAATAAATCCCAAAGTGCAATGTGCAAATAATACGGATCTGAAATCAACTCTGCATATATAAATAAATAAATACAGCAAACACTTATTAATCAATAATACTCAATGAAATAAATTAAAAACGTGCACTACAAATAATATATTATATACATGTCACATGCAAAACTCCACTGTAACCATACAAGTGACAGGTGATATTGAATAAAAAAAAAATAAAAAAATAACCATATGTGTGACAGGTGATATTTGAGACAACAATTGTCCTTATTTGTGAAAAATCTTCCAACACAACATCACACAACAGTGTGCAGTGAAAAGTTCCAAAAGAAAACTTTGGTACATAAAGTGCTTCAAAGAAAAAATCCAGTTGCTGATTCAGAGTGCCCAAATCATGCCGTGATGTGCCTCGGTGACCCCCAAAGTGGTTGCGCTCACCTTAGAGCATGCGACACATTGTTCAGCTGCGTCAATACACGCTATGGACCCACCCCTGGGCTCAATGATTGATAACAGATGATCTCCAAGCAGGCTCTCTATGGCTCCATAAGCATCATACCAAAAAAAGAGAAGGACTATATAGTGTGATACCGCCAGATACTTTATTAAACATACACCCCATCCCCACACTGGGGTACTCACATTTTTCAGGTGCTATTGTGCACCATACATTACAGGTCCAAATAACGCTAATCGGCGTGTTGCAGGGTATGAGAAATCCACAACCCAGCTCTGTGCTGATCGCTCCGTCCTGGCCCCTCCCCTACGCGTCTTCGACACAGGGAATCAGGTGTCTTCATCAGGGGGACGTTACGTGCACAGATGTCTCTGAAATCACGTCGGAAATCGGGACCGCCAGTGGCAGTGAAATCGTGCACGTTCAGCTGAACTCGCAGGGCTCCATTCTCGCATCCCAGTGTGAACCTGGGCTCAGCTCTGTTTTCTACTTCTCAATAAAAACATATATAAAGGATAATGCGCTAGGCCTACATGCCATCTGTGTTTTTCTATACTTGCTGCTAGACTGAAGACTGTAATGTTGGCTGTTGGCTGCACACGTTTCAATCCAATTGCTCCATATTCCTTCTCTTTGGTTATTCTGGGTGTATTTATGATGGCATGTACGAGAATTTCCTACTAAAACTTTTTTTTTTTCTTCTTCTTCTTTTGGTTGAATTGAACATTCAGCCCAGCACTATTGAAGTATACAGTCCTTACTTCCTCTCCTAGAGACACCCAATCACAAACAGGGTGTCAAAGAGACAGGAAGTGGGGGGAAATTTCCCAAACTGCGAGACAAATAGCAATAAAATAATATGACAGAGTGAAGCTTGGGCAGTAGATGAGCTTTAAATCAGAGGTCCCCAACCCCCAGGCCATGGACCAGCCTGCTGGGGACTGGCCTACGCAGCAGGGGGGGGTGGGTGGCGATCAGGAAATCCAATACACCCTTCCCTCTCTGTGGTCACATCGGCAAAACGTGGGAAGAAGATAGATAAGGAAAAGGGGAGAAGAAGGGGAGATAGGAGAGGGACAGGGGGCCTTCATACTGAAGTGACTTGAAGTAATAGGCTGCACCCCCCCCCCCCGACATGACAGACTTCACCCCAAGGCCTTCTGCAAGGCCAGTCTCAGGTGTCGGGGAGGTTGGGGACCACTGCTTTAAATGATTTAAATGATGTTTAATTCACTTATCCTTCTTGTGCTAAATATTAATCAAATTCTGGTTACTTGAAACACATTCATCTAGTTACCTAAAACACATTCATCTGGAGATCTGGGCTATGTGACCAGGCGCTGAACAGCTTTTCTTAATTTTTCTTCTTCGTAAAGCCTATGACCTCCCCCACCTGCGAATTCCACACCGTGGCCTCCATAGTGTTCAATGGAAAACTTGTCCTCAGCCCATCAGCCTGTTGACACCATCTCCATCAATCTCTAATGGATGTGTGGCTGGGAGATTTTAAAAAGCATGAGGAGGTGGAAACTCTAAGGAGAGGTACGTTAAAAGGGCACTTTTTTTAGTATTTGTTTTGGAAGGGCTGACCTTGAGCTTAAACTTATGTCAACATTTACCTTACCTTTCCTTACAGTCACATGACTACATTAATGAAAGAGTCTGGGCGGTGTGATTTCCCCCAAAATGCTCAGAACGAGAAGGGGCTAAAACAGGGGTCTCCAAACCGAAGATGAGGCCCTTTGCTAACCTTTATCTGGCCCTTGGGGCAATATTCCTCCCACTGACATCAACAATGGGGCACTGTTTCTTCCACTGATATCAATGATGGGATACTATTCCTCTTACTAATAGGGGGAACTACTACTCCGCCTACTGAGTGACCACCAACCTTGAGGCCATATTTATTCTCACTGATGCTGGGCCCACGACATTTTCTGCCCCCTGCTGGCCACAATCCGGCCCTCTTAAAGTCTGAAGGACAATAAACTGGCCCTTGGTTTGAAAAGTTTGGAGACCCCTGGGCTAGAAGATCGCTTTTTAATAACTGTTTGAGAAGCCCTGACCATGAGGCCGGTCATATGTCAACATTTACCTTATGTAGAAATTTTATTCTGATCACGATAGCTCAAAAAACATTTGCCAACAAAGTGTTTTCACTTCCTTTTTCTCTCTGTAGCAAGCATCAGCAGGCAGCCGCCGATCCATTCCCACATAGTGTCAGAGGCACAGCGACAGCAGAGGACTGTGTCTGTGTCCTGACTCCCAAATGAATGGAAGCAAGCAAGCATTCATTGATGGGCACTGGTAGGCTGCATTGATGGGCGCTGGTGAGGCTGCATTTGATGGGCGCTGGTGAGGCTGCACTGATGGGCGCTGGTGAGGCTGCATTTGATGGGTGCTGGTGAGGCTGCATGGATGGGCGCTGGTGAGGCTGCATTTGATGGGTGCTGGTGAGGCTGCATTTGATGGGCGCTGGTGAGGCTGCATTGATGGGTGCTGGTGAGGCTGCATTGATGGGCGCTGGTGAGGCTGCATTTGATGGGCGCTGGTGAGGCTGCATTTGATGGGCGCTGGTGAGGCTGCATTTGATGGGCGCTGGTAGGCTGCATTTGATGGGCGCTGGTGGGGCTGCATTTGATGGGCGCTTCATTAAAAAGGTAGGGTATACATGGGCATGGCAAAGGGGGTGGAGTGAGGGGTGGAGCCAAAATGAGGTTTTGTCTAAGGTGTCAAAAATCCTTGCACCGGCCCTGATTGTGTCCCATCTTCCCCCCATCACCAGCCCCCCCCCAATCAAGGTGGAATTAGGAACAGAAGAAATGTATAGAGGAAGTGTATTGGTCTCATTAGCCATCCCAAGTTGCAGCCATGGAATAATGACAAATATGAGAATGTTTGTGTATGAAAAGCATTTCAACAATTTTTTTTTAAAGAAGTATATTAAAAACAACTGAAAGAGCGATTTTAGATGTAATAATGTTTGTAAAACCTTGCATAGATCAGATTCTATGTGATATTCAGATTATATTACAGGTAATATTAGAGGTAATGTGTGCACAGCAGAGGACACTGATAGACAGAGCAATGAGGTGCTAAACATCACTACAAAGCCTGGGCTAAGCAAATATCACTTTTTATTTAAAAAAAGTCATTAAAAAATGTAACAAATTGGAGTTCATCTTTAAAAGGTATCTAAACCCAGAAGACATGTAACATATTGCAACTTACCAGTCCTGAGATGTGGCGGCTGAATTTGTATCTATCTTCCTTTATTTCCACCTGATGATCCTGCCAGAAACACACTTCCTGTCCTGGGTGACCACACTCAGTCACTGTACTATATCTATCTAAGAGTAGTGTTGTCACCCTAGGCTGCTCTCTTGATCTAGACTACAACCTCCCCTCCACTCCCCCTCTCCATCTTCATTACATGAGAAGAAGTGTGTTGTAAATCACAGAAGATAGCTGGGAAGGTCAATAGCATTGTTTGGGGGGGAGGTTACAGGGACAATGGTAATTCAGGCTGGATCAAGAGTTTTTTTTTTTTTTGTACTTGCAAAAAATATTCAAAGCTTGAAAAAGAATACTAATGTACAACATATGTAAGGACCGGTAAGCTCAAATATGTTACACTTTTGTTCTTCGGGTTTAGATAACCTATAAAGTAAAACTAAAGGAACATTTTTTTTGTTTTGCATAGAGTAATGCTACGTACACACGGTCGGACTTTCCGACGGGAAATGTTGGATGTGAGCTTGTTGTCGGAAAGTCCGACCGTGTGTACGCCCCATCGGACATTTACTGTCGGACTTTCCGCCAACAAATGTTTGAGAGCAGGATCTCAAATTTTCCACCAACAAAACTTTTTAGACAAAACAAGTTTGTCTGATAAGGAAGCAGAATATACACTTTTCCTAAATAACTACATCGTCAAACCCGGTCACAGTGTGGAGGTGGAGGGCTTCATTCCGAAGGACTGTAAATGGACGGCTCAATAGGATGCTGTGGAGAGTCTTACTCATTGATGCAATTTTCTTCATGTATAGAAGGTGAGAGTTCTGTGAGACTATTGTTCCAGGAGGCAATTCGTGGAGTTATTTATGGACAATATATTGTTATTTATTTGCTTATTTTTCATCCATTGTGTCCACCATTTTTTGAACTTTGATTCCCCCTCAGCACCATCATTCTCCTTGTAGGACGGTACTCATTGTCTGCTTTTTGTGACCTCCTCTATATATATATATATATATATATATATATATATATATATATATATATATATATATATATATATATATATATATATATATATATATTTCATATATCATCATTTTGCACAGGACTATGCACATTATTTGGACACCCATTATACATATTTTTTGCACTTTTTTGTGGAGATATAACATTTTGCAATTATAATATTTTTGCACTTTATTAATCCCTTTGTGGATTTCACTACTACTGTTTTTTAGTGATTTTATGTTACCGCGCGAGATCACTTTATATATTTTCATTTGTCGGAAAGTCTGATCGTGTGTACTGTTGTGCTTTTTAAGGACAGGTTTCCTGTTATTGAGTAATTTTTAACAAGGATATTTTTAAGATACAAGATCAATCTATATGACACAGTCTATACATATGAAACGTATTCACAGAGACATGTGATCATACAAAATAGTTACATAGCACTTGTCTGCTGTGAGGGTGAACACTGCACAGGATCGTTTTTTACTGAGCTCCCACATCCATCAGCTCATCCCCTTGGGCGTCATTGCTGGTCTGCTGACTCATGGATGTGTAGAGCTGCAAACAAACAGATCACTGTCTCTTTGGCTTTTGGCATCTGTTTTTCCCCCTTCACTGTGACCGCCTCTAGGCAAGGGGTGCATCTCGGAGGGCCAGCTTGGGTTGTCCTTTGTGTGGGACTCTGCTTTTGCTCCCCCTCCTACTGCCGTTGGATTTATCCATCTGCGCTGGTGCTCCGGCTTACCCCGCCGGGCCGGGGGCTCCATAGGCTGACAGCTGCAACACACAACTGCTTTTAAATGTTAAACCCTGGATAAGAAATCTATTCTAGAACTACACAGCTCACACAACGCTTTTAGGTTCTGTGACAAAATCGCATACACCCCTGATGAATAAATATCATTTTCGAAACACGTTGGGTCTTGTCTGTTATGTTCATCTTCAACATACCAGATCCTTGCGATTATCAGCTGTCCCTTCTGAACTGCTATTGTCTGAATAGTCTTGTCTAGTACTCAATTATGATTTTTTGATATGTGTAGTGTACATATGTGTTTACTATTTTAAACTTATGTTTTCTAATAAAATTCTACATACTTTTTATATTACTCTCACACCTCATTGCGTTATCTATCCCTTTTCAAAAGTCCCACCCAGAGGAAACTCAATTCTTTCAATGTTTAGTTACATTTATTGGTTGACAAAACAAATCTTTACATGAAATTAAAATACCGATTGCGTTACATGAACGTCTTGAAAAGTCAATAAAAACACTCACAAAAATGGGCGCGCAGTCCCTTTGACATAATACCACCATGATAACTTCTCGGTAGAATCAATAACCTTGTGAAATTGACAATTAAACAGAACGTCTGTATTTCACATGTCCAACCGTTACTATACTGCAGGTAAGTAAGTGGTTAAAATTGTGAAATACATTAGACGTTTGTTTTGTCAATAAAAGTGGCAGCTATGCAAAAAGAAAATATAATGAAAAATTTAATCTTTAGAGAAAAATCTACAAGGCGGTTATTGATTCGGGAGAACGATTATCAATAGTATAATATTCAATACATCAGTATTTGAGAGACCATACAAGATAAAATCAACATGACATAATTACCCATTCCAAGATGGCTACTAGTCTGGATTGCTGGTTACCAGGATTTTTAAGACGAAAAAAAGGTATGGCTTCTATTTCCATTGGTAAGCAAAACTTAATAAATTACCTCCCAGGGAGTTCTGTGAGTTTTAGGTAATATCTCCTTCAACCCCCAGGTGTCTCACATGTGTTTTGAGTTTATCTTCTGAAGTTAATATGTTCTATTTTCCTAATGTGTATTAGTTTACATAATGGTGAGAAGACTATATACCTTTAAATATTCTGGTAATCGGTCTAATATAAAATACACTCAGTATAATTTTGATTAATCACCATTACATAAAAATGGTTATATATATGTATATCTATAAATGTATATCTATAAATACTGGTCTATCCATGAAAGACACATGTTGTTATATATATTAATCAACATCACATAAAATGATTATCTATATGGATACCTGTATAATTCCGGTATATCCAATGAATATTTGCTAAACATAGGCTACAGTCTTATCTAGTTATAATCATGATTATATGTTTTTCATAATACTAATTACCGTATATACTCGAGTATAAGTCGTTCCGAGTATAAGTCGAGGCCCTAATTTACCACAAAAAAATGGGAAAAACTTAGTGACCCGAGTATAAGACGAGGGTGAGAAATGCACAGCTACTGTAAGTGGAAAAGAGGGTCAACAATGCCCATTTGCAGCCTCACTGTGTCCATTTGCAGCCTCACTGTGTCCATTTGCAGCCATAGGTCCCCCAAACTTTAAACTCGGTAGTTAAGGGTTCCTAGATGCCCCCTAGCTGCAGCCAAAATTTGGGGTCTCTGAACCCAAAGGGTCCCAAAATGACATTGCTGCAGATGGACACAGTTGACTGATTTTGTGGCCCCGTATCTCGGGGCCACTTAGTGCTAGGAACCTATGAAATTTGTTGTGCAAACCCAGTGGACCTAGCACCATAAAATATCCAAAGCTGGGGTTCCTAGCACCAAGTGGCCCCGAGATACAGGGCCCCAAATTCCATTCAGAAAATGTCAAGCACTTTTGTGCTTTTTCATTCTCTGCTGCAGAAAAGTGCTTGACATTTTCTGAACCGACTTTGGGGCCCCGTATCTGGGTTTGCACTGGGTTTGCACACCAAATTTGGAGTTCCTAGCACCAAGTGGCCCTGAGATACAGGGCCCCAAAGTCAGTTCAGAAAATGTCAAGCACTTTTCTGCAGCAGAGAATGACATTTTCCGAACCGATTTTGGGGCCCCGTATCTCGGGGCCACTTGGTGCTAGGAACCCCAGCTTTGGATATGTTGTGGTACCAGTTCCATTGGGTTTGCACACCAAATTTAGGGTTCCTTGCACAAAGTGGCCCTGAGATACGGGGCCCCAAACTCGGTTCGGAAAATGAAATTTTTTGCTCCAGAAAAGTGCTTGACTCCAGTATAAGTCGAGGGGGGCACTTTCAGCACAAAAAAATGTGCTGAAAAATTCGACTTGAGTATATACGGTAGTTTCTTAAAACACTTCTATTTATAAAATCACACTTTCATATATATTTTATATATATCTATATATCTATATATAGATATATATATCTATATCTATATATAGATAGATATATATATATAGATATATATAGATATATATAGATAGATATATCTATATATATAGATAGATATATAGATAGATAGATAAATATAGATATAGCCAGAGGAAATCCCTCCAAAGTGATGAAATCCCTGGTTGTCACCAGGATCGCCAGTACTAGTGTCCCCATTGGAAGATTTACCCTCTATTACTGTTTTGGGGACAATATTTTTCTTTCAATGATAATGGTAAACAGGACAAATGCAGAGGGTGAATCTCCATAGCGGGGACACAGCAATAAAAGACTGTCAGGTGTTCTAATCCCTCTCCACTCCATTCAAAACTTAAAATACAAGTTTTTCCATTTTTAGTTATACTTTAAATATCTCCATAGATGATGTTAGATTTTAGGACTTCTCCAGATCTTTGGTCAGATGAGGATCGTGTTCCTTCAAGCTTTCATAGAGTGTATTTTTGTCGGATGCAGACCAGTTCCTGGTGAACGTGAAGAGTTTTCTCATCTGCTTCTGGGAAGTTTTTTCAGCTCGTATGGCATCATATCCTTCATCAGATAGCAGACCTTCAGAGACGAGATCATCCAGAATGGGATCCACCAGAACACAGCGAGCTATCAGTTTGTTGCGATGTTTATCCACAAAGTGCGCCACCCGGGATTTTGGGGCAGAAGAGGAGGAAGCTGTAATCAGAAAAAAATATATTCACATAACTTTATAAAATAAAAAGGGGATTGTTTAGTGAGAATTATATATTAGTCGTGAATGTTTTACAGCTTTTAATTTTAACACCGAGAATAATTTGCCATCTTACGGAAGCCTATTGTCTCCTAGAAGAAGGTTCTACTTATTTGCAGGGGTTCAAGCATTTGTATGCACAGTTCCTAAGATCTATTGAATATTTAGAGGTAACAAAGGTGAAAAACATTTATACACTCTTCCAGAACTGAGGCCTTCTTCTTGTAGGAGCTCTACGTTCTGCTCAGGCTGCTATCGGCCCTGCACAGCTTGGCTTTTCGGTGGAGCTACTTGTTGTGTCACTGGCCTAAGCGAAGTCTCCCTATTGTCTTCAGGAAAATCCACAAGGATGGAAGGTCCATAATTACTGTACTGTAGTCTCCTTCAGTGGATTCTGTAGGCAGGTACAGTCTACTTTCCCCACTGTAGGTGGCGCTCGACCAGAGTGGTACGGCAACTGGAGGGGAAGTCAAAGAAACCTGGTTTCCCTATGGTTTCCATTTCCCCTGAGGCAACGTTCTGGTTGGCTATGCTGCTTTCAGTTGACTCTGGTGGCCATCTTGGGTCAGCAGAGCATTTTTATGTGCCTGCCCCTAGGCTTTGGCGTGCATTTTGAGAGTGGAAAGTGTAGGGAAAGAGCACCTGTTTGTCAGAGAAAGGGAATAGCGGTAGTGAAAAGTTCCAGACAAGTAGGGACAGGCTAGGGGCACCATCCTGCATCGGAATCCTCCAAATTGGGCTTAGACTGACCAAGCCACATTCCGCCCTTGGAGACAGATGCTGTCAGTGCATCAGAACCTTCTCCGCTTTACATTTTTGCACAGAACTGTGAGTGTTCCCAGCTGGGTTCCTTCCCACTGGGCTGATTGTAAATGTGAGCTGTTCCTTCAATACAAGTTCTCTTATTTGCAACCAGACTCAGTGTGTTTACTGCCGCCGCACCACGCTGCACCCACCCACATCTTTAACCACTTCTGGACCGCCCACTGCACATATACTGGGGCAGGGCGGCCCGGCTGCACAAACCAACGTACCTGTATGTCGGTCTATGCATTAGATACAGTGGGCATGCTCAATGTCCTCTGGCCACCCATGGTATGAGAGGCAGAACGAAGATCGGGGTAAAAAAGGCGGATCCCTGTTCTGACAGGGGAGGAGAGAGAGAGATCAGCTGTTGCTAGTGATCAGGAACAGCGATCGCTCTCTACTCCCAGTCAGGCCATCCTCCTGACAGTTAGAAAGCACCTGTCTAGGGAACACTTAACCCTTGATCACCCCTAGTGTTCATATTCAGTCACAGACAGGGATGGATGGTGAGCTCACTCACCCCTTGGCAGTCAGCATCTCTCATCCAGATGTATCTGAGGCTGCTGGACTTCAAATTTACGGCCCCCACTTTCCTTTTCTGAGGCACAGCGCCAGGGATTGGAGTGTGGGCAGACACAGAAGGGTAGGGGGGAGGAAGAGGAGCAGATCAAGCCTAGCTAGCAAAGGGGCGAAGGCTTTGGGGCAGCAAAGGTTAGGGGTTAGTCTTTAGTCTTATCTCTTCAGTTGGCTAAAATGTTGGAGCTCTTTAACCGTCGGAGCCCTTTGAGGCAGTCAATAAGGCCTGCAGGCAGTGTTGTAGCAATGGAGTAGCTGACTAGATGGTTCCTAATGGCTCAGTCTCTAAGGACGCTAGTAGACGATGGCCGACAGGTCTCTCACCAGACCCAGCAATGCAGTGGCCCCTCTTGGCGGGTGTCCCTTCACTCTCAGTTGCCCGTGGTAACCCCTGAAACGGCAGGGACTGTACCCTGGCAGCTGCTGTGTCCTTCAGCTTTCAAAACACAGTGCAGTGCTCTGGTCTTCCTGACAGTAATGGCTCTCCAGTGGCTCAGTCTCTCTCCCTTCTCCCCTGGAAACTCTGCCCTGAGGTGACTTACTTTGCCTGGGAAAAATAAACTCTTGTCTAATCTGGTGGTCTGTGTCCAAGCTAGCTGGGGGCTGTAGTCCATGTCCCATTCAATTTTATGGGTCACACTGTCTCTGGGGCAATATTTCCCATGATGCTCCTCAGGTTCTCCTAATTGGCTCTTGGTGCTGCTAAGAGGGAGGGAAAGACAAAGCGGCCCGCAGACTAAGATCACAGAGAGTCCGCTGATCTCGCCTGTAGTTGCTCTGGACCCCACTGTTGACAGACGGAGAGGCGAGTGGGCAGGAAAACTGAGAGCCGCTCTATCTCTCTGGGGGGGGTGTCAGCCACCCACAGCACCGCCACTCTGTTCCCTGTTCTGGCAGCATGAGGGGATGAGAGGGGGAGGAGGGGTTTCCACTGCACCCACTACACATTCCTCCCACCAAAGAATCTTTGGTCCCCAAAGGAGTGAAAGAGTCAGTATAATATACAAGTAAAAGGCGCAAAACTTTAGTACCTCAGTAGTAACCATTTATAAACCATGATAGTCCAAACAAGTATAGATGAGTATAGAGTCCGTATGTCAGGGCTGCCACCAATGGAGACCAGAAGCCAATTCCTGTAAAGCTGAGAGAAAACAAGGAAAGGGGCGCCTCTGAGTGTATAAGTAAAACATTTTAATAGTAAAACTTAATATCAACTCACATGGGAGCAGGTATGGTAGAGTACATCTCTGGGCTGAGTAGTGTTCAGGAACTTCTCCTGAAGTCCTCTCTTGTAACCGCTGAAGGTGGAGGACTTCAGGAGCCCCAGCTCTTAGCACTACAGGCATTGACAGCTCACCATCCCATCCTTCCTGGGATCTGACGTGCTCCACATCGTCAGGGAGAAGTGGAACTATTGTGACCTGGTCACCCATCCTGCTCTTGGACACTACTCGGCCCAGAGATGTACTCTAAAATACCTGCTCCCATGTGAGTTGATATTGTGTTTTATTGTTAAAGTGTTTTACTTATACACTCAGAGGCGCCCCTTTCCTTGTTTTCTTTTAGAGTCAGTATAATGTCCATAACCTGATACAAGCTCTCAAAATACATCAGGAGGCAAAAGCATTTTAATACATATAAGAGAACAAGCAAATGACATGTGCATTTGAATCTGGCAAGGTAACCTCCCACCATTTGCCATAAGAGGTGAGGTTATCTTGCCCATAAGCCACCGATATCGGATGGCCCACTTAGATGTGCCAGGGAGTAAGTTGGAGTTGCCTTCCACTGAATCGGACTGAATCGAATCCACTGGACGCGTCGGCCCTTTGTGAGTTCTTTATGAGGAGAAGATAGCTTCCTCCGAACTTTCGCCTAAAGTATCATAAGTCAGTCTTTTAGGGGGCCAGATTCTTTGTTTTTGTCTCTGCTCTTTGTGTTTGGATGATTCTGTTTTTAGGAGAGCCGTACCTCTGCGACAGCTGGTAGAACCGGCTAAACCAGTCAGGTTGGCGTTTTTTTTCCTCAACCACCCCCACCCTCAACTCAGATGACCCGGTAAATATGCTATGGGCGCATGCATGGCCGAGGGATAAATATACTAATTACTAGGATGTATCCATTATGGAAACTCGGGACTGTTTCTACTGTAATTGGTGATGCGATGCCGAAACATATGAGTTCCATGTAACTGTTTTTCTGCTAGTATATATATGACCATCATTTGGACACTTGTATTGCACATAAGAGACTCTGCTGGTTATTGATGGATAAATGGTGGCTTACCACGCCTCTACATTTACCTATCACAGGATTTACAGATGTGATCTGTGTTGAAACATCACAAGTTTTGACACGCAATCTACTAGCATATACATGCATGAATATGTTTTCAAGTATAGCATGCGAGGGGGACAGTATGACATTGATATCCTCCCCTGGACCACACTATTGTTCATCTGCTATCAACTTCTATATATGATCTACATTGTTTACATGAAGGGTTTGCAACTTCTTGAAATATAGACTGCATACCATCCTACTTTAGTGTGCGAGGGAGGTGGATCAACATCTGCATAGCCTTCCCCCCTTTTCATTGTGCCCTCCTCTAGACCACACTATATGATCTTCGTGGTTAACATATGTTCAAAGTTTTATGGAGCCACATATATATCCCAATGGACATCAATCCCTATATAGACACAATGGGGGTTATTTACGAAAGGCAAATCCACTTTGCACTTCCAAGTGCACTTGAAATTGCACTTGGAAGTGCAGTCGCTCTAAATCTAAGGGGTAGATCTGAAATGAGTGGAAGCTCTGCTGATTTTATCACCCAATCATGTGCAAGCTAAAATGCTGTTTTATTTTCCTTGCATGACCCCCTTGGATCTATAGCAACTTTACTTCCAAGTGCACTTTCAGTGCAATTTCAAGTGCACTTGCAGTGCAAAGTGGATTTGCCTTTAGTAAATAACCCCCTACATGCTTTGTGTCCTACCAATCAATGCATGATATGACTAACCAAACTTCCATGGACATTTTTCTTTTTTCTTGATTTTTGTAAGGGCATCACATTTATTACACAGAGAGCTGCCGTTGCATCACCAGGACAATATATTTTGACCATAGCATATACAATATGCACTAGGGCATTTGTTGAGTATAGTGGAGGTGTTTTAGAAATAGTTTTTTAACATTTGTGTACAATAAAGTGGATTAATACAATGCTTTGGCTACTGAGATTTTTGGATGTATAGACCCTTTTTCATATCTGGTTGAGTCCACAACTAGTATTTTAGTTTTTCACGCTTCACGATTCTGATTTACTTGGCCCTTCTTTTGGCATTGTAGCCACACTTTCGGATTGTCTTTCAGAGGTTCTTACAACAAGATAGACATGTAATGGGATATCTGTGGGGTGAACAATCAGACATTATCCCTAAGTGACCATAAAATAGTTGGCCATGGTGTCCCTTCTTTTCCCCTTCACCACCCCCCCAAGTGGTAATTGTCAAGGTGTAATGATGTATGTAAGAAATGCATTAGTCTTATTAGCCATCCCAAGTCATGGAATGGCAAATATAGAAATATTCTGTGTATGAACTTAACTGTTTGGACATTTAGACTACATTTAAAAAAAAAAACATTTAAAAAAAAATGGACAGTAAGACTTAATGTGTACATGGCAGAGGGCACTGGTGGAAAGAGCAATGAAGCTCTGCACATCTCTGCAGAGGCTCACTGGGCTCAGTGAACAACACTTACAAAAAGGTAATGAAGGAACTCTTTTACCCCGTACACAGGATCGGAAATTCGGCCAGCAAAAGACCGATGAGAGCTTTTAGTTGGAAAATGCGACCATGCGTATGCTCCATCGGTCTTTTGCTGGCGGAATTCCAGCCAGCAAAAGATTGAGAGCAGGTTCTCAATTTTTCGGTCGGAAAAAGTTCCTAGCCGAAAATGCGATCGTCTGTACAAATTCCGACGCGCAAAATACCTACGCATGCTCGGAAACAATTCGATGCATGCTCGGAAGCATTGAACTTCATTTTCTCGGCATGTCGTAGTGTTGTACGTCACCGCGTTCTTGATGGTCGAAAGTTCAGAGAACTTTTGTGTGACCGTGTGTATGCAAGGCAAGCTTGAGCAGAATCCCGTCTGAAAAACCATCCAAGTTTTTTCAGACGGAAAATCCGCTCGTGTGTACGGGGCATTTGATTGCACTTTGCCTTGTGGCTTCCTAAATAAGTGCGTCAAAAAGGTTCTCCAACTAGTGAGGTCCATTCAGTAGAATACAGCTTATTAACTTCCATAGGGCCTTGTGAAGATTGAGACCATTTCTGAGATCAGCTGTGTTGGCACAGACTGTTATATGCAGTAGGGGCTACTGTAGATACCCTGTAGATTTAAGCCTAGTACACATGGGCCGAATCTCGGGTGGCATCAATGGAAACCGGCCAACGTTTTGCCCATGTTTACTGGAGCCAGTCCTTCTGTCGAAGGGCCATGTGCAACCCGCCTAGTTGAGCGAAAAAAACTATTTTGCCCACTGGCGTCTCCAGCTTTCATATTTAGGGGGGGCACATGGGGGGACAGGGACAAAAATAGGGGGGCAATATAAAATGCAAATAGATAGATAGATAGATAAATAGATGTCACCAGCATACCAAGAAAATATAAGGGTCCAAAGCAGTGGGAGAACTATCAGGGTTGCAAAGGTTGTCTTGCCACCGGGCCCTGGTGTTCCACCACTGTGGGATTCCCCAGCCTCCTCTTGCTGTCCTGCCCCTGCTATTGACAGCACTGGTCTGGCATCTCTTGGAATTTACAGGCTGGTTCTCCTGTCCTAAGGATGGGAGAAATCAGTCTGTTTTTTCAGTAACTGAAAGTCCTGGTGGAGTCCTTCCTGCAACTCGCTCTTCTCCCTGCCAATGAGGATGCAGGGGAAGGAGCAGATCGGGCGGCCGTGGTTGTTTGAGCGCTTGCATTATGCAGTGTCAGCGAGCAGAGGGAGGGGGGAGGTATCACCCGCAGGAGCTGACTGGGGACGTTCTCCCTCTCAATAGAGACTGTGTTACCCCAGCGGTGGCCCGAGATGCGGCACATCCGATATGAATACAAACAAAAAAGAAATTGCCTTTTTGTAAAAAAAAAATAAATAAATAAAAAAAAAATAAAAAAATAAAAAAAAAAAAATTTTTTTTTGGGGGGGCACATGGTGGGGCCCAGCATAATGTTGGGGGGGTCAGGGCCCCCTCTGGCCCCCCCCTAGGGTCGCCATTGATTATGCCCCATACACACGGTCGGATTTTCCGATGGAAAATGTGTGATAGGACCTTGTTGTCGGAAATTCCGACCGTGTGTGGGCTCCATCACACATTTTCCATCGGATTTTCCGACACACAAAGTTTGAGAGCAGGATATAAAATTTTTACCGACAACAAAACCCGTTGTCGGAAATTCCGATCGTGTGTACACAAATCCGACGCACAAAGTGCCACGCATGCTCAGAATAAATAAAGAGACGAAAGCTATTGGCTACTGCCCTGTTTATAGTCCCGACATACGTGTTTTACGTCACCTCGTTTAGAACGATCGGATTTTCCGACAACTTTGTGTGACCGTGTGTATGTAAGACAAGTTTGAGCCAACATCCGTCGGAAAAAATCCTAGGATTTTGTTGTCAGAATCTCCGATCAATGTCCGACCGTGTGTACGGGGCATTAGTGTGTACTAGGCTTCAGTTCTATAAGAATCTATGGCAAAAAAACCTTCCCTGACAATCAATCTGTTCCATCATATCTGATTATTGATTACTTACCATGTATAGTAATAAGCTGCAAACCTGTAAATCATTGCACAGCCTGAAAACAGTTTTGATTGTTCATTTTTGTAAATACAAGAACAAATATGTAAGAGTGGGCTTATTTTAAACTCTCTTTCTCTCTAATGGGTTAGATTAGTACAGCATTTTAATTGTGGGCAGTGGCTTAAGAAACCTCCTTGTTTGTTCAAGTCAGTCAGAGAAAAATTAGTGGCTATTGGCTACTGCATCATAGTTATTGCAGGGGAGCTCCAGTAATTGTTTTAAAAAGCATAGGGGTCCAATGAATTATTTAGTGCTACTGATAGTAAAGCTATGATGATGTACCATCGTCCTATAAATTTAGGAAAAACAAAAGGCAGAGGGTCTAAGGCAACTGTGGACTCTCATGGTACGGCAAGGACTTACATACACATTTGTATAAAAATCTATAAATTTATTGAAACAAAGACATGATTAAAAGGTCCTAAAAAGAGGGAATATACAATACATATAAATTCATTCTCTGAACAAGAACTGAGCAATTGGACGTGCATCCATCCAGGGAAAGGAATCGGAATGTCGTCCTCAGATCAGTTCAGACTCAGCATGTTTCGCGTTGTGACCGCTTCCTCAGGAGTATGTTTCCAGAGACATTTTATGTAGTTATCTCTATAAAGGATAGACATATAAATAATCAAGCTTATAAACAAACCAATCAAAAATACATGCAATAATGATTGTAAGGATTGGAACATATATGGACATACCTCAAATCTACCATAGAGGTGAGCATGTTCAACAATCCAAACAATACTAAGAATAATATATCATATACACGGTTGCAACCCATAACTGCATCCCCATAAGAATGGACATTGAAGCTTACCACGGCTGGACCAACCAAATCAAGGGACATCTATTGGCCCCTAAGGGCAAATGTAAAGGTGACACAGCAAAAACTTGCTGATGAAATGTGTCTCTGATTTAATAGAGACTATACCAAATAGGCTATATTAAAAATGTATAGAAAAATATATGTATAATATCTCATCATTAGTACACACCTGAAATAGATGCCCATAAAATAAATGGCATATGTGGCAGTGGGGTCAGGGAAGGTGGACCTCTCAGAGATAGAATAGAGAGCCTCACACAAGGAGAAAAAGCTGTAGAAAAAATAAATATATATATATATTTCTAAGCATATGTATAACACCCCAGAAATCTTCATATAGCTATACATTAGCCTATAAAAGCACAGCCAAAGCAGTGTCCATGGATTCATTCAAGAAACAGGGCTGATATAAAAATTGTTTCTTGAATTAATCCGTGGACACTGCTTTGGCTGTGCTTTTATAGGCTAATGTATAGCTATATGAAGATTTCTGGGGTGTTACACATGCAGTATACTTAGAGATATATATATGTATATTTTTTTTCTACAGCTTTTTCTCCTTGTGTGAGGCTCTCTGTTCTATCTCTGAGAGGTCCACCTTCCCTGACCCCACTGCCATATATGCAATTTATTTTATGGGCATCTATTTCAGGTGTGTACTAATGATGAGATATTATACATATATTTTAATATACATTTTGTAAAAAATTCTATTTGGTATAGTCTCTATTAAATCAGAGACACATTTCATCAGCAAGTTTTTGCTGTGTCACCTTTACACACACACATATATATATATATATATATATATATATATATATATATATACAGACTTACGTACACATTTGTATAAAAATATATAAATTTATTGAAACAAGGACATGATTAAAAGGTCCTAAAAAGAGGGAATATACAACACATATAAATTCAATCTCTGAACAAGAACTGAGCAATTGGACGTTCATCCATCCAGGGAAAGGAATCTGAATGTCGTCCTAGATCAGTTCAGACTCAACATGTTTCACGGTGTGACCGCTTCATCAGGAGTATGTTTCCAGAGACATTATACAGCCAGGTCCATAAATATTGGGACATCAACACAATTCTAATCTTTTTGGCTCTATACACCACCATAATGGATTTGAAATTAAACAAACAAAATGCGCTTTAACTGCAGACTTTCAGCTTTAATTTGAGGTTATTTACATCCAAATCAGGTGAACGGTGTAGGAATTACAACAGTTTGTATATGTGCCTCCCACTTTTTAAGGGACCAAAAGTAATGTGACAATTGGCTGCTCAGCTGTTCCATGGCCAGGAGTGTGTTATTCCTTCATTATCCCATTTGCAAGGAGCAGATAAAAGCTCCAGAGTTAATTTCAACTTGCTATTTGCATTTGGAATCTGTTGCTATCAACTCTCAATATGAGATCCAAAGAGCTGTCACTATCAGTGAAGCAAGCCATCATTAGGCTGAAAAAACAAAACAAACCCATCATAGAGATAGCAAAAACATTAGGTGTGGCCAAATCAACTGTTTGGAACATCCTTAAAAAGAAAGAACGCACCGGTGAGGTCAGCAACACCAAAAGGCCCGGAAGACCACGGAAAACAACTGTGGTGGATGACCGAAGAATTCTCTCCCTGGTGAAGAAAACACCCTTCACAACAGTTGGCCAGATCAAGAACACTCTCCAGGAGGTAGGTGTATGTGTGTCAAAGTCAACAATCAAGAGAAGACTTCACCAGAGTGAATACAGAGGGTTCACCACAAGATGTAAACCATTGGTGAGCCTCAAAAACAGGAAGGCCAGATTAGAGTTTGCCAAACAACATCTAAAAAAGCCTTCACAGTTCTGGAACAACATCCTATGGACAGATGAGACCAAGATCAATTTGTACCAGAGTGATGGGAAGAGAAGAGAATGGAGAAGGAAAGGAACTGCTCATGATACAAAGCATACCACCTCATCAGTAAAGCATGGTGGTGGTAGTGTCATGGTGTGGGCATGTATGGCTGCCAATGGAACTGGTTCTCTTGTATTTATTGATGATGTGACTGCTGACAAAAGCAGCAGGATGAATTCTGAAGTGTTTCGGACAATATTATCTGTTCATATTCAGCAAAATGCTTCAGAACTCATTGGACGGCGCTTCACAGTGCAGATGGACAATGACCTGAAGCATACAGCGAAAGCAACCAAAGAGTTTTTTAAGGAAAAGAAGTGGAATGTTATGCAATGGCCAAGTCACCTGACCTGAATCCGATTGAGCATGCATTTCACTTGCTGAAGACAAAACTGAAGGGAAAATGCCCCAAGAACAAGCAGGAACTGAAGACAGTTGCAGTGGAGGCCTGGCAGAGCATCACCAGGGATGAAACCCAATGTCTGGTGATGTCTATGTGTTCCAGACTTCAGACTGTAATTGACTGCAAAGGATTTGCAACCAAGTATTAAAAAGTGAAAGTTTGATGGATGATTGTTAATCTGTCCCATTACTTTTGGTCCCTTAAAAAGTGGGAGGCACATATACAAACTGTTGTAATTCCTACACTGTTCACCTAATTTGGATGTAAATACCCTCAAATTAAAGCTGAAAGTCTGCAGTTAAAGCACATCTTGTTCGTTTCATTTCAAATCCATTGTGGTGGTGTATAGAGCCAAAAAGATTAGAATTGTGTTGATGTCCCAATATTTATGGACCTGACTGTATAATGTCTCTGGAAACATACTCCTGAAGAAGCAGTCACACCGCAAAACATGTTGAGTCTGAACTGATCTAGGACGACATTCCGATTCCTTTCCCTGCATGGATGAACGTCCAATTGCTCAGTTCTTGTTCAGAGATTGAATTTATATGTGTTGTATATTCCCTCTTTTTTAGGACCTTTTAATCATGTCCTTGTTTCAATAAATTTATATATTTTTATACAAATGTGTATGTAAGTCCTTACCTTACCATAGGGGTCCAATAAATCATTGTACATGAATACAACCCCCCTTGGCCCCCAATAGAGTTCTCTTACTGTAGTCCCATGGGTCACTTTGTCTTTTTAGTGCTTTGGATGTCATAAAAGTTCACTTCATTGTCAAGAAGCGTTCTACCTGACATCCCATCTCTCTCAATGACCTGGCCGGTTGAGCTGCTCAAGTGCTTAGACAGTTTGGGTCCAAGTCAATGGGCGTTTATGTTAAACATAGCGTTTTTCACTCATTACGCATTTGTTCTGCTTTGCCTGCAGTTTAAAAGCATCTCAGTAGGATATCCTGCATCCAAAAATTAAAGTGCAATGCAAAACAGGTCAAACTCAGCTTCTGAACTGTACTGTTGCATTAAAATCCAATTTGTTGACCTGCATTTGAAAATCTTTTCAAATGTAAGGCAATGAATATTTAAAATGCATAAAATACAACAAATATATAAGTAGTTGCTTTTCTAGAACAATATTTGATTCTTAAACATTTTCTAACTTGTATAAGAGTGTTAAAATCAAAACTGAAAACCTGAAAGTGGAAAAACCTGAAAAACTGAAAGTCGGACCAAAGTCGGACTAAAAGTAGTGCAGGAACCGTTTCCTAAGTCAAGTTGCACCGATTAGAACGGTTCCGACTTCTGATGTGACAAGTGCTCCAAAGTCTGAGCAATTTGTCGCATCAGGGTGAACAAGAGTCAGACCAGTTTGCAATATTGTGTGCAATATCATTCTGCTTGGTCATTTGGGGTCCTTGGTGACCTGGCTTATGTATGGACATCATAGTACCTAGTGTGCTAAGTGGTGGTCCATTGGGGACAGGAGTCACATATATGAAGATAACTGACAGGACTTCTGTAATCATTAAAGCCTAGGTTTACCGAAAAATACAAGTAGAAAAATCAGCACAAGGGATATACCTTAGAGTTAGTATGACATGTCCCTTGTGTTGATTCTTCTTATTTTAGGAGAAATCTTCCTCTGTCCTGATTGGGTTTACATACATATGGTCTGGAACTGTGCTATGGTTAGACCATTTTGGTCTCAGATTTCAGAATTTATTTTGCAAAACTTTGAAATCCCCAATAGCTGTAACACAAACGGGTGCCCATTAGATTTATTTGGTGATATGGATCTTGGAGGTGCTCAAAAGACCTTCCTGAGATTACTTTTGTTTTATGCTAGGAAGACTATAGTATTAGGGCTTGTGCGCACACACTGTTGTGGAAATTTTTAATAATGTATGTTGTCTGATGTCCCCCAGTGTCAGTTTTGCTGTAATACAGTCATGCGAGCATATTCGCACATGCAGAAGTTGGTGGAAGACCATTGGCTGCGGAAACCTTCTTGTGGACACGGCAGATCTGTTTGCCCTTTAAGGATGTTTGTTTATGCCTCACCAAGAGACTGGCCACTCCATGGGGACCACATCTAAACTCCTGAGTAAGCAGATCTGCGTACATGGAAACCATAGCATAACCATACAAAATTATGGCCCACTGAGCCATGATAGAGTATGGCTCGCGTCATTGGTAGCAGTGGCAATGTGCACACGATCATGTTCAGAGCCATGTAAGTAGTGTTCAAATTGTGAGACACTCTGCCGCATGGCCCTACACATTACCATCTGCACACGTCACTACTGTATTTCTGTTTGAATATATACATATGTGTGATTGGTTCTTTTGAAAGAATACAAGTGTCTGGCTGATTCTGAAGCCACCACCTTCCTTTGTTATTCATGTTTATATAGTATAAATAAAGGAGCTGGCTATTCTCTTGAGGATTCTGCTAAGCTCAAGGTGATACCAGCATCTGTCTGTGTTACCTGGAGACATACAAGCGCACTTTCCCGGCATTATTTGCTTATAGGGAGAAGCTTAAATTTCCCAGACAACACACACACGCACAATGTTTTTAACGCTGCTTTTTGGGGTGTCACCCCTCCATGTTAGCCATGTGTTCATACAGACATTAGCGTTTAGAGGAGTTTAGAGGCAGGGGTGTTTATAGGCAGAAAAAATTATTGACGCATGTAAATGCATCTAAATGCCCCTACATCAAGGCACATCAAGTGCTTCAGCGTTAATTCATTTCAGTGGCCAGAGGGCCATGGGTTCACCCTTTGTCAAGGCTTGCTGTGTGCTAAGAACATTTCCTCAATCCCACGCTGCTTTTGGTTCTATTTCATGTTTATGGTTCCTAATTTCTTTACCTAGACCTGTGAATCCTACCTTTATAGGTTTGCCGTTACATACAATTCGAAAGTAATGCAAAAGTGGGCATAACATTTTTTATTAACTTACGTAGGTTGTTAAAGTTTCACATTTTGTTAAAAGTAACTCTTCCTCTATAGTAAGTTTTCTTCTTCTTTTTTTTTTCCATTGCAGGTAAAAATGTTATTTCAAGCAAAAGCAACGTGCCACCATTGAGTTCTTGATGAAGGAGAGGTGCAGGCTGTTTGACATCCACAGAAGTCTACAGAATATTTCCAGAGGTGACACCATTGTTAAGAGTCACCAATGGCAAGACATTACTCCTGTCAATGGTGTCATCTCCATAAACATTCTGTAGCCTGCTGTGGATGTTTGGACAGCCTGCATCCCTCCTTCATCAAGAACTCAATGACAGCATGTTGCTTCTGCTTGGAATCCATAATTTACCTGCAGTGAAAAAGAAGAAGAGTTAACATAGAGTAGGGTTGCACCGATACAAGTATCGGTATTGGTGCCTATACCGAGTATTTACACACGTATCGGTAGTCGTGTAAAATGCACTGATACCTGAAACCGATACTCTCAGGCTCGGTTCTTTGAGCTGTCAGCGGGTCTCCCCTGTTGACAGCTGAAGTGTTAACCACTTCAGCCCCGGAAGGTTTTACCCCCTTCCTGACCAGAGCACTTTTTACAATTCGGCACTGCGTCGCTTTAACTGCTAATTGCGCGGTCATGCAATGCTGTACCCAAACGAAATTTGCGTCCTTTTCTTCCCACAAATAGAGCTTTCTTTTGATGGTATTTGATCACCTCTGCCATTTTTATTTTTTGCGCTATACACGGAAAAAGACCGAAAATTTTGAAAAAAAATGATATTTTCTACTTTTTGTTCTAAAAAAAATCCAATAAACTCAATTTTAGTCATACATTTAGGCCAAAATGTATTCGGCCACATGTCTTTGGTAAAAAAAATGTCAATAAGTGTATATTTATTGGTTTGCGCAAAAGTTATAGCGTCTACAAACTAGGGTACATTTTCTGGAATTTACACAGCCTTTAATTTATGACTGCCTATGTCGTTTCTTGAGGTGCTAAAATGGCAGGGCAGTACAAAACCCCCACAAATGACCCCATTTTGGAAAGTAGACACCCCAAGGAATTTGCTGAGAGGCATGTTGAGCCCATTGAATATTTATTTTTTTTGTCCCAAGTGATTGAATAATGACAAAAAAAAAAAAAAAAAAAAAAAATTACAAAAAGTTGTCACTAAATGATATATTGCTCACACAGGCCATGGGCATATGTGGAATTGCACCCCAAAATACATTTAGCTGCTTCTCCTGAGTACGGGGATACCACATGTGTGGGACTTTTTGGGAGCCTAGCCGCGTACGGGGCCCCGAAAACCAAGCAACGCCTTCAGGATTTCTAAGGGCGTACATTTTTGATTTTACTCCTCACTACCTATCACAGTTTTGAAGGCCATAAAATGCCCAGATGACATAAAACCCCCCCAAATGACCCCATTTTGGAAAGTAGACACCCCAAGCTATTTGCTTTGAGGCATGTTGAGTCCATGGAATGTTTTATATTTTGACACAAGTTGCGGGAAAGTGACAAATTTTTTTTTTTTTTTTTTTTTTTTGCACAAAGTTGACACTAAATGATATATTGCTCACACAGGCCATGGGCATATGTGGAATTGCACCCCAAAATACATTTAGCTGCTTCTCCTGAGTACGGGGATACCACATGTGTGGGACTTTTTGGGAGCCTATCCGCGTACGGGACCCCGAAAACCAAGCACCGCCTTCAGGATTTCTAAGGGCGTACATTTTTGATTTTACTCCTCACTGCCTATCACAGTTTCGGAGGCCATGGAATGCCCAGGTGGCACAAACCCCCCCCAAATGACCCCATTTTGGAAAGTAGACACCCCAAGCTATTTGCTGAAAGGCATGGTGAGTATTTTGCAGCTCTCATTTGTTTTTGAAAATAAAGAAAGACGAGAAAAAAAATTTTTTTTTTTCTTTTTTCAATTTTCAAAACTTTGTGACAAAAATGAGGTCTGCAAAATACTCACTATACCTCTCATCAAATAGCTTGGGGTGTCTACTTTCCAAAATGGGGTCATTTGGGGGGGTTTTGTGCCACCTGGGCATTCCATGGCCTCCGAAACTGTGATAGGCAGTGAAGAGTGAAATCAAAAATTTACGGCCTTAGAAAGCCTGAAGGCGGTGCTTGGTTTTCGGGGTCCCGTACGCGGCTAGGCTCCCAAAAAGTCCCACACATGTGGTATCCCCGTACTCAGGAGAAGCAACAGAATGTATTTTGGGGTGTAATTTCACATATTCCCATGGCATGTTTGAGCAATATATCATTTAGTGACAACTTTGCGCAAAAAAAAATAAAAAAAATAAAAAATTGTCTCTTTCCCGCAACTTGTGTCACAATATAAATTATTCCATGGACTCGACATGCCTCTCAGCAAATAGCTTGGGGTGTCTACTTTCCAAAATGGGGTCATTTGGGGGGGTTTTGAACTGTCCTGGCATTTTATGCACAACATCTAGAAGCTTATGTCACACATCACCCACTCTTCTAAGCACTTGAAGACATAGCCCTTTCTGACACTTATTGTTTACATAAAAAAAAATTTTTTTTTGCAAGAAAATTACTTTGAACCCCCAAACATTATATATTTTTTTTAAAGCAAATGCCCTACAGATTAAAATGGTGGGTGTTTCATTTTTTTTTTTCACACAGTATTTGCGCAGCGATTTTTCAAACGCATTTTTTGGGGAAAAAACACACTTTTTTACATTTTAATGCACTAAAACACACTATATTGCCCAAATGTTTGATGAAATAAAAAAGATGATCTTAGGCCGAGTACATGGATACCAAACATGACATGCTTTAAAATTGCGCACAAACGTGCAGTGGCGACAAACTAAATACATTTTTAAAAGCCTTTAAAAGCCTTTACAGGTTACCACTTTAGATTTACAGAGGAGGTCTACTGCTAAACTTACTGCCCTCGATCTGACCTTCGCGGCGATACCTCACATGCATGGTGCAATTGCTGTTTACATTTGACGCCAGACCAACGCTTGCGTTCACCTTAGCGCGAGAGCAGGGGGGACAGGGGTGCTTTTTTTTTTTTTTTTTTTTTTCTCTTTATTATTATTGTTTTTTTATCTTATTTTTAAACTGTTCCTTTCATTTTTTTTTTTTTTAAATCATTTTTATTGTTATCTCAGGGAATGTAAATATCCCCTATGATAGCAATAGGTAGTGACAGGTACTCTTTTTTGCAAAAATTGGGGTCTATTAGACCCTAGATTTCTCCTCTGCCCTCAAAGCATCTGATCACACCAAGATCGGTGTGATAAAATGCTTTCCCAATTTCCCAATGGCGCTGTTTACATCCGGCGAAATCTACGTCATAAAATGCTCGTAGCTTCCGGTTTCTTAGGTCATAGAGATGTTTGGAGCCACTCTGGTCTCTGATCAGCTCTATGGTCAGCTGGCTGAATCACCGGCTGCATTTTCAGGTTCCCTGTTGAGACAGGAGAGCCAGAGAAAAACACGGAAGATGTTGGGGGGGGGGGGGGCATTCCCTCCCACTGCTTGTAAAAGCAGTCTAGAGGCTAATTAGCCACTAGGATTGCTTTTACATGAAAGCCGACCGCTGGCTGAAAAGAATGATACCAAGATGATACCTAAACCTGCAGGCATCATTCTGGTATAACCACTCAAAGTCGTGAATGGCATACCTGAAGACAAAAAAATGGTTAACAATAAAGCACAGTAAACGGTAAAGTATAAATAATTACATACCTGAAAAGCAAACGTGATAAAACATAATAACAATAACAATAACAATAACAACAATAAAACATTGCAGAATAGAATACAGTAAAAAAGAGCAGAACAATAGAGAGAGAATAGAGAGAGAGAGAACAATAAAACGACAACTATTTTTATTTTATATTTTTGTTTGTGTTTTTTTTTTTTTTTTTACACTTTTTTTTGTAACTAACTTTTATAACTGTAACCGGTTCCAGGTTCGGGTCTCTCAAAATGCGATAGCATCTCGGGAGACCCTGTGAAAGTGTGCCTAGTCTGTGCAATGCTGTACCCTACGCTAAAACTCAACTAGTGCATGCTAGTGTTCAAAACATTCACCAATGCAAAGACCAGGATTGTCAGGACAGGAGGGACAATAATAGCGGGTGTCACGTCTATATCCGCGCTAGCTGCAGACACGACATCTTTTTTGGGGGGGTTCGTTGGGTAGGGGTACTCGGGAGGACATAAAAATGCCTCTCATGCAGCCGACTGCATTTGGTTGGGGATGTGAATGGGGGAAGTACGGGTGCTGCAGAAGCGGTGGGTTCCCAATTAGGATTGGCGAATGCAGCAGGAAGGGCATTATGGGCACGACGGGCCTGTGTTTGTCTTTTTGGTGGCAGCGGGACACTACTTGTGCTTGCCACCTCACCAGCTTCAACTGCACTTATGGGACTCGCCACGTCACCAAGTGTTACTGCAGTGCTGGTTTGGCTACGTCCGGGGTGTACTAGGCCACTGGCGCTTGCCAGTTCACCAAAACGCTACAAAAAAAACTGTTAGCGATCGCAGGGATCAGGCCTGACTCTGCGAACGCTGCAGTTATGCGTTTAGTGTTTTGTAAGTGACAGTGATCGATCGATACTGCACTTGGGTGGGCTGGGCCGGGCCGGGCGGAGGGGCAAAACGCAGGTGCTAGCAGGTATCTGGGCTGATCCCGCTAACACTGCGTTTTTGGGAACCCTAAACTGCTGGTGACGCTAGTATAGATCTGATCGGATCAGATATTGATGCGATCAGATACTATACCACTAAGGGAGGCGTATGCTGCGTGCGTGGGTGTTAGCGGTACTGGCGCTAATCTGACGCTGCCTGGGGCTGGCGCTTGCCAGTTCACCAAAACGCTACAAAAAAAACTGTTAGCGATCGCAGGGATCAGGCCTGACTCTGCGAACGCTGCAGTTATGCGTTTAGTGTTTTGTAAGTGACAGTGATCGATCGATACTGCACTTGGGTGGGCTGGGCTGGGCGGAGGGGCAAAACGCAGGTGCTAGCAGGTATCTGGGCTGATCCCGCTAACACTGCGTTTTTGGGAACCCTAAACTGCTGGGGACGCTAGTATAGATCTGATCGGATCAGATATTGATGCGTTCAGATACTATACCACTAAGGGAGGTGTACGGTGCGTGCGTGGGTGTTAGCGGTACTGGCGCTAACCTGACGCTGCCTGGGGCTGGTGCTTGCCAGTTCACCAAAACGCTACCAAAAAAACTGTTAGCGATCGCAGGGATCAGGCCTGACTCTGCGAACGCTGCAGTTATGCGTTTAGTGTTTTGTAAGTGACAGTGATCGATCGATACTGCACTTGGGTGGGCTGGACTGGGCTGGGCGGAGGGGCAAAACGCAGGTGCTAGCGGGTATCTGGGCTGATCCCGCTAACACTGCGTTTTCGGGAACCCTAAACTGCTGGGGACGCTAGTATAGATTTGATCGAATCAGATATTGATCCGATCAGATACTATACCACTAAGGGAGGTGTATGCTGCGTGCGTGGGTGTTCGCGGTACTGGCGCTAATCTGACGCTGCCTGGGGCGACGCATATCACCGCCGGGCGATCGGGGGGCTAAACCTTTATTCGGTAATAAACGGTGGGTGCCCTGACACTATAAAAAATAAACGAACTAACCAGCGTCAACCGTAACGGTTATACGGTGATCAGCGGTGAAAGGGTTAACTAGGGGCAATCAAGGGGTTAAAACATTTATTAGGTAGTATATGGGGGTCCCTGTCGCTATAAAACACTGACGGCGAACCTCAATATTTACGTCCCTAACTACCGTCACCAGCGACACTAATACAGCGATCAGAAAAATGATCGCTTAGCGACACTGGTGAGGGGGGGTGATCAAGGGGTTAAAACTTTATTAGGGGGGGTTAGGGGGGTATCCTAGACCTAAAGGGGGGTAATACTCACTGCCCTAACACTAACTGTCACAAACTGACACAGCAGTAATCAGAAAAAAAAAAAAAAAAAAAAATACTGCTAATGTCAGTTTGTGACAGGGGGGGGGGGTGATTGGGGGGGGATCGGGGGGCGATCGGGGGGGGATCGGGGGTGTAAAGTATGCCTGGCATGTTCTACTGTGTGTGTGAGTGTTGTGTGCACTTACATGTCATCTCCCCTCGGCGCTGGAACGGAAACTGCCAGACCGAGGAGAGATGACATCACATCCTCTGCCTGTGTGAAACGACACACAGGCAGAGGAGGATTTCCATTGGCTGGGAGCGATCGCGAGGGGGGGGCCACGATCGGATGGTCTCCCCCTCGCCTCCCGACGCTCCCAGTCAGATGCCGACCGCCGATGGCACCGGGGGGGGGTCCGATCGGACCCCCCGCCCGCGGGAGGCAGATCACGTACGGGTACGTGATTTTGCCTGCCCGTGCCGCTCTGCCGCAGTATATCTGCGTTAGGCGGTCGGCAAGTGGTTAAAGCGGAGGTCCGCTGAAAAAAATATATTAAAAGCCAGCAGCTACAAATACTGCAGCTGCTGACTTTTAATATATGGACACTTACCTGTCCAGGGAGCCCGCGATGTCGGCAGCCGAAGCCGATCCGTCCTTCGGCTCTCGGCTGCTGCCGCCGCCATCCTCTGTAAGGGAATAAGGAAGTGAAGCCGTGCAGCTTCACTTCCTGGTTCCCTACTGCGCATGCGCGAGTCGCGCTGCGCGTCCTCTCAGGTCCCTGCTGTGTTCTGTGTCTCACAGAATACAGCGGGGGAGGACGGGGTAGGCGCCGGAAGTGGCGTAGGTCACCGCAAGCGCCGCGGTGAGCTATGCCAGGAAGTGGGAGCAAATACCTGTAATAGACAGGTATCTGCTCCCTCCTCCCCTCTGAAAGGTGCCAAATGTGACACCGGAGGGGATTGGGGGGGAATCCAAAAAGTGGAAGTTCCATTTTTGGGTGGAACTCCACTTTAAAGAAGTCCGGTAATTGGAGCTGTCAAAAAAAAGTTTTGATTAACAACATTGATCAGCTGAAACACTAAAATAAAAGGAAACATTGTTTCTTTTTGTATCTTTCTTTTTCTTCATCTGCAGATCAAAGGGATCAACAAATGTTCCTCTGTTTAACCCCTTATTAACCCTTAATTTACTCTAATCAGCCTTAATTAACTCCCTATTCTCCATTTAATTAATATTTTCCTGCTTTTTTTTTTGTTGTTCACGTCTATTTTATAAACGATAAACAATTAAAAATTGTTTTTGTTTGCTTTGTTAGTGAATATTTTTACACATGTATATTAACATATATTTACACATTTTACATTGAAAAAGTGCAAAATTTAAAAAAAAATCAATTTATTTAATTTGTAAATAACTTTTCAATGCTTTGCACCATTGCTGACAGCTGAAGGGAAAACAAAACAGTTGCGGTAGGTATCGGTAATTGGTATCGTCGAGTACTAAAAAAAAGTGTCGAAACTCGTAAAAAAATGGTATCAGTGCATCCCCGCTATAGAGGAAGAGTTAGTCAGAAAGAGAGGGGAATGCATTGCTGATTGTGACAGCAGGTACTTTTCTGTATTTTCTGTATCTTAGCCTGATGAAAAGAAAACGAAAGCAGCCACCTTATCTATGGACTGGGAAGCTTAAATATATGACATTTTTGTTCTTGCGTTTAATAATCCTTGTAGACGGTGTTACGTTTGTGATGTCATTTTCAGAAACAGTTTAGGACTGCTCCAGATCTTTAGTCAAGTGAGGTTTTTTGTTTTTTTCCTTTAAGATTTCATGGAGTGTATGTTTGTCAGATTCAGACCAATCCCTGATGAACATGTAGAGTTTCTTCATCTGCTTCTGGGAAATATTTTCAGCTCATATGATGTCATATTGTTCATCAGTTAGCAGACAACACAGCCTGACGAATCCCTCGGAGGTTCATGCTGGAAGGGCTCCTCCGCGGGTTCTGGAGCAGAAGGGGAGGAAGCTGTAATTAGAAAAAAAATATTCACACAACTTTAGGGGCTTGTTTAGTGAGAATTGTCTATTAGAGATAGGTTTATTACAGCTTTTGACATTTACACTGGATGAAATTTGCCATGTTAGTCCCACTAAAGCCCATTATCTCCTCCAGAAGGGTTCTACTTATTTTTAGGAGTTCTATCAGGATCAGTGGTGGCCCGTCCATAAGGGGCGCACGGGCCGGCCCCCTAATCTACATGCAGGGTGTCAGCACATGGATTCCAATGGGGGGGCGGGGGTTTGAAGCATGTGATTAGAGCCTGAGGCTCTAATAGGTTTTAAAAAAAGGTGGAGAGCACTGCGCTCCAAGCCCACCCAGTTGTGTGACAATAGAGAATGAATATTCGCTATTTTCACACTGAATCTCCTCCTCGCCAATCGGGAAGCGGGTCCTGAAACCCGTTTCCTGATTGGCCGAAAGGAAAAAGGATCCTATTGGCCTGGGAGGAGGAGGGAGGAGACGCACGGTCGGAGGACGATGCACAGCCGGAGGAGACGGAGGACCGACCCACCCACCAGCTGCCTCTGCTTCTCTCCTCTTCTCGCTATTAAATGCAGTCTCTCCGATCCTCCCCCTCTCCTGCTCACATTGTGTCTCCAGTTCCTGACCCCCTGAAGCGGATCGGACCCCCCTCACTCAGCCCCCTGGATCTTGGGGCTCCCCGCAAAGTCCGCTCTCCCCGGGGAGACCCAGGCACCCCGGAGCCAAGAGGACAATCCCCGCCAGACAGGCAGAAGACTCCCCCGAGCTCCGCATCGCAGACATCTCCACCAGGGAAGATGAAAGTAGCCCACCTTCCTCCACCGACACCCCCACCATTCTGCTCAGACTGCTATCAGCACTACACAGCTTGGCTTTTCAATAGAGCTACTAGTATCACTGGTCGAAATAAACTTTCCTTATTGTCTTGAGGAGCACCCACAAGGATGGAAGGTCCATAAATACTATACCATGTTCCCCTTCAGCGAATTCCCTGTAGGAACAGCCAAGCTACGCCTGCTATGGCTGGTCTTCAGGCAAGGAGATATCTGCATGACAAAGTTGCAGACAGCATTAAAGACTCAATGCTGTATCTGAACAGTGCATCATTCTACCCAAAGTACATCAATGGAATTATTTTAAAATGAATACACAGGTTGCTTGGTGCCAGACTCTTTTTCCAAAATTTTTAGCTTCCATGTACTTTGGGAATCACTAACTTGGAAGAAGTATTTCCAACGGAATCACTAACTTGGAAGAAGACCACAAGGAGGACCTAAAAAAGACCTGGTTAAACCCACTTTCTGAAAACTTATGACAGAAGAAACCCTATGGGGAGATTTACTAAAACTGGAGCACTCAGAATCTGGTGCGGCTGTGTATGGTAGCCAATCAGCTGCTAACTTCAGCTTGTTCAATTAAGATTTGGCAATAAAACCTGAAAGCTGATTGGTTTCCATGCAAATTTGCACAAGATTTTGCACACTTCATTTTTATTATTATTATTATTATTATACACGATTTATATAGCGCCAACAGTTTACACAGTGCTTTACAAGGGGGACAACACAATTACAGTACAGTTCAATATAGAAGGCACAGGAGGGCCCTGCTCGTAGAGCTTACATTCTAAAGGGAGGGGGTGGTGGTACAAAAGGTAATAGATGAGGGAAATGATTTGATGGGGGGTGGCTCTGGGACAGTTGTTAGGTGGGTGTGGGATAGGCTTCCCTGAATAAATGAGTTTTGAGGGATCTCCTAAAGGTGGACAGGTTAGGGGCTGATGGAACATACCGGGGCAGGGAGTCCCAGAGGATGGGAGAGGCTCTGGAGAAGTCCTGAAGGCGAGCATGAGAGGAGGTAACAAGGGAGCTAGAGAGCAGGAGGTCCTGGGAGGAGTGGAGGGGACGATTTGGGCGATATCTGCAGAGGAGATTGGTGATGTAGCTGGGGGAGATGTGAATGGCCTTGTATGTTGTGGTTAGCATTTTGAATTTTATGGGGTAGGGGAAGCCAGTAAAGGGATTGGCAGAGAGGAGCAGCAGTCATGGATCGGTTAGTGAGGTGTATTAGTCTAGCAGCAGCATTCATAATAGACTGAAGGGGGGATAGCCTGTGTAAGGGTAGGCCATTAAGGAGAGATTTGCAGTAGTCAAGGCGAAGTGAATAGGTTGCTTTGTGGTGGTGTTAGTCAGGAAGGGTCGAATTCTTGAAATGTTGCGGAGGTTAAGGCGGCAGGATTTAGCCAGTGATTGGATGTGGGGGCTGAAGGAGAGGTCAGAGTCAAGGATTACACCCAGCACCCTGGCATATGTGAAGGGACCAATGGTTTTGCTGTTGATCTTAATGGTAAAGTCATGGGGGGGATCAGGAAGGAGGAAATATAACAAGTTCAGTTTTAGTAAATAACCTATAAAGGTCTTTCTTGTCATAAAAGCTTCCTCTTGCCTGTCAGCCGTCATGTACACTTAGCTGCAGCTCAGATTACATTTAGGGCGCCAATTGGTACCACTATGATGGGACTCCTGGGTGCATGCTTGGGAGTAAAGTCATCGTGGCCTGGCCATTCGAGAGGCTGAATGGACTGAACCTGGAAGGAAGACCAGGGAGAAAATGAAAGTGCCCGGGACCCACTGGATTGGTGACATTGTAGCACTGGAGGGCTTCTTTGACTGCCATTAGGTGCTAATATATGGAGCATACTAGCGCACGTTGAATTGGTGTATAGGGATAACTTAATTATTTGTGCCAATCCAAATCTGCAGCCAATCTGGCCAGTTTGCTTTGACCAACCCATTAATGGTGAGCGGTGAGGGGTGGTGAGTAAGTTGAGACTTATTATTATGCCCCGTACACACGGTTGGATTTTCCAACGGGAAATGTTGGATGTGAGATTGTTGTCGGAAAGTCCGAACACGTGTACGCTCCATCGAACATTTGCTGTTGGACTTTCCGCCAACAAATGTTTGCTAGCAGGTTCCCAAATTTTCCGCCAACAAAACTTTGTTGTTGGAAAGTCCGATCGTGTGTACACAAGTCCGTCGCACAAAAGTTTATGCATGCTCGGAATCAAGCAGAAGGAGCCGCACTGGCTATTGAACTTCCTGTTTCTCGGTTCGTCGTACGTCTTGTACGTCACCGCGTTCCCACGTTCGTAATTGTTAGCCAACATTTGTGTGACCGTGTGTATGCAAGACAAGTTTGAGCCAACATCCTTCGAACAAAAATCCACGGTTTTGTTGGCGGAAAGTCTGATCGTGTGTGTACGCGGCATAAGAAGCAAAGTGGTCTAGTGAGCGGTCCAGCAAGCCTCTGTACTTTTTCACTATATGTTGTGCCAATGCAAAATATTGCCCGGTGGAATGACACCATCCACCTCATTGACCGTTGATTTATCTGACTGGGGCTGTCAGCACTGAAACATTTGGGGACTCCAATCAAGCAGGTACTGGCTTTTACATCAGGGACAGGGCCAGGGGCAAATGTCAGCTGAAGAACAGGAAAATCTGGTCACGGAACATACACTCAGCCCATTAAATCATTATAAATGGACAGGACTGAGAGACCTTTCTGCTAGTCTAATCTTTGGAAAGAAGCCTCTTCTACAGAATAATTGGTGACAGCAGGGCTGGTGTAAGGATTTTTGACACCCTAGGCGAAACATCATTTTGTCTCCCCCCTTGGCTCCACCCCTGACTCCACCCCCTTAGCCCTGCCCATGTATACCACACCTTTTAAATGAAGCGCCCATCACATGCAACTTCACCAGCGCCCATCAAATGCAACCTCACCAGCGCCCATCAATGCAGCCTCACCAGCGCCCATCAAATGCAGCCTCATCAGTGTCCATCAATGCAGCCTCACTAGCTCCCATCAAATGCAACCTCACCAGCACCCATCAAATGCAGCCTCACCAGCGCCCATCAATGCAGCCTCACCAGCGCCCATCAAATGCAACCTCACCAGCACCCATCAAATGCAGCCTCACCAGCGCCCATCAATGCAGCCTCACCAGCGCCCATCAAATGCAGCCTCACCAGCGCCCATCAAATGCAGCCTCACCAGCGCCCATCAAATGCAACCTCACCAGCGCCCATCAAATGCAACCTCACCAGCGCCCATCAAATGCAGCCTCACCAGCGCCCATCAAATGCAGCCTCACTAGCGCCCATCAAATGCAGCCTCACCAGTGTCCATCAATGCAGCCTCACTAGCGCCCATCAATGCGGCCTCACCAGTGTCCATCAATGCAGCCTCAGTAGCGCCCATTAAATGCAGCCTCAGTAGCACCCATCAAGGCAGCCTCACCAGCGCCTATCAAATGTAGCCTCACCAGCACCCATCAAGGCAGCCTCACCAGCGCCCATCAAATGCAGCATACAATCGACCATCAATGCAGCCTACCAGTGTCCATGAATGAATGTTTGCTTGCTTCCATTCATTTGGGAGACGGGACACAAGTCACAGCGAATGGAGGGGCGGCTGCCCGCTAATGCTGAGACTTAGTTGCTTGCTGCAGAGAGAAGAGAGTAGGAACACCAGGGGCCGGGCGCCCTAGGCAGCAGTGCGCCCTAGGCAGCTGCCTAGTTTGCCTAGTGGTAGCACCGACCCTGGGTGACAGGACCTGCTCTTATTTGACTCACCCTCTGAAGTAGGTTGTGGTTCCTCCTTGGGTTTCTCTGGGTAGCTTAAGCCTCTCACTGAAAAGAAAATAAGAGAGAAGCACGGACATTAGTCTCTTTACGCTGACATGTTATCTATCTTATTTTATCAGCAGAATTGTCCTCTTTATCGAAACACAAATGTAAACGGTTCATTATTTATTCATTACAGCAGTGCAAAGATTTCTGATGTGTCACCTTTGCACTGGTAAGATGACGGGCAGCGCCACCCACCCCTACATCTATACAATCTTTCAATAGGGAGCTTCAATAGGAAGCCCCCCCAGGGGAGGCAGCAGCCTAGCCTATACCTAAGCGTGGAATACAATAATTTATATAAGAAGAGAGAGGGAACGCTCACGCAAAATTACAGTACACCAGGTACAAACCAAGTGAATAAAAATAATTTATTGAAGGAAAAAACACTGCAAGTATGCTTTTAGAATAATTGATTTTTCTGTCAACTTTTAAGTTGGTGACAGGGTCCCTTTAATGAAACATTTTATGCACTATAACGGACTTTTATGAAAAGTATTCTGTAAGCAGCCATGTATCCCTACCTAGTCATCTATTTCCATACCTCCCAACTTTCAGAGACAGGAATGAGGGACACCTATCAGCAAAAGTATGCAGGCATAGGACACGCCCCCTTCCACGCCCCCTTAAAGGAGAATTGTACAACAAAAATGATTGGTTAAACCCACAAGTGTTTTTTTTTTTACGACTACTATTCCTTTATACTGGCTTTTTGAATTTACAGTTGCAGCAATTTAGAAATTGAGTGAAAGGTTTAGCGCTGTAATACACTTTTTGATAGATAAGTAGTGCATTTTATATACAACTATATAGATGAGGGCAAAATGAGGGACAAAGTAGGAGCAAAGAGGGACAGGGGGACTTTGTTCCAAATCAGGGATAGTCCCTCGAAATCAGGGACAGTTGGGAGGTATGTATTTCTAGAGCTTGAAGTCTTTTTTTCATAAGTCAGATTCACTTCCTGAACTTTTCTAAATGCTGCAATTCAACTTCCCGAATGTGTGTTTATGTAAGATTCCGTATTCTTAGAAATAGAACTGAGATGGGTATGTGATGAACTGTGAAGTAATCCGGGTCTACTGTCATCGGACATGTTTCAGGTACTGGGGTCTGGGCAGAAGGTTTCTTGGGCAGCTTGTAGAAAGGCATAGCTCCCAACTGTCCCTGATTTGGAGCAATGTCCCCCTGTCCCTCTTTCCTCCTCATTTGGCCCTCATTTTGGTCTGATCCACATAGTTTGTATATAAAATGTAGTATTTATCTATAAAAAAGTGTTTCCCAGTGCTAAACCTTTCATCTGATTTCTAAATTGCTGCATTTGTAAATACTAAAAGCCAATATAAAGGAATAGTAGAGGTAAAAAGCACTTGTGAGTTTAACCAATCATTTTTTTTTTGTACGATTCTTCTTTAAAGGGGGTGTGGCAGGAGGTGTGTCTTATGCCTACATACTTTTGCTAATAGGTGTCACTCATTCCCATTTCAGAAAGTTGGGAGGCGTGGAAAGGGAAGACCACAAGGAGGACCTAATCAAGGGGGTGATCCTCACTCATAGTACAATTAGCACAGGAGTCAGAAAGCTCACACAAGTAGCGTCAGAGTTTCAGCAGCAAATAGCAGTGACACCTTTGGGGGTTTTAATCATTCACTGCTATAAAAAAAAAAAAAAATTGGCATTAGATATACTTTAACCCATTGTGGACACCGGGCATGCTACATATGCCCCAAAAAGCGTCAGAGTTTCAGCAGCAAATAGCAGTGACACCTTTGGGGGTTTTAATCATTCACTGCTAAAAAAAAAAAAAAAATTGGCATTAGATATACTTTAACCCATTGTGGACACTGGGCATGCTACATATGCCCCAAAAAGTTCATTAAAGTACACAGGGCACATGTAGCATGCCCTGTTCTTCAGCCCTGCAGCAGCTTCCTCCCTCCATCCAGCCACTTCCTGAATGCCTGTTTTCTGCTTTTTTTTAAAAAAAAAAAATTTCAGAATTGTAATTTTAAATGGGACTTACAGTTCATACCACAAGTGCGGTTGTGCAGCCCAAATCACTAGAATGATTGATGTCTGCCTGGGGCCGCCGCTTGTCAACTCCACATGCCACGTTAAATGCTTTTCCACAGCTCAACCACTTGTTCTTACTGTCCCCTTCTCCAGGCATGTGTGAAAGAGCCCCCCCCCTCCACCGTTTGGACAATTCAATGGACTCTTCACTTTATTTGGATTATTGCCCATTCGGTGGGTGGGGTTCCTTTCCTTCCCTTTTTTGTACTCTGTATATAGTATGCTTCTCATTTTAATTGTGTGCAGCGATCAAGACGGTGTGCCGAAACGCGCCTGCTTTTGTACTTTTTTACATGTGCCAATAAAACGATTCACATTTGACATGGAGTTGCCGGCCCTTCTCTCTTCTACTATATGTGTGAAAGGGGCCTTACTTTGGTATCTTAAAGTGTTAGTAAAACCCAGGACCCTGCATTCACTATATCTGGTCTCCCACAGTACACAGAACATGGAAATGTAATTATTTTAGTAAATATAAACTGCTAAATACCTTTTTCTCATCAGCAGTATATAGCAGTCTTGTGACTTCTATCAGTGTCTGGTTAAAGCTTGTAGGAGGAGTTTTCATTCTCCTCTGACTGTCCTATGAGGCTGCCGGACCCCTGATTCTCGGTCCGGACAGTGCTGATTGGCCCTGTGCTGATTACATGCACCCTCCCAAGAAAAAAAAAAAACTCTCCAGCAAGACACACTAAACTGAGCATGTGCAGAGTGCCCCCAAGGCTCTGTACTATCAGGAGACGGATTGGGGACAGTAAAAGAAGGGGAGGATCAGAGAAGACCGGATCAAACTGCTTTTTTTTACACAATGCGAAAGATTAACCCCTTAGGTTCCACAGTGAGTATGACAAGCATGCTGTACTGCATATATAAACTGATTTTACTGTTTGTGGGTTTAGTAACACTTTAAGTTATGACAAAGTTATTGCCGAAAAAAGAAGCCAACAGCGGAAGTGTAAACATAGCTCTGGTTTATGGTAGGTGTACGGGGGGGTGAGAGATGAACTGAATAAGTGATGTCATCTTTCCATAATGTTTCTTTCTTATGTTATCCGCTATCATCCTCATTAAAAGATTGCCATTGTTGATCATTCCTGACATTTCCTCCAATCCTGTCTCTTTCCGTGCCGTTCAATCTTCAACACATTCCACTCCGAGCAATGCCGTAAGAAAACGACTTTAGTATTATAACGTTGTTATATTCTCTTTACTCGCACCAAAATATAAAGCTTAGACTCTGTTCCATGCTCAGTTTACTCTCACGGATTCTCCACTGCTACAGGAATGTTGCCTGGGCGCATGCCAACTCCGCCAACCAACGCGTTTCATCACAGGAAGATTTCCTCAACGGATAGAGCAAGGCTAAGCAAGCGCTAAATGCTTTAAACATTAACCCTTTATCTGCCTAGAGGCTGCCAGTTGTCAGGACTCGGCCATTTAATTTGAGAAACTCAGGCCCCCGTTAAAAAAAGTGAAACCAAATCAGAGAGGGGCACAAAAGAAGATTTTTTTTTTTATTAATAAAGGCAATAGCAGCAAGGTTTACACATGTAAGAAGTGTCTTATTATCCAATATAGTTATATGGAGAGTATTACTGGTTGCTGTATCTCCCAGAGATTGCAGGCTGCACTGCTTCGGCAACAAAGGGTGTTCCTGGAAATTATCTGTATATGTTGGCACCTATGCCAATCTCACCTATCACTCCACCATATGCAAATTGCCCACAATAGTTCAATTCCTAAAGCTAGCCATACACTATTAGATATTTTATTTTGTTTTGTTTTTGATTGGAGTTTTCTTGGGCGTGGACATGGTTTGGGGTGGGATTAGATATTTTTCATTCAGCCTGTGAGCTAACAGAATACCTTATTTTGTCAAAAGTATTGGGACACCTGCTTTTACACACACATAAACATTAACGGCATCCCAGTCTTAGTCCGTAGGGATCAACATTGAGTTGGCCCACCCTTTGCAGTTATAACAGCTTCAACTCTTCTGGGAAGGCTGTCCACAAGGTTTAGGAGTGTGTCTATGGGAATGTTTGACCATTCTTCTAAAAGAGCATTTGTGAGGTCAGGCACTGATGTTGGACGAGAATACCTGGCTCGCAGCTTCCGCTCTAATTCATCCCAAAGGTGTTCTGTCGGGTTGAGGTCAGGACTCAAGTTCCCCCACCCCAAACTGACTCCATGTCTTTATGGACCTTGCTTTGTGCACTGGTGCGCAGTTGAGTTGGCCCAACCTTTGCAGTCATGTTGGAACAGGAAGGGGCCTTCTCCAAACCCAGTGGCGGCTGGTGCTCAATTTTTTTTGGGGGGCGCAAATAAACTGAACAATTCTGAAAAAAAAAACATCAATTGCAGCCTCACTGTACCATCAATCGCAGCCACTGTGCCCATCAATTGCCTCCACTGTACCATCAAACGCAGCCACTGTGCCATATCAATTGCTCCCGCTGTGCCCCATCAATTGCTCCCACTGTGCCATATCAAATGCTGTCAGTGTGCCCCTCGCCCGCCGTCTGCACTTACCCTTTCTTGGTGGGACAGCTCCTCAATGCTCCTCAATGTCTTCTCCCATCCTCTCCTCCCGTCCTCTGCTACGATTGGACACCTAATAGGCGTCCAATCACAGCGCCTGTCATTTCAGCCAATCAGGTGACAGGTAACAGATCCGAGCACCTGATTGGCGGATAGGCGGTTTAGTCTTAGGAAAGCGAATATTCATTCACTTTTCTAACACAGCCTGGACAGAGTCCTGACCTTAACTCGATAGAACACCTTTGGGGTGAATTCGAGCAGAGACTTCGAGCCAGGCTTTCTCGTCCAACATCAGTGCCTGATCCCATAAATGTGCTTGTGGAAGAATATCAAATATTCCCATAAACACACTACTAAACCTTGTGGACAACCTTCCCAGAAGAGTTGAAGCTGTTATAGCTGCAAAGGGTGGACCAACTCAATATTGAACCCTACAGACTAAGACGCCCATGAAAGTTCATGTGTGTGTAAAGGCAAGTATCCCAATACTTTTGACAATATAGTGTATAGCAGATTCCTTAATTCATGCTATACAGCAAATCCCCCTGTTGGACTATTGTATTCTGACTGCTGCCGATGGCGACTGTCAGAGTACCCGAACAAAAGCTGCATCTGAAACCAGCCTTTCCTGCAATTTTCTTTCCTGCAACCATGGGTGATTCCCCCATCAACACTAACTGTGAATTGTGTTCTCCCGGTGGAGGGAGCCATCCCGGCTGGGAGAACACACAGTGATTTATTGCTAGCGGCTATAGCCACTGGCAACAGTCACATGAAAAATCCAACAGGCTGATCTATCAATCAACTTGGGTACAATCAGCCTGCCCATGCAGGATTCGAACTATCTATGGCTGGCATAATTGGATGTAGATGCCGTTTTCCCACCAATTTTTCCACCCAACGCCTTTGATTTTTCAGTCAAAGGGGGCCAACAGATCTACCCACTAAGCCAATTTCAGCCCAATAATCATGAACTGGCTGAAATTCAAACAGTGTATGGCCAGTTTTATTTAAAAAAAAAAACGTTATGGTCAAAAGTTATGGTCATATCAATTGACTCTAAAGTCCATGGCCTTACCATTGTCCAGGGCCTTCTTAAGGTCTGAGGCCACTTGCTTCTCATTAATGGCATTGAGAACATCCACCGTCAGCTCTGCTCCATAGCAATCCTTGTAGAAACTCACGATCAGTTCCACTACGTCATCTGTATCTGCCTTCTCTAGCTTGCTTTTGGGGATCTTGCTGAAGCCCTCCTTGATGTCCCAGTCCATTAATTTGTTTCGGAACCTCTTGAAGCTACTTCCACTCAAATCATCCAAGGCCCTGACCAGGGCATCTCGTACAGTCCGTGCCATCTTCTCCTACGTGGTGCCTGAAAAGGAAATATGTCAAGTTTTTACCTGAAATCGAAAGTAACTCACTTGTTTTTTTTTTCCGTCTCGAACAAAAAAAAAAACACCCTGACTTAATTCAAAGCTTCCTTGTTTGAGGCAGATGGGCTCAAGCTTGTTGTAATCTTGGTTAAGATTTGGTTGGACGTCTTTTCTGCAGCTCTATAATGCAACTTCATAGACGGAGAGGACACAAATCCTTCCTTCCTCCAACTACCACCTGAAATATACAGGCAGTTCATTTCCTATAACAGCGTTACATAGTAGGTGAGGTCGAAAAAAGACACAAGTCCATCAAGTCCAACCTATGTGTGTGATTATATGTCAAAGAGGTTCTCCTCTTTCAGAATTTTTTTTATCTGCACTAAACATTCATACATGACCCCAACATGTGTTCTGTACAACTGTGCTGTCGATATGTGTTGTATTCGCAGATTAGTTTACAGTGGAATGATGAGCACAATAAAAATGACATACACTGTATTGCCAAAAGTATTGGGACACCTGCCTTTACAAGCACATGAACTTTAATGGCATCCCAGTCTTAGTCCGTAGGGTTCAATATTGAGTTGGCCCACCCTTTGCATCTATAACAGCTTCAACTCTTCTGGAAAGGCTGTCCACAATGTTTAGGAGTGTGTCTATGGGAATGTTTGACCATTCTTCCAGAAGCGCATTTGTGAGGTCAGGCACTGAAGTTGGATGAGAAGGCCTGGCTCGCAGTCTCCGCTCTAATTCATCCCAAAGGTGTTCTATCGGGTTGAGGTCAGGACTCTGTGAAGGTCAGTCAAGTTCCTCCACCCCAAACTCGCTCATCCATGTCTTTATGGACCTTGCTTTGTACTCTTGGTATGCTGAAGCTTTAAGAGTTCCCTTCACTGGAACTAAGGGGCCAAGCCCAACCCCGGAAAAACAACCCCACACCATAATCCCCCCTCCACCAAATGATTTAGACCAGTGCACAAACCAAGGTCCTTAAAGACATGGATGGAATCATGGAATTTGGACTCCCAAAGGTGTTCTATGGGGTTGAGGTCAGTTCCTCCACCCCAAACTCCCTTTCTATGTCTTTATAGCCTTGCTTTGTGTACCGGTCCAAATCTTTTAGTGGAGGGGGGATTATGGGGTGGGGTTGTTTTTCATGGGTTGGGCTTGGCCCCTTAGTTCCAGTTAGGCAGGCCAATCAAGTTCCTCCACTCCAAACTCGCTCATCCATTTCTTTATGGACTATAGAATGTAATCTGAGTGGCTCTATATTATCATGCACCTCATCCCACTAAACGAAATTGAAAATGTGGAGGAATGGGATTGTAATGGTGCTACCAACCATTATTTCATAACAAGTTGAGTAAAAAACTATATTTTCTTTATTAAATACAGAGGAATAAAGAACAGGGCACACAAAAAAATTGTTAAAAACAATGATAGAGCATTTACCTGGTACAAATATTGGGTTGCTGGTGACTTGCATGGAAAAAAGAAGGATGGCAACAGATGGATGTTAAATCCCAACATGTTTCGCCAATGATGGCTTCCTCAGGGGATAATGTGGGACATTAAAGTTCATGTGCGTGTAAAGGTAGGCGTACCAATCCTTTTGACAATATAGTGTATATGATGTAGTCTGTCGTTACATTAACACAGCAGTGTTTTCCTGAGCCCCATGTAATATAGTTTTGTTACCTGTTGAACCTTCCAGGATTTGCAAGCTGACAGTTACAAAGATTTGGGCAAAACATCAGACAATGTTGAACCTCAGCAGTCCAAAATTTGGACAAAAGGTTTGGCTTATGCATGGCAGTGCAATAGCGTGTTGGGAGCGGGGCCGGGACAAGGGGTGGGAGTGAAAGGGACACCTGTCCTGTCCGCAATGTGCTAGTGTGTGCATGTGGGGGGGGGGACACCAGTGCACTGCTACAGTGTTGGTTATCGCTAGCACTGGGCACCTGTCCACATCTGCTGCCTGGAGTCCCTGAGTTTCCAGCGCATCGATCGTCGAGGATTTGTGCTGAGGGGCAAGATAGAGAGGGAGGGATTGTGCCGAGAGGGGAGATTTTGGGGAGGTAGGAAAATTTGTGTTAGAAGGATGAGTTTGCGGGAATTTATGCTGAAAGGGTGCATATGAGGGGGGGGGGGGTATTTGTGCTGAGAGGGGGTATTTGTACTGGGAGGGGGATTTGTACTAGAAGGAAGTAAATGGGGGTGGAGATTTGTGCTTAGAGTGTGATTTGTGCTGGAAGGCTGTATTTGTGCTGGGATGGGGAGATGGAGCAGAGGGTATGTTCTGAGAGAGGGGATTAGGGGGATTTGTGTAAAAAGGAGGGGTTTGGGGATGATTAATGCTGGAGGGGAGCATATGGGGGTGGTTTTTGCTGAGAGGGGGGATTTGTGCTGGAAGGGGGTGTATGGGGTGAGGATGGGGGGGGCAAAATTTTCCATCTCCGCCTTGGGCACTGGATGACCTTGTCCTGGCCCCGGATGAGAGGTCACCCCCTAGAGGCTGGTATAGCACCAACAAGCCATTTAAAGTAGCACACTAACCCAATACACTGCAGCCGTATACACCTATGGAAGGATCACGTCCCCTTCTCAGCTGGTGACTAGGTCTGTTCCTACCTGACCTGACAATGGACTCTGTTTGAGCAATTAATGCTGAGAATGTTCTAAACTCCACCAGTTAGGGCTTTTTTTCTCAGACAATAGGTGCAGGAACTCCCCCTTTCCAAGTTACCCCTTTTCTCTGCCCCCTACCCACCTCCCAGTACCGTCCCTTTTAGACAATACAGAACCAAGCATCATTTTGAGGTGCTAAGTAATTTGCATTGAATTGGGTTATGATATCAAGAAAAGTAGTAAAATAGATCCACTGCAGCCGGCAACAATAGATCCCCCTAACAACAATGGACCAACCACAACAAAATTTCCCCGCCAGTAACAATAGACTCCCAGCAGCATCAACAGATCTTCGCACAGCCAGCATTAATAGTCTGTCTGGCTGCCATCAACAATAGACCCCTCCCCCAACAGTAGATCTCTTTCAGCAACAATTGACCCCCCCAGCAACAACTGACCCCCCCCAGCAACAATAGGTCCCCCTCCAGCAACAATAGACCGCCCCAGCAACAATAGACCCCCCTTGCAAAAATAGATCCCCAGCAGTGGTCATTAATACCCTGCAGCACACCCCAGCACCCCTTGCCATTACATACAGTCAGTCCAAGAGGTGCCGGAACCTCCTGCGCTCCTGCTGAAAAAAAAGCCCAGTGTAACATGTTACAAAAGGTCAGAATACATAAATAATTACCCCCAAGGGATTAAAGGGACTTTAACGGCAACCACATATTAAAAATTAATTTATTAAGTAGAAAATAGTGTAATGAAAAACATTGAAATAATCAACATAGCATAATAACAAAAATATCATAAAACAGATAGGAAGCTATGCAAGCTGTACTGATATGCAGGAATGAAGGCTATATTCAATAGTCTTGCCACGAGGTCTTACGCGTTTCGGGACTAGACAGAATGTCCCTTCATCGTGGGGCATAATCCTATTGTATGATAGAATATAAATAAAAACAATAACAAAAAACAAACAACATAAGAATGACATTTGCAAGTTCCACATATACAACATTGGGTCAGTGTGAACATAAACAAGGGACACAACCTAAACAGACATAACAGTATCGGAGCATCCACGCCAAGGCCGCAACGGCCACAGTGTCAGACACCCACAGGTCCAAAAGAGAAAAAAATGTTACAAAATGCTCTGAGAAAAGTAAACTCTAACTTAGCTTTTAAGGACTAGTTATGCTAACAATTTTAACTATAACTGACACTTCTTATTAAGAAATATATTTTCATTTTTTTCCAGTTTGCTATTTGATACTTTTTTCTACTAACCGAGCATTAATCACAAATTACAGTATAGCCGAGCACTACTGACAAACAACATAATTACTAAACCCTTTCACTTAGTTATTCAAAAACAGTGTCTGAAAGTATGTTATGTCCTTGTCCATTTTCTCTTTCTGTAAATTTTAAATAAGCTTTGAAAAGTCATAGCTTTGTTCTGCTAGAGCTATATCTATATATGTGTTTGTAGGTCATTTTTTTTTGTTTTATATCTGTATACCATTAATTGTAGTTTTTAGGCTTTTTTTTATATTTTTGTGTGGTCTATGTCTTTTTTTATATGTATTTTACATGTTTGTATGTTTTACTTTTAAATGTACCTAGTTTTTTTTTTTTGTCGTTCTGATTTTGTCTACTTTGTTTACTCTGTTGTGGTGATTGTAAGTATCTTTTATTATGTACTGTATAGATTATGGCAGTTATGTTTATGTGCTATCTATTTTTGTACTTTATTGAATGCTATCTATGTTTGTACTTTATTGAATGCTATCTATGTTTGTATGTCTAATGTCTAATTTAACAATGCGTGTTTTTTTTACATGTTTTTTATATGTTACTTTGTCATTTGTCTTAAAGCGGTTGTATACTCAAATTTCATACTTTAAATCCCATCATGGCTCCCAACATCCCCAAGCTATTGCAATTATCAATTTTTTGCCTACCTGCTTCCTTCCTGTGTTATTGCAATTTTTCCGTCGAACGACGTCACAAGCGCATGCGCCGTAACATCGCTAAAAACCGGCAACTCGAGACCCGGCCGGACTGATGCCTGTGTATGTCGGGGCTGCGTCATTTCCTGTTGTAGACGTCAGCCCCGACCTCCCGCGATGGTTCCTGATCATTTTCGTCCCCAAGAGGATCTTGGTTACCATGTGACTCCTACGTCACAGGGTTCACGGAGACGGCCGGCGAGACTTTACTGCGCATGCGCGGGATTAACAGGACGAATAGGTACTGTGGGCGGAAGCATTTATCACAGCAGACGCGGAAGACCCACAGTACAGATGGCGCCGGCGAAGACACAAAATAAACGGCGATAGCGCAACAATTTTATACAGTAAGAGAAACGTTTTGTAAAACAAATGAGTGATCAGTCGTTTATCAGTGATGATGTCTTTTGGAATATTTGTAAATTTAAATTATTTTTTGAGGGTTTACTACCGCTTTAAAGTCAGGAATGGGCTACATGCTTGGTGGTATGTTACCTCTCCCCATTTGATGTGGTATACACCTTATTAATTATTATGGGTGATCTTTTTGCAGAGGCTGATCCTTACTTCATTGTAAAACTGCAAGACTACACTGCAGTGGAAAAAAAGATGACATCACACTTGAGTGTGAGCTTAGCAAAGATGTACCAGTAAAATGGTTGAGAAAAGGTGAAGAAATTAGGGCCTCAAAGACTGTGACTATCAAGACTGACGGCAGACGCAGAATCCTGAAGATCAACAAAGTTGAAGAAAAGGACAAAGGGGATTATGAATGTGACTGTGGAACTGACAAAACTAAAGCAAGCGTGAACATTGAAGGTAGGCAATCAGCTAAGGAAGTTATTCAATTAAAGGCCATAAAATCCTTGTTTGCTTGCATTATAACACATTAAGGGAAATTGATCAAAACTGGAGCAGCTGATTGGGGCAACCAATCAGCTTCTATCTTCATTTTCAAAGCTTAACCACTTGCTTACTGGGCACTTAAACCCGCCTCCTGTCCAGACCAATTTTCAGCTTTCAAGGCTGACACACTTTGAATGACAATTGCGCGGTCATACAACACTGTATGCAAATGACATTTTTATCACTTTTTCACCACAAATAGAGCTTTCTTTTGGTGGTATTTGATCACCTCTGCAGTTTTTACTTTTTGTTAAAAAAATGTAAAAATCTAAATTATTTAAAAAAAATTTTTTTTATTTTTTTATATTTTGGTAGAAAAAATTAAAAACGGGTAATTTTTCTCCTTCATTGATGTATGCTGATGAGGCGGCAGTGATGGGCACTGATGGGTGGCAGTGATGGGCACTACAGGTGGGCATTGATAGGTGGCACTTGTGGGCATTGATAGGTGGCACTTGTTTGCACTGTTAGGTAGCACTGTGGGCACTGTTAGGTGGCACTATTAGGTGGCACTGATGAGGCAGATGTGCCTCTTCCACTTGGGGACCGATGTCTCTCACATCCGAGCCGCTGATCGTTCTTTTTTTCTACTCACGCTGTCAGCGTGAGTAAAAAAAAAAAAAATGATTACCGATCTTTTGTTTACATCATGTGATCAGCTGTCATTGGCTGACAGCTGATCACATGGTAAGGGGCCACGACCGGCCCCTTACTCGGATCGGTGATAAGCCGAGTCTCAGTGACTCAGTGATCACAGCGTGCCCGGCGTGCGCCCTGCAGGGCGCGCGCAGGGAGCGTGCACAGGGGAGGCCGCCAGGAATTAAGGTCCGTGCTGTGGCCGTCATTCGGCCATAGCTCGGATGGCAGGGGGGTTAAAGTGATACTAAAGTCTCTTTTTCTTGTTTTTTTTTTAAATTTTAAAATAACAAACATGTTACACTTACCTGTCCTGAGCACTGGTTTTGCACAGAGCAGTACAGATCCTCCTCTTCTCGGGTCCCTCTTTGCTGATTCTGGCCCCTCCCCCCTGCCGAGTGCCCACACAGGAAGCAGCTTGCAATGGGGACACCTGAGCCGAGCCACAGCTCCATGTGTCCATTCAGAAATGGAGCCGTGGCCCAGCCATGCCCCCTCTCTCTCCTCATTGGCTCACTGACTTTGATTGACAGCAGCGGGAGCCAATGGCGCTCTGCTGCTGTCTCAGCCAATCAAGAGGAAGAGTCCGGCCAGCCTAGTCTCTTGTGCAACATCGCTGGATCGAGATGGGCTCAGGTAAGTTTTAGAGGGGCTGAGGGGGGCTGCTGCACACAGAAGGTTTTTTTTATCTTAATGCATTAAGATAAAAGAAAAAAAACCTTCTGACTTTACAACCACTTTAAGTGAACAAGTTGAAGACAGAAACTGATTGTTTGCCACGTACAGCTGCTCTAGTTTTGATAAATGTCCGCCATTGTTTTTGTGGTTTTAGCACGCATTATTAAAGTGGAGCGCCCCTTGAATGGAGTGGAAGTGTTTGAAGGTGAAACAGCTCGTTTTGAAGTAGAAATCTCAGAAGCTGACGTTCATGCCCAATGGAAGTATTATCTCCATCTCCGGTAAGTTATGTCTCTAAAATAGTGTTAGGAACCCATAAACTGTTTGCTTTTGTTTGCTTATATACACTGAAATGCTATTTTGATTTTCATTATAATGCCCCGTACACACGGTCAGACATTGATCGGACATTCCGACAACAAAATCCTAGGATTTTTTCAGACGGATGTTGGCTCAAACTTGTCTTGCATACACACGGTCACACAAAGTTGTTGGAAAATCCGATCGTTCTAAACGCGGTGACGTAAAACACGTACGTTGGGACTATAAATGGGGCAATAGCCAATAGCTTTCGTCTCTTTATTTATTCTGAGCATGCGTGGCACTTTGTGCGACGGATTTGTGTACACACGATCGGAATTTCCGACAACGGATTTTGTTGTCGGAAAATTTTATAGCCTGCTCTCAAACTTTGCGAGTCAGAAAATCAAATGGAAAATGTGTGATGGAGCCCACACACGGTCGGAATTTCTGACAACAAGGTCCTATCACATATTTTCCGTCGGAAAATCCGACCGTTACGGGGCATAACAGTAAAAAAGTAACTTTTCTTTAGTTTTCAGAAGGTGCTTCCTTACATTTGTTCATTTCATTATCTAACTATATCTTTTATATAGCTTATTAATTCATTTTGCTTTTTGGAATCAAAGGATTGTGAAATCATAGAAGATGGAAAGAAACACGTCCTTATTTTGTATCACTGCAAAATGGACATGACTGGGGAGATTTCCTTCCAAGCTGCCAATGCCAAAAATGCTGCCAATCTCAAAGTGAACGGTATGGTGTTATTTTATTACTACATGAACCAGAGGCCCTCTTTACAGTTATAAAACTTGGTTTAACTATATCCAGATAATGCTTTTTTCATAATGCATGTAACTATTTATTCTACTCTATTCTTGGCATAGGCACGTGGGATAAATTTTCAGCCTTTTATAAAAATTTAACCATTCACATTTACACAGTCTAGGAGCTTAAAATGTAATGTTCTTACCCAGGGCTTTTTTTTCCTCAAACAATAGGTGCTGGAACTCAACCACGACCCCCCAAAAACCCTCCACCCCACACACACCCTCCAAATCACATCAAATAGTGGGTGTGATCATATTTCACAAACAGTAGGAGGGTCCTAAAGGGGCATTAAAGAGGAGTTCCACCCAGGGGCTCCATTAAAAAAAAAAAAATTAAAAGTCAGCAGCTACAAATACTGCAGCTGCTGACTTTTAATTGGACACTTACCTGTCCCAGGGTCCAGCGATGCGGTGGATCGAAGCCCCGCTCGTCTCCCCCCTCCGCTCGTCGGCGCCGGCATTTCAACTGTGGGCGCCCTGGCTGTGGCTTCACAGCCTGGCATTCACTGCGCATGTGCGAGCGGCGCCGCACGCCGTGATTGGCCGCTCAATCACCTGGGACCTGTAATGGGTCCTAGATGATTGACAGGAGGGAGGGAGCAGAGCTGAGCCCTTCCTGTGCCGAGGGGGAAGTGATGTCACCAGCCCAGGCAAAGGAAGGGGCAGACTACGAGGGACCACCTAGCAACAGGCATTTAGAGGTAAGTAAAAAAAAAAAAATATCCAAATGTTTTTTTGGTTTTTTTTTAAGAATTTTTCAGGTATTTTTGTTTTTTTGGGTGGAACCCCACTTTAAATACCAAGACTGCATTACATACAGAGTGCAGATTTCAGGGGGGGTTGCACACAGAGTGCAGAGCTGCCACTTGTAAACACAGAAACCGGACTTCTGTGTTTACAAGTGATTGTGGTCAGCAGGCCCCCCCAAGGGTCTGAGCCAGAGGTGGTGGAACTGAGTTCCCCCTGAAAAAAAGCCCTGCCACCAGCCCTCTACTATCTTTAGGGGGCTGCGGCCTGAAGAAGAGCTACATGAGCCGGACAGGTTGCCGTACACACGGGTTCAATGTCAGCTGTTTTCTGTTGAACCGGCTGGGACCGGCTGATATTTGGCCCGTGTGTACAGGGCTTTACTCATAAAATCTGTTGTTGTAGCTGCTATAAAGTGTTAGCTGGAACTGGATTTTAATTTAATTACATAAAGTCCATCTAAAGCCCAACCTCCCCCTCTACCCTTCCTCTTTGTGGCTATAACAGTCTCCACTCTTCAGGAACACTTTCCACAAAATTTTGAAGCGTGTCTGTGGGAATTTGTGCCCATTCCGGCAACATAGCATTTGTGGGGTCAGGTACTGATGTTGGATGAGAAGATCTGGCCCACATTCAGAATTACTTCTCATACCAAAGGTGTTCAGTAGGGTTAAGGTCAGAGCTTTGTGTAGGCCACTAGAGTTTCTCCACACCAAACGGGTCACACCAAGTCTTCAGCCACGGATATGGTTGCCACCTCATCCCTTTAAACCCGAACACATATTAATTACTTCTGTGGCTGATTAAGGTGGTAATTAAACTCACTTGGTGCCATATCTGCATTTAATTAGCCTCGGAACCTGTGTAATTCAAAGGTGTTCAGGTTTAAAGGGATGAGGTGGCAACTCTAGCCACGGACCTCTCCCACCCGAAAAATCACAACATGGCCTTCATAGAGTTCAATGAAAAACCTGTGCACAGCCCATTAACTTGTTGACAGCATCTAAATTAAACTCTATGGAGTGCACATGGGGCGCAGTGTCTGGTTGGGAAGATTTTAAAAATGCTCAGCAAGAGGAGGGGGGGAAACTCCAAGAATAGGTACACTATGAGGTTGGTTTCCTAAAACTGGAGAGTGCAAAATCTGGTGTAGCTCTGCATAGAAACCAATCGGCTTCCAGGCTTTTTTGGTCAAAGCTTAATTGAATAAGCTGAAGATAGAAGCTGATTGGCTACCATGCACAGCTGCACCAGATTTTGCACTCTCCAAGTTTAGTAAATCAACCTCTAAATGTGCACTTTTTGTATTATTTATTTTGGAGGTGCTGACCTTGAGGTTGATCACACTGTATGTCAATATTCACGTTACGTAGCAAATTTGTTCCTGGTCAACTGTTAGCTAAAGCAGACTTTTTCAGCCAGGGTGCCCAGGTACCCTGGGGTGCCTTGAGGATTCTTCAGGGATGCCTTGGCGAAATGCCTAAAAATGTATCAAAAATTGAATACAAGCCGGCCTATAGATGAAGCCCACCTATAGTTACACAAAGCCACAGGCTTTCATCGTGCACCATTACGACTTTCTAGACACTGGCATCCATCCTAACAACCAATGTTGGCATCAGTTGATAAGGCAGATGTCTGTTGCCTCCACCACATCCTTGTTTGGCCCTCCTCTGCCTCTCTCCCTCAGCACTGGGGTCACATTAGCTGACTGATGGAGAGAAATTGAGGGAGAAGAGAAACATTGGAATACTAGACAGTACCAGTGTGCAAAAGTTTTTGCTTTGACAGAAAAAAATCACCTCTAACGTTGGGTGTTCTACATGTGTGGATGTTGCTGCATTATGTGAAACTATTAGAACGTTTTTTTACATTTTAGAAAGGGGGGCTTCGAGCCTGTCCATAATTTTAACCCCTTGCCGACCGGCTTACGCCGATATACGTCAGCAGAAGGGCACATACAGGCATATTAACGTAACTGTACGTTGCCCTTTAAGACACGGCATTGTGGGCGCGCGCCGTGAGCTCCGTGAGTGTGATTGCAGGTCCCGTGGACTCGTTGTCTGTGGGGATACCTGCGATCGTCTCATGGAGAGGAAGAACAGGGAAATGCTAATGTAAACAAGCATTTCCCCATTCTGCCTAGTGACAGGACACTGATCACAGCTCCCTTTAATCGGGAGCGGTGATCAGTGTCGTGTCAGATGTAGCCACGCCCCCCACAGTTAGAATCACTCCCTAGGACACACTTACCCCTGCAGCGCCACCTAGTGGTTAACCCCTTCACTGCCAGTCACATTTACACAGTAATCAGTAATCACAGTAATCAGTGCATTTTTAATCGCACTGATCGCTGTATAAATGACAATGATCCCAAAATAGCGCCAAAAGTGTCCGATGTGTCCGCCATAATGTCGCAGTCACGATAAAAATCGCTGATCGCCGCCATTACTAGTAACAAAAAAATATTAATAAAAATGCTATAAAACTATCCCCTATTTTGTAGACGCTATAACTTTTGCGCAAATCAATAAACGCTTATTGCGATTTTTTTTTTTTTACCAAAAATATGTAGAAGAACACGTATTGGCCTAAACTGGGGAAAAAAACATGTTTTTTTATATATTTTTTTAGGGATATTTATTATAGCAAAAAGTAAAAAATAATGCGTTTTTTTTTCAAAATTGTCGCTCTTTTTTTGTTTATAGCGCAAAAAATAAAAACCGCAGAGGCGATCAAATAACACCAAAAGAAAGCTCTATTTCTGGGGAAAAAAAGGACGTCGATTTTGTTTGGGACCAACGTCGCATGACCGCGCAATTGTCAGTTAAAGCGACGCAGTGCCGAACCGCAAAAAAACGCTCCGGTCTTTGGGCAGCCAAATGGTCCGGGGCTGAAGTGGTTAAAGGGGGCCTTGACTAAAAAAAAGATTGAGAAACACTGAGCTAAAGAATGGATACTCTACCAAAACGTTTGACTCCCTTCCACGTTCTTAACACGGATGTATTACTCCGATATCTCTCAGGTATGTTGGACCACTGTCACCTTATCAGTAGTATACCCTAACCTTCATAGCTGCTACTCAGCTGGCAGGATGGTCACTTAGTGCTTTATTTATCGTTTGTGCACTTTGGACAGACTATTACAATAATACTGTTCTATACCTCGAATTCAGCTAGACTGGCCCAGTATAAGTAGGAGCTCTCTGGCTCCACTGGCTTGAGTCCTCGTAGCAAAGCAAGTTTTGCCCTTTTTTTGGCCCAGGGACTGTTGTGCCCTGGAGATAGATCTTCCTAGTGCCCATGATTGGTTGGACCATCCTATCCCTTTCAGATCAGTTGTGTATGAAGTGTCTTACTATGTAAGTAATTTACCGTATATACTCGAGTATAAGTCGAATTTTTCAGCACATTTTTTTGTGCTGAAAGTGCCCCCCTTATACTCGAGTCAAGCACTTTTCTGCAGCAAAAAATTTCATTTTCCGAACCGATTTTGGGGCCCCATATCTCAGGGCCACTTGGTGCTAGGAACCCCAAATTTGGTATGCAAACACAGTGGAACTGGTACCACAACATATCCAAAGATGAAGTTCCTAGCACTAAGTGGCCCCGAGATACGGGGCCCCAAAATCGGTTCGGAAAATGTCATTCTCTGCTGAAGAAAAGTGCTTGACATTTTCTGAACCGACTTTGGGGCCCCATATCTCAGGGCCACTTGGTGCTAGGAACCCCAAATTTGGTATGCAAACACAGTGGAACTGGTACCACAACATATCCAAAGATAAAGTTCCTAGCACTAAGTGGCCCTGAGATACAGGGCCCCAAAACCGATTTGGAAAATGTCATTTTCTGCTGCAGAAAAGTGCTTGACATTTTCTGAACTGATTTTTGGGGCCCTGTATCTCGGGGCCACTTGGTGCTAGAAACCCCAGCTTTGGACATTTTATGGTGCTAGTTCCACTGGGTTTGCACATCAAATTTGGGGTTCCTAGCACTAAGTGGCCCCGAGATACAGGGCCCCAAATTTGGTCAACTGTGTCCATCTGCAGCAATGTCATTTCAGGACCCTTTGGGTTCAGAGACCCCAAATTTTGGCTGCAGCTAGGGGGCATCTAGGAACCCTTAACTACCGAGTTTGAAGTTCAGGGGACCTATGGCTGCAAATGGGCACAGTGAGGCATGCAAATGGGCACAGTGATGCTGCAAGTGGGCATTGTTGACCCTCTTTTCCACTTACAGTAGCTGTGCATTTCTCACCCTCGTCTTATACTCGGGTCAATAAGTTTTTCCCATTTTTTTTGTAGTAAATTAGGGCCTCGACTTATACTCGGAACGACTTATACTCGAGTATATACGGTATCCATTTTTCTGATAACACATGTTATGTTAAATCAATGTATAGTGCTTTCAGCTGAAACAGTATTGATCTCTATTACTTTATATTAATATTGTACTATTGTATACTCTCTTTATTGTAGAAAATCTGTACCCATCTGAACCAATAACTAACCCTCTGAAGAAGGACTTGTAGTCCGTAACATGTAAGGTGTTATACAATGTATTGACCGCCACTAGTCCGTCCTGCATCAGGACAGTGACCAGCTCATACAACTTTATCATATTGGGTGTCAGATATTGTTTTTATGCATCACGCACTTTTTCCATATGTTTACTATTGTGATTTCTTAATAAATGTATACCTTTTATATACCTTGTGCTTTGGTCTGTCTATTAAAGGGGTTGTAAAGGTTTTTTTTTTTTAAATAACAAACATGTCATACTTTCCTCCACTGTGAAGTTTGTTTTGCACAGAGTGGCCCCGATCCTCCTCTTCTAGGGTCCCTCAGCGGCTGTCTTGGCTCCTCCCTGCAAGAGCTAACCCCCCCCCTCTGGGAAGCGCTCTCCCAAGGGGGTTAGCTTGCGGGCGCGCTCCCGTGTGATACACTCGGCGGCCATAGCCCCCCCAGCGTGCCGTTACATTGTTTGATTGACAGCAGCGGGAGCCAATGGCTGCGCTGCTATCAATCATCCAATGAAGAGCTGGGGGAAAGCAACGCGGGATTGCGCCCACGGAGATTCGGGGCTCAGGTAAGTAAAACGGGGCTCGGGGGGGGGGTGGGGGCGGAGAGTGCAAGGTGTTTTTTCACCTTAATGCATAAGATGCATTAAGGTGAAAAAACACAAAGCTTTACAACCCCTTTAAAGACCCTTAGCCCCGGTTCACACAGGGGCGGCACGACTTGCAGGTCGCCTCACCGAGGCGACCTGCACACGACATCCACGGCGACTTGCAAAACGACTTCTGTATAGAAGTCTATGCAAGTCACCTCAAGTCGTCCCAAAAGAAGTACAGGAACCTTTTTCTAAGTCGGAGCGACTTGTGTCGCTCCTATTAGAACGGTTCCATTGTACAGAACGGGAGGTGACTTGTCAGGCGACTAGGTGTGAACCGGCACTAAGGGGTTTGTCCACCGTGCCTTTTGGTACCAGGTGTTTTGCTATTCGTTCTGATTTTGGGTCAGACAGACCAAATCCTATTCACACACAGCCCAATCCCTCCTCCAATGTTTGTTCTGCATTATGTGAAACTCTAATGCCCTGTACACACGGGCGGACTTTTCGACCGGACTGGTCCGACCGTGTGTGGGCTTCATCGGACCTGCAGCGGACTTTTTCTGTCGAAAATCAGACGGACTTTAGATTTGGAAGATGTTTCAAATCTTTCCGACGGACTCGAGTCCGGTCGAAAAGTCCGCTCGTCTGTATGCTAGTCCAACGGACAAAAACCGACGCTAGGGCAGCTATTGGCTACTGGCTATGAACTTCCTTGTTTTAGTCCGGTCGTACGTCATCACGTACAAATCCGTCGGACTTTGGTGTGATCGTGTGTAGGCAAGTCCTTTCATTCAAAAGTCTGTCGGAAGTCTGTCGAAAGTCTGTCGGAAAGGCCTTTGATGCCAAAAAGTCCACCCGTGTGTACACGGCATTAGAACAGTTTTTTTACATTTTAGAAAGGGGTGCTTCGAGACTGTCCATAATTTTAAAGGGGGCCTTGACTAAAAAAAGGATTGAGAAACACTGAGCTAAAGAATGGATATTATTACCAAAGTGTTTGACTCCCTTCCACGTTCTTAACACAGATGTATATTTACACATATTAATGACAGAGTCTGAGAGACGTGATTTCACCCAATTTTATTTTAAAAATATTCCAAACACAGAAAAGATATACATTTTGTCAATTAAACGTCTGGATGGTTGTTCAGAGGTCCTTACAACAAGATAGACATATAATAAGAAATGTGTGGTTTGGATAATCAGACATCTTCCCTTAGTAACCATAAGACAAATAATGTAATTGTGTCCCTTCTTCCCCCATCACCAACACCCGCAAAGTGGGAATTTCGGAAGGTGGAATGATGTATGTAAGAAATGTATTGGTCTTATCAGCCATACCGAGTGGTAGCTCGTTGGAATGACAAACATGGGGATTGTTTTGTGTATATAGAAACTAACCTAAACATTTAGACTAAAAATTTTTTTTTTTTTAAAGTATATAAAAAAGGAAAGAGTCAGTTTAGACATTGTGTTTGTAAGATATTGCAAAAAATCAGATCCTTTGATCTACCCGTAAGACACTTTGGGGTTGATTTACTAAAACTGGAGAGTGCAAAAGCTGGCGCAGCTGTGCATGGTAGCCAATCAGCTTCTAACTTCAACTTGTTTAGTTAGGCGTTGGCAAAAAAAAAAAAAAACCTGGAAGCCGATTGGTTTCTATGCAGAGCTGCGCCAGATTTTGCACTCTCCACTTTTAGTAAATCTCTGTGTGCACAGCAGAGGGCACCTATGGACAGAGCAATGAAGCGCTGCACATCTCTGCAGATACAAGGCACTGGGCTCAGTAAACAGGACTTACAAAAAAAAAAAGTCATCAAGGAACTCTTTGATTGCACTTTGCCTCGTGGCTTCCTAAATTCTCTAGCTATTGGGGTCCATTCAGAGACATCCAACTCTCTTAGCTCATTAACTTCCATAGGGCCTTCTGAATTTTGAGACCTTTTCTGAGATCAGCTGTACTGGCACAGACTGTTATGCCTCGTTTCCACCGAGCGGATCGGTTCGGGTCAGATCGGTTTGGAAGGCCTAGAATGGTCCGGCGTATTCAGGTGAGCGTTTCCACTGCAAGTCGGACCGACAGGGGCCATACGTGGGTTTAGAAAAAATGCCGTCAGGGCGTCACACGTCCACCAATCAGTGTAATGTATCGTAGCTCCGCCCTAACCGAACCGTTCCATTTTCTATGGCCCCACATCTGAAGCAGGACCCTGAATGGAGCGGTTCGGTTCAGTTGTATGGGCCACTTTCATAATGGAAACACCCAAAATAGCGTACCGTACCGAACCGAACCGAACCGATCCGCTCAGTGGAAACGAGGCATTAGATATGTAGGGGCTGCTGTAGATACCCTGTCGATGTAATTCTATAAGAATCTATGGCAACACCTTCCCTCACGATCAATCTGCTACATCACAGAAGCCTCGGCTCTCCCATGCACGTTAATGAGCTGCAAACCTGTAAATCGCTGCCCAGCCTTTACCTTTCAGTTTTTAAAAAAACAGTTTTGGTTGCTTGCTTTTGTAATTTTGTATACATTTTGTATTCTATAACGGGTTAGATTAGTATGGCAATTTAATGATGGGCAGTGGCTTATGAAAACCACTTGTTCATCCAATGGGTGACAAAATGGAGACTTTTGGCTTACTGCATCATAGTCGTTACAGAGGAATACCAGTAATATAAGTAAGCATAGAGGTCCAAGGAATCAGTGTACATGATTACAGCATATCCCTTGGCCCCCAACAGAGTTCCCTATACTTTAGTCCCAGGGGCTACTTTGCCTTTTCAATGCTTTGGATGCCATAAAAGTCAAGTCTGTGGTCAAGAAGCCTTCTACCCGACACCCCATTTCTCTTGAGGGTCAGTTGAGATACTTAAGTACCCACGTACAGTAGACAGGTTTCAAGTCAATGGGCATTTAATATGCATGGGAAAAACCCAGTGTTTAACAAGAAAAGGCAAGATTGGCAAACTTTGCCTGCAGCTGAGAAGAACCTCAATAGGTCTTGCTGCATCCAAAAAATGCAGTGCATTGCAAAACAGGTCAGGCACGACCTTCAAACCACCATGTGTACTACTCCATTAAAATCCATGGCAATTTGTTGACCTGCAGCACTTTGATAACCAATGACAGGGTAGCTTGTAGTTTGCCAGGGTTGCCAGTCGTAAATGATAAGATGAGTCAAATAGTTTAAAGACCAAAAAAAGAGCTCCAAGGGAAACACAAATTTAAAAATGCATAAAGTACAACTGATATATGAATACAACTCCAACTTGTTCAATTAAGCTTTGGTAATAAAACCTGGAAACTCATTGGTTTCTATGCAGAAGTGAGCCTGATTTTGCACTTTCCAGCTTTAGTAAATAAACCCCATTGTGTACTTAAAAGTGGGGTATGCCTGTAAATTGCATTTCTAGAACAATATTTCATCATTAAACCTCTTCTACCTTGTATACAATTGTTAAAATCAGAAGAGAAAAACCTCTTGTCTTGATTGTACCAAGCTTTATCCAGCAACAAGGAAAACTATTTGGCTGATTTATGGAAATGGCAATTAGCCAATAGAGTTAAATGGAGCCCAACTTGATGGCAGAATGGCTGAACTGGCAACCCTGGAATGAGCAGGTCGATCCATAGAACAATATATTAGATGCATTTACATTCAGACCAGTTTGTAATACTGTTTGCAGTCATGTTGGCAATATCATTCCGAGTGGTCTTTTGGGGATCCTTGCCAAGCAGCCTGACTTATAGACATCATAGTGCTGATCTAGCCTGCACCTGGGACTAAAAGGTGGTCCATTGAAGACCAAAATATGGATAACTTCCATGACTTCTGTAATTATGAAATCAGAACTCTGGTGAATAAATTTTTTTTTTGTTTCTATGTGGGGGCTGTGCCCACACTGCATGGGTTAACTGCTGTTTTTTGTTTAGGGGTTCTTAAAGCAGAGATATATTCACCTAAACCTACAATCCTCCCAGCCCAAGACCAGTGCCTTCATCTACTGCCCCAACACCCCCACCCCGAGTCCAGCTGACTTGTGCCGTGGACTGTTCCTAACATCATCACGCCCATAGACCGGCTCTGGATATGAAGACCTCTGGAATAGTCCACCACTGGACATGGGGGAGAGCCATTTTCCCAGAGGATCAGGTGAGTATAGGCTCGGTGTTTGACAAAACAAGCAGTTAACCCATGCTGTGGGGGTTTAAAGTTAAAACCCGGAGTTGGGCTTTAAAAGTATATCTAAGGTCAAAACTTTTTAGATAGAGCGAGGGATAGATAGAACCTCTGTTGGGTTTTTATTGGCCTCTGGGGAGATTCACCCTCTCTGTTTGTTGCCAGCAGGAAAATGATAGCAAATCCAGAATTCTACAATTGTCAATAAAACAGAAAGTGAAGAGAAAGCTTCCATTTGGGCCCAGAGATCTGTTCCAGTGACAGCGGTTCAAGGAAAGGATTTCCACACAATCACTTTGGAGAGATTTACTTTTACAGTGGAACCTCGGATTACGAGCATAATTCGTTCCAGGAGTATGCTCATAATCCAAAGTACTCGCATATCAAAGCGAGTTTTTCCATTAAAGTCAATGGAAACTAAAATAATTAGTTCCGCATTGACTTCAATGGGAAGCAATACCGCATGCGGCCAGAGGCGGGGGGCGCCGGAGAGCCTCGGAAACGGAGGAAAAGGCCCGAGGACACCTCGGCTGACCTCGGCAAACCTCGGAAAGACTCCGTTCACGAGCCTTTCCGAGGTTGGCCGAGGTCAGCCGAACTGTCCTCGGGCCTTTCCGTGCATTTCCGAGCGGTGACAATCGGCTCCGGCGCCCCCCACCTCAGGTACTGCACACCGCTTTGGCCTGAATCCTGCTCATTTTGCAAGACAACACTCGCAAACCGAATTAGGAATTTTAGAAATACAGCGCTCGGTTTGCGAAACGCTCGTTAACCGCGTTACTCGCAATCCGAGGTTCCTCTGTATTTCGTGTTGTGTCTCTGGGACAAGAAGTGAATGTAAATCTCCCCAGAAGGACACAAAGGAAAACTGAGATTTCAACCATCTTCTACTCTAGCCAAAACTACAGGAAGGGGTTGATTTACTAAAAGGTAAATAGGCTGTGTACTTTGCACAGTGCAGTTGTACTCTGCAGTTGCTCCACAGCTTAGTAAATTAGCAGAGGCTCTGCTGACTTTCATCATCCAATCATGTGCAGGCAAGAATGCTGGGTTTTTTTTTTTGGTTTTTTTTTCCTTGCACGTGATTGGGTATTCTTTGCAAAGTGAAGCCTTACCTCATTTACGAAGCTCTGGAGAAACTGCACTTGCAGAATCTAGTTGCCTTTAGTAAATCAACCCCAAAAAGTTTAGATTATAGATATACTTTAAATGTTTTTGTCTGGAATTCCTCTTTGAAAGGTATCCAAACCCCCCAAGAAGTATAATATATTGCAGCTTATCGGTCCTTAGATGTGGTGACTGTATTTGTGTTTATTTTCAGGCTCTTTTTCTTTATTTCCGCCTGGTGATTGTGATAGTAACACACTTCCTGTCCTGGGTGACATCACTCACTACTGTACTGCATCTATCTAGGAGTAGTGTGGTCACCAGTGGCGGCCAGTCCATTAGGGGTGCACGGGCGCCACCACCCCGTCCGGCCCCCTATTCTACGTTTGGGGCGCCAGATGCAAGGATTCTAATGCGGGGAGGGGTGTTTTCTTTGGAGCACGTGATTAGAGCCTGAGGCTCTAATAGGCTTCAAAAAAAGGGTGGGCTCGGGGCGCAGAGCACTGCACTCCGAGCCCACCCAGTTGTGTGACAATAGCAAACCTAGATGGTGTAAGTGCTGGATGATCGGCCGACCGCGGGGCCTAGGGTGTCATCCAGTGGCGGCTGATGTTTTATATATTTTGGGGGGGGGGGGGGCAAACAACCAGTCCCCCCCCCCCAAAAAAAAAAAATTAAAAAAACACCAGCCGCCACTGGGTGTCACCCTAGGCTCATTATCTCCTGATTTAGACTACAGCCCCTCCCCCCCAGATCCCCCATTCCCCATCTCCATTAGAAGAAGTATGCTGTAAATCACATTAGATAGCTGAGAAGGTTGATAACATTGTTTAGGAGGAAGTTCCATGGTCACTGGTTATTCTGGCAGGATCAACCGGTATTTTTCCTTAACCCGAAAAAAAAGAAAACGAATGCAGCCACCACATCTAAGGACTGAGAAGCTGAAACATCTGACATTTTGTTCTAGGGTTTAGATATCCCTCAGACCCCTTTCACACTGCAGGCGTTTTAGCGCTAAAAATAGCGCCTGTGAAGCGCCTGAAAAACGCCTCCCATGCCTCCCCAGTGTGAAAGCCCGAGTGCTTTCACACTGGGGCGGTGCGCTTGCAGGACGTTAGAGAAAGTCCTGCAAGCAGCGTCTTTGGGGCGGTTTGGGGAGCGGCATATACACCGCTCCCAAAACGCCCTGCCCGTTGAAATGAATGGGCAGCGCTGCAACACGGGTGCTTTTAACCCTTTCCTCGGCCGCTAGCGGGGGGTTAAAAGCGCCCCGCTAGCGGCCGAGAAGTGCCGCTAAAACGACGGTAAAGCGCCTCTAAAACTAGCGGCGCTTTATCGATCGCGCTACAGTGTGAAAGGGGTCTTAACTATCCTTGTAGATGGTGTTACATTTGTGATTTGTCATGTAATCTTCGGAGACAGTTTAGGACTGCTCCAGATTTTCAACCAAAGGATGATTTTTTTCATTTAAAATTTCATAGAGTGTCTGCTTGTGGGATGCCGACCAGCTCCTGATGAACGTGTAGAGTTTTCTCATCTTGTCCTGGGAAGTTTTTTCAGCATTTATGACCTCATAATCTTCATCCGTTATCAGACCTTTAGACATCAGACCATCCAGGATGGGAGACACGAGAGCACAGCGGCTGATCAGTGCCTCCCGATGTTTATCCACAAACGGCACCACCGGGGATTTGGAAGCAGAAGAAGAGGAAGCTGTAATTGGAAAAAAATATATATATTCACACAACTTTACGAAACAAAGGGGCTTCTCTTAGTGAAAATGATCTGTTTTTGGTCTCTTCAGGCTTTTGAATATTACACCGGAAGGAAATTGCTATATTATTCCCACCAAAGCCCATTGTCTCCTCCAAGAGGGTTCTACTTATTTGTAGGGGTTCTGTCCGGAATGCCACTGCCCATCAAGCATTTATATGCCTAAGATCTACTTAATTTTAAGGGCAAGTAAAGGAGAAAACCATTTATGCGCTCATCCAGAACTGGTGTCTTCTTCTTGTAGGAGCTCAACGTTCTGCTCAGACTGCTATCAGCAATGCACTGTTTGGCTTTTCAGTGGAGATACCTGTGTCACTGGCCAAAAAAAAAACTCCCCTAATGTCTTGAGGAGAATCCACAAGGATGGAAGGTCCATAATTAATATACCATGTTCCCCTTCAATGGATTCTCTGTAGGAAAAACTGGTTTATTGGCAAGGAGAGATCTCCGCCACAAAGATGCCTACAGCATTAAAGCCTCAATGGGGGCTCTCCTCAGTGCATCTCTACACCCAAAATACACCAATCAAATTCTTTTAATATGAATAGTGGTTGAATTGGATGGTGTTTTTTTTTTTTTTCAACCAGACGATCTTTGTAACTGTGAATACACAGGTAGCTTGGTGCTGGACTCTTTCTTCAAAAAATCTAAGCTGCCACGTACTTTCAGAATCGCTAACTTGGAAAAAGTATTTAGAAGTTGATGAGAACATCTCAGCACTGAAGCTCTCTAAAGGCTAACAAAGAAAAGATTGATTATACATCGAAATGGTATATAGGGGTGACTCCCCCTTTTGTTCCAATCCAAATTCACAGCCAATCTGACTAGTTTGCTTTGACCCATGGACCAATGGTGAGTGTTGAGGGATGGTGAGCCAGCCTGAACTTTCTTTTTAGAAGTGGCAGCAAACTGATCTAGTGACAGGTCCAACAAACCTCATTACTAGTTTTATGGTTGATTTACGAAAAACTGGAGGGTACAAAATCTGGTGGAGCTCTGCATAGTAAGCCAATCAGCTTCTAACTTGTTCAATTAAGCTTTGACAATAAAACCTGGAAGCTGCTTGGTTTCCATGCAGAGCTGCGCCAGATTTTGTACTCTCCAGTTTTAGTAAATCAACCCCTATGTCTTGGTGCCAGTGCGAAATATTGTCTGGTGAAATAACACCATCCACCTCACGTTATTATAGTCCAACCAGCGCTATCAGTATTGAAAGAGTTAGAGGCTCCAATCAAACAGGGACCGGCTGTTATATCAGAGACATGGCCAGGGGAAAATGTCAACTGAAGACCAGAGAGAGCTGGTCCCTGAACATACACTGAGCCCATGAAATCATTATAAATGGACATGCCTGAGGGACCTGTCTGGTAGCCTAGTCTTATGGAAAGAAGCCTTCTTTATAGAATAATTGGTGGCAGGATCTGCTCTTATATTACTTACCCCCTGAGGGAGATTGTGGTTCCACCTTGGGCTTAGTTCTCCATTTAAAACCTTCCACTGAAAAAGAAAATAAGAGAGAAGAACAGACATTGGTCTCTCTATCCTAACATGTTATCCTTTTTTATCTAACAGCAGAATTGTCCTCTTTTCAATACTCAAATGTATGTCATCATTTCTTCAGTATAGAAATGCAAAAGAATTCTGATGTTCCATAGAATTTTATTTAGGACATCTGACTATAGTAAACTCCCAACTAGACATGTGCACTGCCAAAAAATGTGTTAGTTTTCGTTTCATTCGTTTTTTTGGTTTTTTTTTTCGTTTTTTGGGTCATTCGTTATGATCGCAATTAGTAAATTCGTACATTCGTAAATTTGTACATTTGTAAATTCGTAAATTTGTACATTCGGAAATTCGTAAATTTGTAAATTCATAAATTTGTACATTTGTAAATTTGTACATTCGTAAATTAGAAAATTTGTATATTTGTAAATGAGAAAATTCAGATATTTGGAAATTTGAAATTTGAAATTCGAAAATCCGAAAACCCGAAACTTAGAAAATCTGAAATAATAACTTAACTATTAAATTATAGGTATTGTAATTTCCTTTCAAATTTGGCTAGTTGTGTTTGGTTAGTGAATGTAACAAATACGAATTTATCCGAAGTTACGAATTATCTGAAATAACGAATGCCGTATCCAAACGAATGGAACGTAATTAATAATAAATAATAATAATAAAAAGTTTTTATTATTATTACTGTTATTTATTATTATTAATTCATTACGTTCCATTCGTTTGGATACGGCATTCGTTATTTCAGATAAATAGTAACTTCGGATTAATTTGTATTTGTTACGTTCACTAACAGCCAAATTTGAAAGGAAATTACAATACCTATCATTTGATAGTTAAGTTATTATTAGTTAATTATTATTTCAGATTGCCCAATTTACAAATTTACAAATGTACGACTTTGCGAATGTACGAATTTACGAATCCACGAATTTACAAATTTTTGAATTTACAAATTTTTCGAATATTCGAATTTAATAATATTTGGAAAAATTCATTAAAAACAGGTTTTCGTTTAATATCCGAATTAACGAATTTGTCGAAATTCGATAAAAAACGAATTTGGAACGAAACAAATTGCACATGTCTACTCCCAACTCATTATTGTCCTCTACACTGGGTCAGTTACATTAATATACCTAAAGAGACCCTGTCAGCAGACCATTCATTGCCACAACAATCTTCCCATAAGATTATATTTGCATTTAGGTTATTTTATGCATGTTATCTAGCTGTAAACACCCCCCTTATGTAAACCTCCAAAAGCCCAGAGACTGTTACTGGATGCCACCATCTTGGATGTGATATCGGCATCCCCGGCAAACTCGAATCTGTCACTCAGGTGTCATTCCTTAGTATTCCCCTGCTGTCTAAGCCCCCGTTCACACCGGTGCGACTTGTCATGCGATAATCCGCACCCTATTGTCGGCCATGGAACTGTTCAAATCGGCGCGACGACGATTTTGCTGTGCCGCACCGGTTTGAAAATGAAGTCCCTGCGCTACTTTTGGCCATTTTGGGGTGCGACTTGCATAGACATCTGTGCATGAAGTCGCACTGACCTGCAGCTTTGAAGCTGTGCGATTTCAAGTGAATTTGCAGGATTTTAAAGCCGCATTTCAGTGTGAACTAAAGGGCCGAAGGTGTCTCCATTGCTCCTCTTTCGGAGTGGAGGCACCCTAAGACAGGAAGTGTGTTAACTGGCCGGATCACCAGGTGAAAATAAAGAGAAAAAAGCCTTAAAAAATGAACGCAACCGTCCCATTTACGGATTTGTAAGATGCAGTATATGACTTTTCATGTAATACTGTTTAAAGTGACACAACCTATCCATAGTTATTCTTTCCCACGTTCCTCTGCATGCACAGTCCTGCCCATCCCTCAGCTGGAATGCAGACTTCTTGTTAACCATAAAACTTTCCGGGAAGTCACCTCCTTGTTTGACTCTCCATTCCCAGGTATCAGCTCAGCCTAGGAACTGGAGACCAGGGAAAGTACCAAGATGTGGCGTCTTGTCCCTTTCATTTCCCTGATTATTTCAGGTGCTTCTAAGCAAACATTATGCAAAGCTTCACAGTTCATTTTCCTTAAAAAGCAGCCACAACCTGAGTAGAAAAGCCTGTCCCCTGCCAGCACGCTATAAAGAAGGACCCTTGCTCCTGCTGCAGAAGCAGTGTCCTCTCTGCACAGGTCCCACGCACCCTATTTTGAGTCAGATCTCAAGCTCTCAAATCAGCAGGGAGCATGAGATCTGCTGACTGCGGTACTATAGGTCAGACTCAGCAAGTTGGTGTGTGAGACCTCTGCAGAGAGACCACTGTTTGCAGACACAGAGCAAGGGTCTTTCTTTGGCCCCTTTCACACTGAGGGGCTTATAAACTGCCAGTAAAACACTCAGCACTTTTGAAGAGCTTTTCAGGCAATTTTGAAGAGCTTTTCGGGCGCTTTTGAAGAGCTTTCCATTCATTTCAATGGAGAGGGGGCGTTTTTTCACCACCCTGCCAGCGCACTGCCCCAGTGTGAAAGCGTTCATTGATTTGAATGAAAATAGGTTTTTGTGAGCTTTTCAGGCGCTTTTTTTTTTTTTTTAACCTGAAAGCCCTTGAAATGCGTCTCAGTGTGAAAGGGGTCTTTGTATTCATTAAAAAAAAAAAATTGCTGTGCAAATGTCTTAAGCATTAATGAATAATCCTTGTAATTTGTGTAATATGTTTACTTCCTATCATCATCAGCGTCATCTAGTGGCCAAAAAGCTGTATTTTTCTGACTGGGGTATTTCAGGAAAAAAACTGCATTATGGCCACTAGATGGCGCTGACGATCATAGGAATTACACACATTTGAGAAAATCTGGAGATTATTTATTGCTACAGACATTCACACAGCAATTTTTTTATTTTTTTATTTTTTTATTTTTTTAGAAATAGACCCCTAAGTATCTCATTGGGGGAAATTTACTAAAACTGGTGTGTGCAAAATCTGGTGCAGTTGTGCATAGAAACTAGACACGTGCAATTTGTTTAGTTCGGAATTAGTTTTTTTAAACAATTTTGACGCGTTCGTTAATGAACGAAAACCCGTTTAACAAATTTTTCAGAATATTCGTAAATTAGAATATTCGAAAATTCGGAAATTCGAAAACCTGAAAATTTGAAAATCTGAAATAATAACTAATAATAACTTAACTATTTCTAACTATTAAATTACAGGTATTGGAATTTGCGTTCGAGTTTGGCTCTTAGTGAACGTAACGAATACAAATTTATCCGAATTTACGAAAAATATCTGAAATAACGAATGCCGTATCTAAACGAATGGAACGCAACAAATTAATATTAATAAATAACAATAATAAAAATAAAAACTTTTTATTATTTATTATTAATTAGTTCCGTTCCATTTGTTTAGATACGCCATTCGTTATTTCGGATAATTCGGGACTTCGGATAAATTCTTATTTGTTAGGTTCACTAACAGCCAAATTTGAACGGAAATTCCAATACCTGTAATTTAATAGTTAGTGATTTTTAGTTAGTTATTCTTTCGAATTTTCTTTCTTATTTTCGGATTCTAGAATTTAGGAATTGCGCTCATAACGAATGACCCGAAAAACGGGAAAATAGAAAAATACGACAACAAACAAATTTTTCGACAGGGCACATGTCTTATAGAAACCAATCATCTTCCAGGTTTTATTGTAAAAGCTTAAAGTGTTTAGTTTTTTTAGTTTTGGATAGAGTGGAGAGGGATTAGAACAGCTGTCAGATTTTAGTGCTGTCTGCAGTGGCGTCGCTAGGTGGTGGCTATTTGGGCTATAGCCCTGAATCTGGGGCCCATAGCCCAGAGTCTCTGCAGGGGTCCCCAAGGGGAGGGGAGGCTCTCGGGGGACCCTTATGCAAGGGGGAGGCTCTCTGGGGACCTTTATGCAAGGGGGAGGCTCTCTGGGGACCTTGATGTAAGTGGGGGGCTCTCTGGGGATATATACACACGTATACTACTGTATATACACGTGTATGCCAAGCGTATGACTTTCTTTACCACGCTGCTATGGGCTCTAGCCCCAGATCTTTTGTAGACCTAGCAACGCCCCTGGCTGTCTGTGTCCCCGTTAGGGAGATTCACCCTCTATTGGTCCAGTTTTTCTATTATCATTGAAAGTGGAAGTAAAATAAAATCCCAATATTTGGGTTGTCCCCAAAAAAGTAATGAAGGTGAAATCTTCCAATGTGGAAACTAGTTCTGGTGAGCTGGGGGTCCTCCAAAGAATTCCCTTAATTTGCAGGGATTTCCTCTCACTTCCTGTTTGACTCTGGGACAGGAAGTGAAGGGAAATCTCTGCAATATAACAGAGATGGAAAAAAAAATATGAGGAGGTTGTAACCCTCCCTTGCTCTATCCAAAATATGTAAAAAAAAAAAAAAAGTTTTGCCTATACTGTAGTTCTACTTAAATTGAACAAGCTGAAGTTAGAAGCTGATTGGCTACCATGCACAGTTGCATCAGATTCTGAGTGCTCCAGTTCAATTCTCCCACCCAATGATTTTTTTTCTCCAATCAGCTCATTCTTTTCCTTCTCCCAGCGCAACCTGGGAAAGAGAAATGGTGGACCTGATCGGTAGATGTGGGCAATGAGCTCTCCCTTCAGATAAGGGCAACTGGAACAATTTAAGGGGCCAGTGTTGATGGACTTTTGTTTTTTAAATTTTTCTGCATACAAGTCTTTGGAAAAGCAGCTTAAGCAGATCAAATGCAAATCACACGCAGGTAGGGTCGCCACCTTTTCTTCAAGTCAAACCCAAACACTTTAGCGGAGCACAGCAATTTTTTTTTTTTATAGTATGAACTATACATATATTTTGCAATTAAATAACATTTCTAATCATATGAAGTGAATAACTTCACTTCATAGTCCCCCCTTACATCCGAGTCCACAGAGTTCCCCTTTTACATCTGAATCTGCAGAGTTCCCTTATACTGTAAGGGGGGACTCTGCAGACTCTGATGTAAGGGAGGACTCTGGGGACTCTGTCAGAAGGGATGCTCTGGGAACCCTGATTTAAGGGGGGAACACTGAGAACTCTTCGGTATGGAGAGGACTCTGATGTAAGGGGGACTCTGCAGGCTCTGATGTAAGGGGGGACTCTGCAGACTCTGAAGTAAGGGGGGACTCTGCAGACTCTGAAGTAAGGGGGGACTCTGCAGACTCTGATATAAGGGATGCTCTGGGAACCCGATTTAAGGGGGAACTCTAAAGTAAGGAGAGGACTCTGATGTAATGGGGACTCAGACAAAAGGGATGCTCTGGGAACCCTGATTTAAGGGGGAACACTGAGAACTCTTCGGTATGGAGAGGACTCTGATGTAAGGGGGGAACACTGGGGCCTCTGGTGTAAAGGGGAACTCTGATATAAGGGGTGCTCTGAGAACTCTGATTTACCTTAGTGTACTCACTCAGAGGCAGAAGAGAGAAGGGGGGAGACTTCAGTCACAGACAGAGATGGATGGTGAGCTCACCTATTCAAACTCTCCTTTTCTGAGGCACAGCCCCAGGGATTGGAGTGTGGGCAGAAGCAGAGGGGTAGGGGAGGAAGAGGATCAGATTGAACCCTTTCCTCTCCCGTCTGTGTGTGTGTTTGGGGGGGGATTGTTAGTGTTGGCTTTGGGCAGTGTGAAAGAGTGTAACAGACACTCTCAGCTTAGACAACTGCAGCCAGCAACCCTGCTGGGAAGCCATATCAGGTCTAAATTATGTGTCTGTCCGGGTTTCAGTCAATCTGAAACCCGGACGCATGATTCCAAACCCGAACTGTCCAGGTGAATCTCGGACAGGTGGCAACCCTACACGCAGGTCAAATGCACCTGTATCGTATTGTATTGGATCTCAGAAGCATCTCAAAGCACTCTGCCTTTGCCCATCAAAGCCTATCGGCACCAGCCCCAGAGCATCTGTGTTGCCCAACCAACTTGATAACCCATGTTTAGAAATGGGACACAGGTATCTGTTGATTGGCCCGGCTCATTGTCCCATTTCGAAAAAAAGAAAAAAACATTTAAAGCCTATGATCATATTTACCGCTCTCCAGGTCCACCCTAAGGTCCGAGGCCACTTGCTTCTCATCGATGTCGTCTAGAACCTCCAGCGTCAGCTCCGGTCCATAAGAAGTCATGTAGGACCTCAAGATCAGATCCACTACGTCTTCTCGATCTGCATCCTCTAGCTTGCTTCTGGAGATCTTGTTGAAGCCCGCCTCAGTTTTCCAATCATTCAGTTTGTTACGGAACCTCTTGAAGCTCTTCTCACCCAACTCCTCCAGGGCCTTGATGAGGGCATCTCGCACGCTCCGGACCATCTTCTCCTATGTGGTGCCTCAGAAGATGCCAAACCTCAGACGGACGTCTCCAGCAGCTCGTCTGCTCTTTCCCTTCTCAAGGAAAATATGTCTGCAAGTTCCTAACTGAAAGTGAAAGCAATTTTCATGTACGATTGATTTTGCTCTTGAACTTCCTCTTCTCTTTTTTCCCGCCTTTAAAAAAAAAAAAAAATAACTTTAACTATTTTAAAGCAGTAGATGAGGTCGCCCTTCTTTTTTTCGGTGCAGCAATGAAGAGTTTGTTATACCGTACGTCTCTTTTGTCTTGCAGTTATATAGAACCTGTAATGCAACTAGATAGACGGAGAGGACAAGGGCCCCTCCTCCCGCCCTCCACCACCTTCAAAATACTAGCAATGCATTTCCTGGAATACTTGTTTCCATTTACGGAAAGCGTGTTATCTCCTCTAATACACCAGACCGAAGTGTGAGTTGTACGTGTACAAATCAGATTACATTGGGCAAAATCAAAAATGATATATAATTTATACATCGTTCTTTGATGTAGCCTGGCATCGTTCTGCACTAGATGCATTATATACAGTGCCTTGAAAAAGTATTCATACCCCATGAAATTTTCCACATTTTTCATGTCACACCCAAAAACGTAAATATATTTTATTGGGATTTTATGTGATAGACCAACACAATGGGGTTGATTTACTAAAGGCAAAAAGACTGTGCACTTTGGAAAGTGCAGTTGCACACGGCAAGAGCAGTTGCTCCAGAGCTTAGTAAATGAGCAGAAGCTCTGCTGACTTTCATCAACCAATCATGTGCAAGCAAAAAATTATGTTTTTTTTTTTTTTAATTTCCTTGCATGTGATTGGGTATTCTTTGCAAAAGTGAAGCTTTACCTCATTTACTAAGCTCTGGAGCAACTGCACTTGCAGAGGGCAATTGCACTTTCCAAGGTGCACAGTCTATTGGCCTTTAGTAAATCAACCCCAAAGTGGCACATAATTGTGAAGTGGAAGGAAAACGATAAATGGGTTTTCAACATTTTTTTTACAAATAAATATGTGAAAAGTGTGGAGTACATTTGTCTGGCGCCCGCCGGAGTCAATAGTTTGTAGAACCACCTTTCTCTGCAATTACAGCTGCAAGTCTTTTTGGGGATGTCTCTACCAGCTTTGCACATCTAGAGAGGGATATTTTTGCCCATTCTTCTTTGTAAAATATCTCAACCTCTGTCAGATTGGATGGAGAGCGTCTGTGAACAGCAATTTTCAAGTCTTGAGTTGCCACAGATTCTCAATTGGATTTATTTGGGTGCACTCAGTGTCACTTACTACTGACCTCTGTGCCACTACGGACTTCTGAATTCAGCTCCACTTACTATGATCCAGGGGCATTGCTAGGTCTACAAAAGATCTGGGGCTAGAGCCCATAGCAGCGTAGTAAAGAAAGTCATACGCTTGGGTGGGCATACACATGTATATACAGTAATATACGTGTGTGTGTGTATATATCCCCAGAGAGCCCACCACTTACATCAGGGTCCCTAGACAGCCCCCCTTACATCAGGGTCCCCACAGAGCACCCCCTTACGTCATGGTTCCCAGAGAGCCTCCTCCTTACATCAGAGTCTCCAGAGAGCCTCCCCCTTGCTTCAGGGTCCCCAGAGAGCCCCCCTCTTACATCAGGGTTTCCAGAGAGCCCCCCTTACATTAGGGTCCCCAGAGAGCCTCCCCCTTAAAATCATGGTTCCCAGAGAGTCTCCCCCTTAAAATCAGGGTCCCCAGAGAGCCTCCCCCTTGCATCAGGGTCCCCAGAGAGCCTCCCCCTTGCATCAGGGTCCCCAGAGAGCCTCCCCCTTAAATCAGGGTTCCCAGAGAGCCTCCCCCTTAAAATCATGGTTCCCAGAGAGCCTCCCCCTTAAAATCAGGGTCCCCAGAGAGCCTCCCCCTTGCATCAGGGTCCCCAGAGAGCCTCCCCCTTGCATCAGGGTCCCCAGAGAGCCTCCCCCTTGCATCAGGGTCCCCAGAGAGCCTCCCCCTTGCATCAGGGTCCCTAGAGAGCCCCCCACTTAGTTTGGGGTCCCCAGAGAGCCTCCCCTCCCCTTGGGGACCCCTGCAGAGACTCGGGGCTATGGGCCCCAGATTCGGGGCTATAGCCCCAAAAGCCACCCCCTAGTGATGCCACTGCTATGATCTTTGAACTCTGCGTCACTTACTACTGCACTCTGCGTCTTACTACAGACCTCTGCACTCAGTGTCACTGACTACTGACCTCTGCGCCACTATTGACCTCTGAATTCTGCATCACTTACTACTGACCTCTGCGCCACTATTGACCTCTGAATTCAGTGTCACTTACTTCTGCACTCTGCGTCTTACTACTGACCTTTGCATCACTACTGACCTCTGAATTCTGCATCAGTTACTTCTGACCTCTGAACTCTGCATTTTACATGCATTTTTGGTGTGTTTCCGCTGAAGTCTGCGGGGCACAAAATCACGCTGCATCACACCAAAGTGGCACCTGTACCCTCTCCAAAGTCGCATCGCAGTTGCGTTGCATTGATTTCCGAGGGGCGCCATTGAAATCAATGTTATTTCCATTGTCATCCGCTTCTGGGCAACCCAAGTGAACAAGGCCTTAAAGTCAGGAGCCAGAAGCAAGCCGCACAAGGGACAAATCCGATTATTAGTAAACCACGTCCCTTATGCTGTTTTTTTTTTTTTCCTTTGGCTAAACCTAGTCTTTAACAAAATAGTTGCCCTTAAGGCCGGTCCAACGGGTTGTCCAATTTTCATGTGCAATCTTTGCATGCTCTGCCAACAGTCATGCCACCAGAATGGTTGTAAATCCTTTTATTGATCTTTTATACCCGCTCAGGTGTACTTTATAGGTGAGCTGCTGCTACTGCTTACTCCTAAACCATTCTTAGGCTGCAGTTCTCAGTTCTGACCAGGAGATGGCACCAGATACACAGCTATAAGGAGGAGAGCTGGGTCCCATAGACTAAAAATGGGAATAATAAGATTGGTTGCTGTGTAGACAACAATGCTATGATGATATTTCTTTGCACTATTTTCATAGAAGTAAGTTTGACAATAGTTTATAGTAAGGAAGATAACAGCACTTAGTTGGCACAATTTGATGATAGGCAACAAATTCATTTATAGACATTTTTCCATTCAATCCAGGCATCCCATAGAGCTTATTGACAGTGTATTTCCTAGACCAAAGATCTACAGGACCATCCTCACCCCCTTATGTCATTAAATAAGTGTAGAGGGGAAATGACAGTTGTTTCCTTTGTTTTATACATATGTTAAAGCCCAACTCCAGTCATATGGTGAGCTGTCGCAGAGATCATCAATGGCTTCTGATTGCAAACAGCGACCGGGAGCTGATGGTGACAACTCAATCAATGTGCTGGGAATGCGACTTGAGTGCATGCTCAGCACACAACTTCAGAGCCCCACTGACACATGTGTGTGGTGGTTAGGGATGAGCCGAACACCCCCCGGTTCGGTTCGCACCAGAACCTGCGAACGGACCGAAAGTTCGCACGAACGTTAGAACCCCATTGACGTCTATGGGACTCGAACGTTCGAAATCAAAAGTGCTAATTTTAAAGGCTAATTTGCATTGTATTGTCCTAAAAAGGGTTTGGGGACCCGGGTCCTACCCCAGGGGACATGTATCAATGCAAAAAAAACTTTTAAAAACGGCCGTTTTTTCGGGAGCAGTGATTTTAATGATGCTTAAAGTAAAAAAAAAAAAAGTGAAATATTCCTTTAAATATCGTACCTGGGGGGTGTCTATAGTATGCCTGTAAAGTGACGCGTGTTTCCCGTGTTTAGAACAGTGCCTTCACAAAATGTCATTTTAAACATTGAGAAAAAATCTCATTTAAAACTGCTTGCGGGTTTAATGTAATGTCGGGTCATGGCAATATGGATGAAAATCAGTGAGACAAACGGCATGGGTACCCCCAGTCCATTACCAGGCCCTTTGGGTCTTGTATGGATATTAAGGGGAACCCCGCACCCAAATTAAAATAAGGAAAGGTGTGGGGCCACCAGGTCCTATATACTCTGAACAGCAGTATACAGGCGGTGCAAACAAGACAGGGACTGTAGGTTTGTTGTTAAGTAGAATCTCTTTGTAATTTTGAACGGGTACATTTTTAACGTGTTTAGCTCCAGCCAAAAAATCTTTTTTAAGCTTTTTGGAAAACATAGGGAAGGGTTATCACCCCTGTGACATTTGTTTTGCTGTCTTTCCTCCTCTTCAGAAGATTTCACCTCACTTTTTGTCCCAATAAAAAATGTTTTTTGAAAATTTGGGTTTTTTTGTGGAACAAGGATTGGAAAGCATCAGTGGAAAGGAGAATTTTTTTTCCCATATTAACTCTTACAGGAGAGAATTTCCCTTCCTAGGGGTAGATTTCATCTCACTTCCTGTTGTCTCCTTCCGTTTGCAAGTAGGAGTCGTTTGTAAGTTAGATGTTTGAAAGTAGGGTCCTGCCCTATATACTCAGCAGAAATTTGGGCCTTAGGTGTTGCTGTGGCCACAACACTGTAAGCCCTCGCAGGGCCCTGCTGTGAAATATTAGATCAAGAATTGTAATTACATGCCCCTGTTGAACAGGAGCTGAAAAATTAGGCCTTAGGCACTGGTGCTGGTGCCACAACACTGCAACCCCTCAAAGACACTCTAGTTGGAATGCAGGAACGAGCCCTGCTGCAAAGTATTGCATCAAAAATTGTAATTACACGCCCCTGTTAGACAGGAGCAGAAAAATTGGGCCTTGGGCACTGGTGCTGGTGCCACAACACTGCAACCCCTCACAGACACTCTAGTTGGAATGCAGGAACGAGCCCTGCTGCAAAGTATTGCATCAAAAATTGTAATTACACGCCCCTGTAAGACAGGAGCAGAAAAATTGGGCCTTGGGCACTGGTGCTGGTGCCACAACACTGCAACCCCTCACAGACACTCTAGTTGGAATGCAGGAACGAGCCCTGCTGCAAAGTATTACATCAAAAATTGTAATTACACGCCCCTGTTAAACAGGGGCTGAAAAATTGTGCCTTAGGCACTGGTGGTGGCGCCCAGAACCAAAAATGTTCTTACAAGCTATCAGCGTGATGATTGAGGAGGAAGAGGATAATTACTCAGGGATAGTCAATCAGCATCAGCATAGGCAGTCTTTGAAGGGATCTGAGATTTCAAAAAAAATTATTCGGTTACATCAGCATCAGGTGCTTGGTAGCTGGTGGTGATCCAAGACTGATTCATTTTTATGAAGGTCAGTCGATCGACCGAGTCGGTGGACAGACGCACCCTGTGATCGGTTACCACGCCTCCAGCAGCACTGAATGTGCGTTCCGAAAGAACGCTGGATGCAGGACAGGCCAGTAGCTCAATTGCATACTGTGCAAGCTCTGGCCAGTGATCCATCCTCAAGACCCAGTAACCCAGAGGATTTTCGGTGGGAAAGGTGTCCAAGTCTGATCTTGCCCCTAGGTATTCATACACCATGTAAAACAGACGGTGGCGATGGTTGCTGGAACCGATCATACCTTGGGGCTGCGGACCAAAAAATTGTCTGAACGCATCGGTCAGACGGCCACCTTCTCCACTACTCCTTCTTTGACTGACCGAAGCCTCAGCAACACGTTGTCCAGAAACAGGAGTTTGTAACCTCCCAGTCTCTGGGAACGCATTGCACAGACCTTTCTGCAAGGCCTCCCGAAGATGTTTCATCCTCTGCTCCCTCTGCGATGGCAAGATAAGGTCCGCAACCTTACCCTTGTAACGTGGATCAAGGAGGGTTGCCAGCCAGTATTGGTCCTTCTCCTTGATACCACAAATACGAGGATCCTTACGCAGGCTTTGCAGGATCAGGGAGGCCATGCAGCGTAGGTTTGCTGAGGCATTCGGTCCGGAGTCCTCTGGGTCACTAAGGACGACATGGTCCGCAGCCACCTCCTCCGAGCCACGTACAAGTCCATGTGTTTCTTGGGACTGATCCCTTAAAGACTGCTGCTGATGCTGAGTGCCAGGCTCCACCTCCATACTGACACAATCTAGCTCCTCATCCTCCTCCTCCTCCTTGTCCTCTTCCTGTGTGATCGGCGGGCACACAGGAACACTGTCTGGATAAAGGGGGCCTTGAGAGCTAAGGAAGTCCTCCTCTTCCTGCCTCTGTTCTGCCTCAAGTGCCCTGTTCATTATTCCACGCAGCGTGTGCTCCAACAGGTGGACAAGGGGGACAGTGTCACTGATGCATGCACTGTCACTGCTCACCATCCTCGTGGCCTCCTCAAATGGTCACAGGACAGTGCATGCATCCCTGATCATGGCCCACTGGCGTGGGGAAAAAAAACCAAGCTCCCCTGACCCTGTCCTGGTGCCATAGTCGCACAGGTACTCATTGATGGCCCTCTGCTGCGTGTGCAGCCGCTGCAGCATGGCCAACGTTGAGTTCCACCTGGTGGGCATGTCACAGATTAGGCGGTTCTTGGGCAGGTTAAACTCCTTTTGGAGGTCCGTCAGCCGAGCACTGGCATTATATGACCGGTGGAAATGCACACAGACTTTCCTGGCCTGCCTCAGGACATCCTGTAAGCCCGGGTACCTGCCCAAGAACCGCTGCACCACCAAGTTAAGGACGTGAGCCAAACAGGGCACATGGGTCATTTGTCCATGTCGGAGGGCAGAGAGGAGGTTGGTGCCATTGTCGCAAACCACCATTCCTGCCTTAAGTTGGCGTGGCGTCAACCACCTCTGAACCTGCCCCTGCAGAGCTGACAGAACCTCTGCCCCAGTGTGGCTCCTGTCCCCCAAGCACACCAGCTCAAGCACCGCATGGCATCTTTTGGCCTGCGTACTTGCGTAGCCCCTTGAACGACTACGGAGCACCGCTGGTTCCGAGGAAGAGGCCATGGAGGAAGAAGAAGAGGAGGGGGTGGAGGAGAGAGGTGTGTCACAATCATTAGCATTTTGGAGGCGTGGTGGCGGAACAACCTCCAACACTACAGCACCTTGTCCTGCATCCTTCCCAGCTGCCAGCAGAGTCACCCAATGCGCCGTGAAACTTAGGTAACGTCCCTGTCCATGCCTGCTGGACCATGAGTCAGCGGTAATATGCACCTTACTGCTGACCGCCCTGTCCAGCGAGGCATGGACATTGCCTTCCACATGCCGGTAGAGAGCCGGAATCGCCTTCCATAAGAAAACGTGGCGTTTGGGTACCTGCCACTGAGGAACCGCACATTCCACAAACTCACGGAAGGGGGCAGAGTCTACCAACTGAAAAGGCAGCAGTTGAAGTGCCAGCAATTTTGCCAAGCTAGCATTCAACCGCTGGGCATGTGGATGGCTGGGAGCAAACTTCTTTCGGCGGTGTAGCAGCTGGGGCAGGGAAATTTGCCTGGTACAATCTGACGTTGGTGTACCAAAAGCAGATTGCCCACAAGTACTTGGCTGTGACACACCTAATTCTACACCTTCATTCCTCTCAGTGCAGGTCTCAGAGAGGACTGAAGGTCTAGTGGGGTTGGAAATCTCAGCTGATGAGGAGCAAGGAGAGGTCCTCTTTGTTCTTTGGTGTGGGTCTTTTAGATGCGCTTGCCAACGAACTGCATGGCAGGTCAACATATGTCTGGTCAAGCATGTGGTACCCAAGCGGGAGATGTTTTGGCCACGTGAGATACGCTTGAGGCATATGTTGCAAATAGCAGCGGTGCGATCTGATGCACTCGTCTCAAAAAAGGCCCACACCAAAGAACTTTTTGAATAACGCGCAGAGACTGCAGCGCCCTGCACATGTGATGCAGTCAATGTGCTGCCCTTAGACTGGCCCCTGGAGGGCATCCTGCCTCGTTGGTGATGTGCTGCCTCCTCCTCCTCCTCCTCCTCCTCTCTCCTATCAGGCACCCACGTTGAGTCAGTGACCTCATCATCCCCTCCCTCCTCATCACTGGAGCAAACCTGGCAGTATGCTGCAGCAGGGGGAGCATGACTGCCAGATTGCTGTCCTTGGGCACCCCCTCTGTCCGTGCTCATGTTACTGCCTTCATCGAGCTCAGTATCATCATCAGAGCCTTCCAAACGCTGGGCATCCTCCTGGAGCATGTACCCAACACTGTGGTCAAACAGTTTGAGGGACTCCTCAGGAGGACATGGTGGAGCTAGGGAAGGAGTCACTGATGACATTGAGCCGAGGGAAGAGGCCGCTGCTTTGCCAGACAAAGCACCCTGGGCATGGGTGAGAGAGGATGAGGAGGATGAGGACGGCTTGGTCATCCACTCAACCAAGTCTTCCGCATGTTGCGGCTCAACACGGCCAGCTGCCGAAAAAAAGGCCAAGCGTGTCCCATGGCCACGTGCTGATGAGGATGCACCGTCTCCACGACCAGCACTAGACACAGAGCCTGCTTGCCCTCTCTTATTGGCTTGTGACTGTCTGCCTCTCCTTCTTGGCCTTCCAGACATACTAATGGCCTGTAGCTGCACTAAGCTGGGATATATATATATATATATATATATATATATATATATATATATATATATATACTGCAGCTAGCAAAATCAACTGCCTGCCTGTAGTATGAGAACACCACCAACCTTCTACAGGTAGCTTTAGCTGAACACTGTGAGGTGGACGCACCCCACTAACTTGTAGGTTTAGCTGAACACTGTGAGCAGGACGCACTGCACTAACTGTAAATAGTCTAGCTGCCTGACCGTGGTACTAATAGGATCAAAAGAACACCAGTAATTTTCTTTAGGTAGCTGTAAATACTTTAACAAGACAAGCCTGCCTGTCAGTAGGAAGATAACAGGAACGGATCTAGCTGAACACTGTGAGCAGGACGCACTGTACTAAATGTAAATAGTCTAGCTGCCTGACCGTGGTACTAATAGGATCAAAAGAACACCAGTAATTTTCTTCAGGTAGCTGTAAATACTGTAACAAGACAAGCCTGCCTGTCAGTAGGAAGATAACAGGAACGGATCTAGCTGAACACTGTAAGCAGGACGCACTGCACTAAATGTAAATAGTCTAGAAGATAACAGGAACGGATCTAGCTGAACACTGTGAGCAGGACGCACTGCACTAAATGTAAATAGTCTAGCTGCCTAAACGTGGTACTAATAGGATCAAAAGAACACCAGTAATTTTCTTCAGGTAGCTTGATATACTGTAACAAGACAAGCCTGCCTGTCAGTAGGAAGATAACAGGAACGGATCTAGCTGAACACTGTGAGCAGGACGCACTGCACTAAATGTAAATAGTCTAGAAGATAACAGGAACGGATCTAGCTAAACTGAATACAGTGTATATATATATATATATATATATATATATGCAACACCTGGGATGCATATATATACACAATACACTGTAAGTGCAGCTAACTGACTGACTGTTCTGCCTAATCTATCTAACTCAAATCAAATGACACTGTCTCTCTGTCTATCTCTTTCAACGCCGGAACACACACTACACAGGGCCGCCGTGCAGGCGGCCTTATATAGTGTGGGGCGTGTACTAAATCCCCTGAGCCATAATTGGCCAAAGCCAAGGAGGCTTTGGCCAATTACGGCTCTCTGTTCAGGCGGCGCTGTGATTGGCCAAGCATGCGGGTCATAGTGCATGCTTGGCCAATCATCAGCAAGCAATGCACTGCGATGCCGCAGTGAATTATGGGCCGTGACGCGCCACACGAATTTGGCGCGAACGGCCCATATCGTTCGCAATTCGGCGAACGACCGAACAGCCGATGTTCGAGTCGAACACGAAGCTCATCCCTAGTGGTGGTGACTGGGTTTTAACCACTTGCCCTCCGGAAGGTTTTACCCCCCTTTATGACCAGGCCATTTTTTGCGATACGGCACTGCCTTACTTTAACCACTTGCCTGGTACGTCCCCTTACCTGTACGTCCCCTTTAATTGGCGGGGTTCGCGGGCGCGCACGCCCTACATACAGCGTGACCGTGCCGGCGGGACCCGCAGACTCGATGTCCACCGGTCTCCCGGCGATCGTGTCACGGAGCCGCAGAACGGGGAAGTGCCTATGTAAACAGCAGTGTCACACATACTGCAGCGGTTCACACATAGCCGGTGCTGCAGCCGTTCTCCCTGTACTGGGCTGCCAGTGAAGAGAGGACAGAGAGAGATGGATATTTGGAGGGCTGTATGCAGCTAAAGAGAAAGCTGGAGGAAAGCCCCGCCCACCACCTGGGGAAAACAGAAGTAGAAGAAGGAAACTGAGCTGCTGTGGATTGTAGGGAGAACAGAGTCTGCTGGAAGCAACAATGACTTGTGGCAAATGTAGTCCACAGTTAAATTGAGCCTGTGTTACCTGTTGGCTCTGGGACTACATATCCCAGCATTGCTAGAGAGCTCTGTAGGGAGGGGGAAAAAAAGGACTATTCCTGAACTTGGGGCAAGTTCAGGAGAAGATGTGATAGAACAAACACGGTATAACAGGCCCCTTTGTTTATGTGAAATTGGGGGCTGGAGAATCTCCCTCCCACAGCTCAATGGCCCAACACCGACAGCTGCCTTCTGGGTTTAGCCAAACATGGGTTCAACCCAAATCAGGTGCAGAACCCAAGCCCCTTCCTATTCTTGATTACATCCAGGGCTTTTTTTCCTCGGAGAATAAGTGCAGGAACTCCCCCCGTCTGAGTCACCCCTTGTCTCTGCCCCCTACCCACCTCTGACCACCGTCCCTTGATTCCACCCCCTACACACCTACCAGTGCTGCCCCTTTTAGAGAATACAGAACCAAGTATCGTTTTGTGGTGCTGAATCATCTGTATGGAATACGTTAATGATAAAAAGAAAAGCAGTAAAATAGATCCCCTGCAGCCAGCAACAATAGAATCCCAGCAATAGATCCCCACACAACAATAGACTTCCCCAGCAATAGATCCCCACACAACAATAGAATCCCAGCAATAGATCCCCACACAACAATAGACTTCCCCAGCAATAGATCCCCACACAACAATAGAATCCCAGCAATAGATCCCCACACAACAATAGGATCCCAGCAATAGATCCCCACACAACAATAGAATCCCAGCAATAGATCCCCACACAACAATAGAATCCCAGCAATAGATCCCCACACAACAATAGACTTCCCCAGCAATAGATCCCCACACAACAATAGAATCCCAGCAATAGATCCCCACACAACAATAGACTTCCCCAGCAATAGATCCCCACACAACAATAGAATCCCAGCAATAGATCCCCACACAACAATAGAATCCCAGCAATAGATCCCCACACAACAATAGAATCCCAGCAATAGATCCCCACACAACAATAGAATCCCAGCAATAGAGCCCCACACAACAATAGACTTCCCCAGCAACAGTGAACCACCCACAACAAAATATCACACCCAGTAACAAAATATCCACCCAAGCAACATTAGACCCCCCTCCCCCCCCCCCCCCAGCAGCAACAATAGATCCTCCAGCAGCCAGTAAAAATAGGCCTTTCCCTCAACAGTAGATCCCTCCCAGCAACATAAGACCCCCCCCCCCAGCAACAATAGATTCCCCATCAGCAACAATAGACCCTCACACAAAATCAGATCCCCAAGCGTGACAATAGATTCCCCAGCAGCCAACATCAATAGGCCCTCCAGCATACCCCACACCCCCATGCTATTACAAACATTCAGGGACTGGAGGTGCCGGAACTGCGTTCCCCCGCGTTCCTGCTGAAAAAAAGCCCTGATTACATCCCAATTCTTGTTGGCACCCACAAAGAGAATGCCTTTTTCAGACCAAAGGCCCCCTGTCTGATTAACTCCTTATGTACCCTAGGCCTACAGAACCTACTGACTGGCAGGGTACAGTTGCCTCGCAACTCTGGGTCGGTAGGCCAGGTTTGCTAAAATCACTGCCCAAATGGTGGCTCCTGTTGTTCCTGGTTAGCTACATCTAGTTGAATTTTGTCAACTACAGCTGAGAATTGTTCAAAGTGCAATAACAATATATCCTGCTCTGCCCCCACATCAATTGTTCTAGGTGTGTGAAGGTGGTCGTGTTTTTAGACACCCAAAAATGGTTTCTTCCAAAAATATTCTGGTATCTTTAGGACATTGACCACAGCGGGCCTACAGGCTGCAAAGACCAAGAGGCTAGTAAACGGGGGGGTGGGGGTCGGGAAATCTTCCAATGGGGACACCTGTTCCAGTGACCACCTGTTGTGTCTACAGGACTGGAAGAAAAAAATGATCTCCCCACTGGGACACAGATGGCAAAACAACTTAAATGCCGTGTACACGCGGTCGGACTTTTCGGCTACAAAAGTCCGACAGCCCGTCTGACAGACTTTCGACGGACTTTTGGCGGACTTGCGGCGGACTTTCTTACTAGCCTACATACGATCACACCAAAGTCCGACGGATTCGTACGTGATGATGTACACCGGACAAAAATAAGGAAGTTGATAGCCAGTAGCCAGTAGCTGCCCTAGCGTGGGTTTTTGTCCGTCGGACTAGCATACAGACGAGCGGATTTCTGGGTCCGGCGGAGTTACGACGTAAAGATTTGAAGCATGTTCCAAATCTAAAGTCCGTCAGATTTGCGGCTGGAAAAGTCCGCTGAAAGTCCGGGGAAGCCCACACACGTAGTTACATAGTAGGTGAGGTTGAAAAAAGACACAAGTCCATCAAGTCCAACCTATGTGTGTGATTATATGTCAGTATTACATTGTATATCTCTGTATGTTGCGGTCATTCAGGTGCTTATCTAATAGTTTCTTGAAGCTATCAATGCCCCCCCGCTGAGACCACCGCCTGCGGAAGGGAATTCCACATCCTTGCCGCTCTTATGCCCCGTACACACGGTCGGACTTTGTTCGGACATTCCGACAACAAAATCCTAGGATTTTTTCCGACGGATGTTGGCTCAAACTTGTCTTGCATACACACGGTCACACAAAGTTGTCGGAAAATCCGATCATTCTGAACGCGGTGACGTAAAACACGTACGTCGGGACTATAAACGGGGCAGTGGCCAATAGCTTTCATCTCTTTATTTATTCTGAGCATGCGTGGCACTTTGTGCGTCGGATTTTTGTACACACGATCGGAATTTCCAACAACGGATTTTGTTGTCGGAAAATTTTATCTCCTGCTCTCCAACTTTGTGTATCGGAAAATAAGATGGAAAATGTCCGATGGAGCCCACACACGGTCGGAATTTCCGACAACACGCTCCGATCGGACATTTTCCATCGTAAAATCCGACCGTGTGTACGGGGCATAACAGTAAAGAACCCTCTACGTAGTTTAAGGTTAAACCTCTTTTCTTCTAATTGTAATGAGTGGCCACGAGTCTTATTAAACTCTCTTCTGCAAAAAAGTTTTATCCCTACACGATCGGATTGTCCACCGGATTTGGTCTGTCGGCGTCCGTCTGACTTTTGTAGACGAAAAGTTCTGACCGTGTGTACGCGGCATTATCCTTTCCATATGCCGTCCAAAATGAAAAAAAATAGTTCAGGCTTTGGATACACTTTGTGTGTAAGTATTATGTGTCTTCATAGTCATAACCTATTGGTTTTATTATTGTCACTCCAGATGCAAAATGCCTAGTTGTTTTTGACATTTATATTTGGTAATAAGAGACATGCACTTTATATTAATAAAGCCACAACAATCCAGCGCCTATAAAGTGAAAATAATAATAATATCCAGCTGCAGACGCAGATCGCGTTTCATAATCGGGCTAAAATGATATAAAGAAATAAGTGTGTTGCGCTACAAAAAAATCCTAATAAATATATGCCTATCAGCCTATGTGTAAATTTTCATCAAGTGTGTATCAATCAAATGCAGAACGTATGCGATATATTCATAAAGCATCAAATGTCAATCAAGTAAACCAAGTAGTAAATTCATAAGTGACAGTTCATACCAGAAAAAAGTTTTAAAGTGTCGATCTCCAGCTGGTTCAATCAATACATTGTGCTCATCTTGCACCCGTTTCAGAAAAGTGTGACTTTTTCCTTCTTGTAGCTGATCATTTAGCGTACCGTACAGGAGCCCCATCCATCCCTGGAGAGGATCTGCTTGTTGCAGGGGGAGATCAGGATGTCTTGCAGCAGGGAAGAAGCTGCCACTCCTTGCAGGTCCAGCTGGAGATCGACATCTGCATTTCAGTATAGAGCCCGGGGGTGGCTCCAGAGCGTGTTTGGACGCAGTTAAACCACTGTGTCACATGCTCTGAGGTGAGCGCAACAGCCTTGGGGGGGGGGGGGTCACTGGAGTGCACCGGAGCGTGGTTTTGCAGCACTATAGATTGGATGAGCATGCTGGATGATATTACATATGGACACTGTTTTACACGTTTTATTTGGCATTTATTATGTATTTATTTATTTATTTCAGGTACTTATATAGCGCCGTCAATTTACGCAGCGCTTTACATATACATTGTACGTTCACATCAGTCCCTACCCTCAAGGAGCTTACAATCTAAGGTCCCTAACTCACACTCATACATACTAGGGCCAATTTAGACAGGATCCAATTAACCTAATAGAAAGTCTTTTTGGAGTGTGATTTTTGCATATCACAAAGGAACATCTGATAGAATCTTTTGGTGTATATGCATAGCACTGTGCACTTTCACATTTTATGTTGCACTTTTGATATTGCGTATGCACATTTGCACTTTAAGACTTTTTCTGGTATGAACTGTCACTTATGAATTTACTACTTGGTTTACTTGATTGACATTTGATGCTCTATGAATATATCACATACGTTCTGTATTTGATTAATACACACTTGATGCAAATTTACACATAGGCATATATTTATTATGATTTTTTCTAGAGCAACGCACTTATTTCTTTATATGTACTTTATATTGACATGTTTTTCTAGTTATTTTTTTCTTTCTTTTATCATAACATTCTTTCCCATTTATTTCATTGGCACAAAACTATTGAATATTAAACAATTAAATGTGTGTGGGGTGCCAAAGAAATGTAGCACCCTTATGTTTAGGCAGGGTTGCTATTAAATTTAGTCGCCTTGGCCAATTGTTAGGGGATCAATTGATTTCTCCCTAATTCTGGCATTGCTGCGCTTTTCACCAGGTGGCATTGTGGCTGTCGACATTGGATAAGACATGGGCATAGCAAGGACAGATTATGAATGAATGGGGTATCTCAGCCAATGGGCAGGGATTTTTCCTTGGGTCCCTTGGCCTGCTGGGTAGGCCTATTTATTTGGGTGGAGTCAGGTGATTGGGGTTCTGTGCCACCCGGACGGCTGTCTGGGTGGACTTGTGTCATATTGCCCCGGGCTGCTAGGCCCGAAACCTAAGGCCTATTCCCGGGGACATCTGGCTGCTAGGCTGTCTGAGGGCCTATCAAGAAGCAGGAAAAGCAACGTAGGGTTGGGACTGCGGGCTTGTAGTCCAACCAGAAGTAACAGTTCTGATGGCCGGGGAACCCGTTGTGGTCGGAGGTCGAGGGGAAGCTGTTGCCACTAAGGGACCATCCACCTTGTTACCGGGGACCACTGTGAGTAAGCTGAGGCCAGTACCAGAGCAGTCTTCTCGCCAGCCAGGGACAGGGAAAAAGTGGGGCAACTTCAGAAAGTCCCAAGTCAGGGGACCCAGCGGGGAAGCGGGGGTGACGCTTGAGGAAGATACTGAGTGCTAACAGTGGAAGAGCTCAGGAGATCCAGTGGTTGGTAGATCTGAAGTCTGGTGAGAGAGACTGGGAGCTCGTTAAGTGAAGACCCACAGTGAGTGATGGTGGGGTAAACTAAGAACTGTTTGTGTTGCAAATAGTTGACTTCAATTGCTGTTAGTAACTACTATAAGCTTGTTGCCGTAGGAGACAGCGGTCCTTACTATACAGAAGTGGGGTCCGGCTGGAGGCCTTCACCTGTATAGCTGTCTACCTATAGAAGTCTCGGAGTCTGACAATTAACCCTGCATCTACTTAAGGGTGTCCTGGCTCTAACCCTCTCTCCTACCGTTCTGTTTAAGAGACAATAAATCTCTTTTTGCATTCTAAAAGTGTCTGGAGCCCACCTGTTCATCTTGCATTACACCCACCAAGCCTTGCAACACACGCTGCATGGAAGGATGTCAGCTTTCCCTAACTCTGGAGGTTACCATTAGGCTTCGAGGTGCCCGGGACTTTGCTACAGAAAGAACATAAACTTATCATTGAATGGAATGAAAATTGTCATGTTAGTTTTGGCCATTGATTCAGGCAGAGGGTCAGCTGGTGAGATGGAGGGACATGGTGAGTGTGTGTGATGTGACAGCTGCCTCTATCTGTCCCTGCGTTCCATAACCCTCAGCTGTTCCCGGACAGTCAGAAATAACTGGGTGTGGGTGGCGGGGGCTGGGCATTCTTATTACTGGGCACTGGGAGCCATAGCTACACCTCCACTGAGTGACCTCAACACTACTACCCCGGTGAGTGCCTGTCCACTTGGAGGGTGTCCCTTCTGGTCACTGTAAGTCTCTCCTTCTCCTGGTCTCTTCTCTCTCTCTCCTGGTCAGTCTTTCTCTCTCGTTCTCTGTCCTGGTCTCTTCTTCTCTCTCTCTCTCCTGGTTAGTCTCTTTTCTCTCTCTCTCTCTCTCTCTCTCTGTCTCTCCTGGTCAGTCTCTCTCCTGGTCAGTCTCTCTATCTCTCACTCTCTGTCACCTGGTCACTCTCTCTCTCTCTCTCTCCTGGTCACTCTCTCTATCTCTCACTCTCTCAGTCTCTCTCTCCTGGTCAGTCTTTCTCTATCTCTCTCCTGGTCAGTCTCTCTCCTGGTCAGTCTCTCTATCTCTCACTCTCTGTCACCTGGTCACTCTCTCTCTCTCTCTCTCTCTCCTGGTCACTCTCTCTATCTCTCACTCTCTCAGTCTCTCTCTCCTGGTCAGTCTCTCTCTATCTCTCTCCTGGTCAGTCTCTCTCTCTTTCTCTCTCCTGGTCAGTCTCTCTCTCTCTCTCTCTCTCTCTCCTGGTCAGTCTCTCTCTCTTTCTCTCTCCTGATCTCTCTATCTCTCTCCTGGTCAGTCTCTCTCTCTTTCTCTCTCCTGATCTCTCTATCTCTCTCCCGGTCAGTCTCTCTATCTCTCACTCTCTCTCTCTCCCGGTCAGTCTCTCTGTCTCTCAATCTCTGTCACCTGGTCAGTCTCTCTCTCTCTACTGGTCAGTCTCTCTATCTCTCACTCTCTCTCTCCTGGTCAGTCTCTCTCTCTTTCTCTCTCCCGGTCTCTCTCTCTTTCTTTCTCTTGGTCTCTCTCTCTTTCTCTCTCTTGGTCTCTCTCTCTATCTCTCTCCTGGTCAGTCTCTCTCTCTCACTCTCTCTCTCCCGGTTAGTCTCTCTATCTCACTCTCTCTCTCTCCTGGTCAGTCTCTCTATCTCTCACTCTCTCAGTCTCTCTCTCCTGGTCAGTCTCTCTCTCTATCTCTCTCCTGGTCAGTCTTTCTATCTCTCTCCTGGTCAGTCTCTCTCTCCTGGTCTCTCTCTCTATCTCTCTCCTGGTCAGTCTCTCTCTCTCACTCTCTCTCTCTCTCGCTCCCGGTCAGTCTCTCTATCTCACTCTCTCTCTCTCTCTCCCGGTCAGTCTCTCTATCTCACTCTCTCTCTCTCTCGCTCCCGGTCAGTCTCTCTATCTCACTCTCTCTCTCTCTCCCGGTCAGTCTCTCTATCTCACTCTCTCTCTCTCTCGCTCTGGGTCAGTCTCTCTCTCTCTCTCTCTCCCGGTCAGTCTCTCTATCTCACTCTCTCTCGCTCCCGGTCAGTCTCTCTATCTCTCCCTCTCTCTCTCCCGGTCAGTCTCTCTATCTCACTCTCTCTCTCTCGCTCCTGGTCAGTCTCTCTCTCTTTCTCTCTCCTGGTCTCTCTCTCTGTCACCCTCTCTCTCTCTCTCTCTCTCCTGGTCTCTCTCTCTCTCTCTCTCTCTCTCCCTCTCCTGGTCTCTCTCTCTCTCTCTCCCCCTCCCTCTCACTCTCTCTCTCTCTCTCTCTCTCTCTCTCTCTCTCTCTCTCTCTCGCTCTCTCTCTCCTGGTCAGGCTCTCTTTCTCCAGGTCACTTGTCTGTCTCACCTGCTCATTGTCTGTCTATTGTTTAAATATGTTACTGCCAATCTAGTGTGCTTCTAATCCCAACAAGCTGTCAGCACTCACTATCTATTTTGACTTTTCACAATGATATAATTTTCCTATTCACCCCCCAGTCTATTTTATGTCAACTCTGATATCCTTCATCTTCTTCTCTTCACAGATTGTTAGCTCTGTGACTCTGTGGACGCCATCAGACAATTTGCAGGTATGTTGCTCAATTATATTCTTCACGATCACATGTGGATGACTGCATGATGTCCTCACTCTGAACCATTAGGAAGTAGACAACCAGCCTACTGTCTAACAAACAAAATCATTGTCGCTGACTTTGCCTAGGCTGATGTGATGTCATCAGTCTGCTGCAGGCAGGAGGAAGCATTTCCTCAGTCTCCTCTCCCCCAGGAATCAGACTGCAACATTGTAACTTTATAGCAATTCACAAGGTGAGAGGCTTCAGCGGGGACTGATCAGTGCCAGACATTTGTAAGCACAGAGCTGGCATCTCAGTTCAGGAAGTAGACAATGAACCCAGATGATGCCTGAACAAATATGGCCTTGTCTTTCTGGAGAGGAAAGCAGATGAAGCTATTGTCAGAGGAGTGCTTGTGATCTAAACCTACCTATCTACATAGAATTGTTACACTGACACATTACTTAGCATGCTATACTTAACATAAAAAAAACACGTATATGATGAGTATAAAAGCAGATGAGCTTATGGATTGGTTTCCAAGTTTAAAGAGTCACAACTTGCTCCTCTCCTCTGACATTACCCTCTCTGGCATGTAGCTGGCTTTTACTGATATGCTATTTATAGAGTTCAGGTCCCTCCCAAAATTCTTCTCGTGTATAGCCAGGGACGTCTTCATATCTCTAGAGTTATGGCTGAATGCTCTGCAGAGCTGGCTGAATCCAGGAGCAACAGTCTGCAGAATTCAGGGCCATTTATTAAAACAAATTACAGAATGTGAACAGCAGATCATTTCTGAGCAAACCTGGTCCTCAATGGGTAGATGTCTACCTGTACTCCCACCACTTCTTTTTTTTTCAAGCCCATGATGAACCAAAAAAGTGCATGGGTGTGTCATATGATCCCTTCCCAAAAAGAGGAAGGACCTTTCCCGACCACCCAGGGTGAAAATCTATTGACAGGGGCTAGGCACTATGGTCCACCTAGCTGAAAGGCCTGGTGGACCCCCTGTCCCCGTGGCTGGCTGAAACCAACCACCAAGTTCTGCTGAAGCTCTCCAGAAGAAAGTTGATCTTCCCCAAGGCTGGGGAGGAAGGAACCTAAGGGTAACTCATCCTCCCTTTAGACTTTAGGGTAGGCCTGACACCCTTCCACCCTGTGGAGTGAAACAAGAAACAAAAATAAGTGCAGTGACATACATGTGAAGAAAAATAGTGTGTCAAGTGTATAATACAATAGCAAGGCCTTGAGGTCTCCTAACGAAATTTGTCTTGGCCAAAAGGTCTAGCCCATGAGCTGAGCGGCAGAAAAATAGCATTTGCTGTCATGGCATGTGCTATTTCACACCGTGGGGTCCCAAACCCATAGTGCTACTCCAGCACCCCCTGGGTTGGTTCAGGGGGCCTTTAACACTGCAGGCCCTCTGCTTCCCTGAGCAGGTAGTATCCCTCAAGTCAGGAGGCACTTTGCCCCTCAGAATTCTCCACACCAGGGAATTACATGCGACTCCCACCTTAACCAGGTAGTGCTTAATTCAGTTTCTTTGCCACAGGGCAGATCCCTCAGCCCCACTAATAGGACTAATCAATGTGGCTCAGCTGACATTTGTTATTGAAGCCAACCACCAAGTTACGTTGAAGTTCTCTCAAAGTAAGGTGATCCTCACCAAGGAAGGGGAGGAAGGAACCTAAGGGTCACGCATCCTCCCCCTACACTTAAGGGTAGACCTGTAGACTCACACTCTATCACCCTGTGAAGTGAAAAAAGAAGCAAAATTAAGTGTAAGGGCAAACATGTGAAGACATGGCTAGGCCTTGAGGCTTCCTAACAATATCTGCCTTGACACATCTTGAGCACTCAAACACATATGTTAGGATGTTATTCATTGATTTTAGCTCTGCATTTAACACAGTAGTCCCTGACAAATTAGTAAAAAAGTTAAAAGCTTTGGGCCTATGTCCATTGCTGCGCTCATGGATTATGGATTTTCTAACAAACAGGCAACAAATGGTGAGAATAGGTGTCTAAGGCCATGTGTACACGGACGGTCTTTCCGACTGACTTTTCAACGGACTTCCGACGGACTGTCGAACGAACGGACTTGCCTACACGCGATCACACTAAAGTCCGACAGATTCGTACGCGATGAGGTACGACCGGACTAAAATAAGGAAGTTGATAGCCAGTAGCCAATAACTGCCCTAGCGTCGTTTTTTGTCAGTCGGACTAGCATACGGACGAGCGGATTTTTCGACCGGACTCGAGTCCGTCGGAAAGATTTGAAACATGTTCCAAATCTAAAGTCTGTCAGATTCTCGACAGAAAAAGTCCGCTGCAGGTCCGATTTAGCCCACACACGGTCGAATTGTCCGACGGATTCGTCCCGTCTGACCAGTCCGGTCGAAAAGTCCGCCCATGTGTGTACGCTGCATAACACTATTATTTTGAATACAGGGGTACCACTGGGATGTGTGTTAAGTCCGGCCTGGTTTACATTGTTCACACACGACTGTACTCCCAGACATGTGTCTAACACTATAGTGAAGTTTGCTGATGACACCACTTTAGTGGGACTCATACAAGATAATGATGAGACGGCTTATAGGCAGGAAATTCAACATTTGGTTGAGTGGTGTAGAGAAAATGATTTAATACTCAATACGGCAAAAAACTAAAGAAATAAAAGTGGATTATAGGAGATCAAGAAAGATCAGTCATTGCTCGGTATATATAGGTGGTGAGGAGGTGGAAAGGGTGGACACTATTACATTTTTGGGAGTGCATATTACAAGGGAGTTGTCATGGTCTCAAAATATTTTACTTTTTTTTTGTGAAAAAAGTGCAGCAGAGACTGTTTTTCCTTCGGAGACTGAAGCAGGCTGGATTGCTCTTAAGGCTTCTGGTCAATTTCTATCGTTGTACCATTGAGAGTCTTCTTCTCCACTGCGCTGTAGTGTGGTATGCCAGCTGCAGGGCGGAGGATAAGAAGTGCCTGTCTCGTGTGGTGAAAACAGCACAGCGGATCATAGGAACAGATCTACCGAATTTGGACACAGCATATGCCAGCCGATTAAAAAAGCGGGCAAAAGCTATTAGTATTGATCCAACCCACCCAGGTTACAGTGTGTTTGTCCCATTGCCATCTGGGAAAAGATATAGGACACTTAAAACGCACACTAATCGCTTAAAGCATCGTTTTTTTCCCCTAGGGCCGTATTGTTCATAATCCCATCAGGTACAGTGTTTTAGAAATTTTATGTGGAATTCTAAAAAAAAAAAAAAAAAATTTTTTTATTTTTAAATAACATTTTATATTTTGATATATTTAAATAGATATGTGGGCATGTGCTAGGAGTATGTATGTGTGGTTTTGTTGAGAAATGTTTTATTGCTGCTGTAAAGAGAGTATCCGGAAAAATTTTGTTGTATGTGTGTATACAATGACAATAAAGTATATCTTATCTTATTTCACACTCTGGAGTCCCAAACCCATAGTGCTACTTCAGTGCCCAATTGGGTTACCACTGTTATGGGGCAATTGACACTGCGGGCCCTCTGCTTTCCTAGACCTCAGCCTGACCAGGTAACACCACTCAAGTCAGGAGGCATTTAGCCCCTCAGAACCCTCCACACTAGGAAATTACTAGCAACCCCCACCTTAAATAGGGATTGCTTAATCCAGTTTCTTCCCCACAGAGTAGATCCCTCAATCCCACCACTAGAACTAATCTATGTGGCTCAGCTGACATTTTTTTATTGGCAAACATGCAATTTAAGCAATAGAGATGACATTTTCCAAAGGGGACATCTGTATGGTGACAACTGTCAGAGGGGAAAGGTAACTTCTTTTGAGAAAACATAGCCTTGCAGGAATGTAAATCTGCCAGAGCATATAAATTTACTTTGGCATTCTTTCCCATAATCCCCTGATATTGTAATCTTGGAATTGGTGCTGGTCTACTGGGGGAAACTCAAAACTAATTCTCAGAATTACTTTACAAATGAGAGCCGGCACTGAGGACATTGTTTCCTTACCGGCATTAATTCTTCCTTTAGTTTGAGGTCATTTATACAGTACATGAAGGTGTTTTTACAACCCATGTAACAGTAATTGGTAAGTATGTCATATTTTAATAATAATTATTATTATAAATTATATTTATTTCATATTATAATTATTAATAAAAAAATAAAATATACAGTATCTCACAAAAGTGAGTACACCCCTCACATTTTTGTAAATATTTTATTCTATCTTTTCATGTGACAACACTGAAGAAATGACACTTTTCTACAATGTAAAGTAGTGAGTGTACAGCTTGTATAACAGTGTAAATTTGCTGTCCCCTCAAAATAACTCAACACACAGCCATTAATGTCTAAACCGCTGGCAACAAAAGTGAGTACACCCCTAAGTGAAAATGTCCAAATTGGGCCCAAAGTGTCAATATTTTGTGTTGCCACCATTATTTTCCAGCACTGCCTTAACCCTCTTGGGCATGAAGGTCACCCGAGCTTCACAGGTTGTCACTGGAGTTCTCTTCCCCTCCTCCATGACGACATCACGGAGCTGGTGGATGTTAGAGACCTTGTGCTCCTCCACCTTCCATTTGAGGATGCCCCACAGATGCTCAATAGGGTTTAGGTCTGGAGACATGCTTAGCCAGTCCATCACCTTTACCCTCAGCTTCTTTAGCAAGGCAGTGGTTGTCTTGGAGGTGTGTTTGGGGTCATTATCATATTGGAATACAGCCCTGAGGCCCAGTCTCCGAAAGGAGGGGGTCATGCTCTGCTTCAGTATGTCACAGTACATGTTGGCATTTATGGTTCCCTCAATGAACTGTAGCTCCCCAGTGTCGGCAGCACTCATGCAGCCCCAGACCATGACACTCCCACCACCATGCTGGTTGGTGCCACACACGATAGACACCATCTGAACCAAATAAGTTTATCTTGGTCTCATCAGACCACAGGACATGGTTCCAGTAATCCATGTCCTTAGTCTGCTTGTCTTCAGCAATCTGTTTGTGGGCTTTTTTGTGCATCATCTTTAGAAGAAGCTTCCTTCTGGGATGACAGCCATGCAGACCAATTTGATGCAGTGTGTGACGTATGGTCTGAGAACTAACAGGCTGACCCCCCCACCCCTTCAACCTCTGCAGCAATGCTGGCAGCACTCATACTTCTATTTCTCAAAGACAACCTCTGGATATGACGCCGACCACAACTTCTTTGGTTGACCATGGCGAGGTTTGTTCTGAGTGGAACCCGTCCTGTTAAACTGCTGTATGGTCTTGGGCACCATCTTGCAGCTCAGTTTCAGGGTCTTGGCAATCTTCTTATAACCTAGGCCATCTTTATGTAGAGCAACAATTTTTGCCATGAGGTGCCATGTTAAACTTCCAGTGACCAGTATGAGAGAGTGAGAGCGATAACACCAAATTTAACACACCTGCTCCCCATTCACACCTGATGCCTTGTAACACTAATGAGTCACATGACACCGGGGAGGGAAAATGGCTAATTGGGCCCAATTTGGACATTTTCACTTAGGGGTGTACTCACTTTTGTTGCCAGCGGTTTAGACATTAATGGCTGTGTGTTGAGTTATTTTATGGGGACAGCAAATTTACACTGTTATACAAGCTGTACACTCACTACTTTACATTGTAGCAAAGTGTCATTTCTTCAGTGTTATCACATGAAAAGATAAAATTAAAATATTTGCAAATATGTGTGGGGTGTACTTAATTTTGTGAGATACTGTAATGATAATAATAATGATTATAATTATTATTAATACATTTAATATAATGACAATATTTAGTAATACAATAATAATAAGATAATAGTATGATAATAAGATAATTATAATAACAATGCTGTCTGTGTCCTCTCTGGAGAGAGTCACCCTCTATGTTTGTCCAGATGGCCATTATCATTAAAAAAGCGATAGGAAACTTAAAATTTTAAAGTTGTCAATGCAACAAAAGCAGAAAAAATCTTCCAATGGATCGATTTCTGCTCCCTTTGGAGAGAATTTCTCACTTCCTGTTGTGTCTCTGGGTCAGAAAGTGAAGGGAAATCTCCCCAGGGGGACACAATCAGCAAATAAAAAAACAACCAACAGGGGGTTAAGGGTCCTAATCTATGCAAAAAAATGCTTTTGATACCTTTCAGCTGCTTTCTACACATTTGGCTTCACAAGAACAGTCACATGTTGGATGCATGTTTAATGTGTTTCCAATGTCTTCTCTCCAGCAATGGCGAACCCTCAGCTTGTGCAAGGCATGCAGAAGGACCTCACCTGCCAGCTCTGCCTGGAGCTCTTCCACTCCCCCATCACCCCGGAATGCGGGCATACCTTCTGCCAGGCCTGCTTGACTGAGGCCCCCAAGGGCCAGGAGCAGGATGGTTCCATTCTATGTCCCACCTGCCAGGCCCCAACCCATCCCAAGACTCTTCGCATCAACCGTCAGCTGGAGAATCTGGTCCAAAGCTTCAAGCAAGTCCCGCAGGGCCACTGCCTGGAGCACCTGGACCCGCTCAGTGTCTTCTGCGAGCAGGACAAGGAGCTGATCTGCGGGGTGTGCGCCTCGCTGGGCAAACACAGGGGCCACAATATCATCACAGCTGCTGAGGCCCACACCAAGATGAAGGTAATACTCGGCACACAGAAACTTACCACAGGTTATTTAGAACCACAGTGAAATAAAGATGAACTCCAGGTAAATAACTGAATACACAGATAAAATACACCGATCGGCCATAACATTATGACCACCCACCTAATCTTGAGTATGGCCCCCTTTTGCTAAAACAGCCCTGACCCATTGAGGCATGGACACCAAAGTAACATCCACATGAATGGCAGGACCCAAGGTTCCCCAACAGAACATTGCCCAAATCATCACACTGCTTCTGCCGATTTGCCTTCTTCCCATACTGCACCCTGGTGCCATCTCTTCCCCAGGTAAGTGATGCACACACACCCAGCCATCCACATGATGTAAAGGAAAGCGTGATTCATCAGACCAGGCCACCTTCTTCCATTGCTCCATAGTCCAGTTCTGATGTTCATGTGACCATTGTAGAAGCATTTGGCTGTAGACACAGGTCACCATGGGCTTCAGAGCACCTTACACAACAAACTGCGGTGACCAATTTTTGCTGCTTTCACCACATCAGCTTCATGGACAACATGTTCACTAGCTGCCTAATATATCCCACCAATTTTCAGATGCCATTGTAATGAGATATTTCCTTAACCTGTCAGTGGTCATAATGTTATAGCTGATGTGTATATAGATGAGAGCTTTGTTACCTGCAAAATGATCTGTGTTTCTGTCCATCTAATTCATATAAGTCCTCTGCATTGATTTATAAAAAAAAAAAAAAAACTAGGTTCAAGAACAGTGTACACCTAAACCACCTCATATTATATCATTCACATTCCCCGCACCCCCTATCCCCATAGAAGAAATAAATGTTAGGTATATACTCAGTAAGGCCTACTATCCCTGATTATAATTGTCATGCTGCTTACCATTGTTACACTTCTGTATTCTCCACAGTATCTTATTTCTTGTAGTAAAACCACATATGTCTATGTTTTTAGTCTCTAGTTAATTTGGGCCAAGCCTTGCTCATTAAAATTGTCATGCTGCTGGCCAATATTGTACTACCATATCATCTGCAATCTCCTATTTCCTGTAATTAAACACCTGCCTGTAGTCTCTATTACATTTTGGCCTATTTTCTCACATTAACACTGTACTGCTACTGACCAATTTTACACTGCTGTATCCTCTGCACTTAATCTTTGTAAAGCCACAGCCTTTGCTCTTTGTCTCTAGTAAATTTGGGCCTAGTCTTGCTCATTAGAAATTCTCCTGCTTTTGGCCAATTTTACACTGCTGTATCCTATATAGTATGCAAAAGAGGATACCGCGCTAGAAAAAATTGATCGATTGAATAGACTTGTAAAAAAGCAGCAGCATACAGTGCGATAACACAGAGAGTCTAATAAAATTAGAAAAGCTGTGCTAAAATATTTGCTCTATATGTCCACACAAAATGATATGGAGACAAGAAAAATCATTTAAAGTGTTCGTATCCCTAATATCACCGCAGTGTTCACACACAAATAAGAAAAGTACCCGACCATGGTAGCTGTAGATTCTGCTTACCAGACGGCAAGCTTAAAAGGCAGATGGCTATAACCCAGCCTAGGCCTCTAAGCTTGCAGATGACCACAATACGGACGGTGATTTGGATGGTGCGGATCGCTCCCTTTGTCCCGCTATAGTGTTCGTTCACTCAATTGGGTACAACTGCAATCAACAGGTGGCCTGGAGCAGACCAAAAAAGAAGAACGAAGTGTATTTTATATACATCTATATAGATCAGACCAAAATGAGGGACAAATAAGGAGGAAAGAGGGACATTGCTCCAAATCAGGGACAGTCCCTCAAAATCAGGGACAGTTGGAAGTTATTTACCAAACCCTGGGTGAATCGAGCCTGTACTGCTTACCCCAATCACTACCAATCTGACATTACATTATATTGTTAATAGTTTTTTACAAAGTGACAATAAAAGGACAATAAGAGAAAAACATAAAGGGTAAAATATATATATTGTGGTAGTGTGGTACCCCACCAGTGTATGGGTCCAGGATTCTCAACCAGGCAGGTTGAAGGGCTCCAAGGTATTTGCTTGTTTGAGAGGAAATTGGCTTTTCAGTTTCCTCATTATTTAGTAAAGTCCACTTTGGGACCTGGAGCCCGGGGATTTCTTAGAGATCCGGGTGGGATGAAATCCCCAGTCCTGGGTCCGGGTTTTGAGACTCACCGGCACACTGATTGTTCAGGTGTGTGAGGGCCTGATAGTAGAGTTAGGACCATGGTTCTGGGCTTCACTCTCCCGAGCAGTGTGGATTGGTCTCGCTAGCGGGTGCTACACTTGAGCTAAACAACCCCCAACTTTACAATATATACAGACAGTCCCCGAGTTACAAACATCCAAGTTACAAACGACTCCTACTTATGAACGGAGGTGGTGTGACGTCACTGCCAGCGGCTTGCGCTCCACACTGGTCCCGGTAACCATCTTGCAGCGCCGGACACATCCCACACTGCAGGACTGCATGGCCACAAGAGCCCCAAATAGCATTACTTAATGCCACGAAGCACCCGGAACATCCCACATCACTGCACAGGCTGGAGTTACACTTAGAAATGTACTGTTCCGACTTACAAACAAATTTGATGTAAGAACAAACCTACAGTCCCTATCTTGTTCATAAACCGGGGACTGCCTGTATAGTACATACACTAAACTGCTACACTCCTATACTCTGTGCTATATATTACATACATTGAACTGCTACACTCTATAGTGTGCTGCACTCACCCTGTGCTATACACTATATTGCCAAAAGTATTGGGATGCCTTCCTTTACACGTCCGTAGGGTTCAACATTGAGTTGGCCCACCCTTTGCAGATATAACAGCTTCAACTCTTCTGGGAAGGCTGTCCACAAGGTTTAGGAGTGTGTCTATGGGGATGTTTGACCATTCTTCCAGAAGAGCATTTGTGAGGTCAGGCACTGATGTTGGATGAGAAGGCAAGCAAGGTCCATAAAGATATGGCTGAGCGAGTTTGGGGTGGAGGAACTTGACTGGCCTGCACAGAGTCCTGACCTCAACCCGATCCTAAACCTTTGGGATGAATTAGAGCAGAGACTGCGAGCCAGGCCTTCTCGTCCAACATCAGTGCCTGACCTCACAAAGGGACTTCTGGAAGAATGGTCAAACATTCCCATAGACACACTCCTAAACCTTGTGGACAGCCTTCCCAGAAGAGTTGAAGCTGTTATAGCTGTAAAGGGGGGGCCAACCCAATATTGAACCCTACGGACTAAAGCCCCCGTACACACGATCGGACTTTCCGCCAACAAAACCGTGGATTTTTGTTCAAAGGCTGTTGGCTCAAACTTGTCTTGCATGCACACGGTCGCACAAATGTTGGGCAACAATTACGAACGTGGGAACGCGGTGACGTACAAGACGTACGACGAGCCGAGGAAAAAGGAAGTTCAATAGCCAGCGCGGCTCCTTCTGCTTAATTCCGAGCATGCGTGAACTTTTGTGCGACGGACTTGTGTACACACGATCGGACTTTCCGACAACAAAGTTCTGTTGGCGGAAAATTTGAGAACCTGCTAGCAAACATTTGTTGGCGGAAACTCCGACAGCAAATGTCCGATGGAGCGTACACACGGTTGGGCTTTCCGCCAACAAGCTCACGTCCAACATTTCCCGACCGTGTGTACGCGGCATAAGACTGGGATGCCATCAAAGTTAATGTGCGTGTAAAGGCAGGCGTCCCAATACTTTTGGTAATATAGTGTATGTATACAATGGGAGCTCCTTGTTTGTAAGAGTGTTGGGCAGGTGACATCATTGGAAGAAAGATTTCATTTTCCACCCCTACTCAGCTACATTGTAGTTTCCAGTGTGACCACAATAAAGGATTGTCTGATGTGATACATGGTTTTAATACCAGTATATATGTTTCTTGCAGAGAGAACTCCCCCAGCAGCAGGTCCTCCTGCAGGAAGCTCTTCTTCGGAAGGAGAAGACAGTGGCAGTTTTGGACAGACAGGTGGCTGAGGTCCAGGTACGTCTCTTCAACATGACCAGCTATCATAGGAAAACCTAAAACTCAAATAAAATCATCACTAAAAGTAGGGTTGCCACCTTTTCTTCGAGCCAAACCCGAACACTTCAGCGGGGCTTGGCATTTTTTTTGTAGCATGCACAATGAGATTGTAAAATACCTGGGACACCTCTGTGTGCCCTAGGGGAGTATTAATGTGGCACGCGCAGCGGTGAACAGTGGACGTAGCCAATTGCATATAGTGCAGGTGTGTAATGTGCAATATAGTGTATTTAGTGCAGGTGTGTAATGTACAATATAGTGTGTATATAGTGCAGGCGTGTGTAATGTACAACATAGTGTATATAGTGCAGGCGTCTGTAATGTACAATATAGTGTGTATATAGTGCAGGCGTGTGTAATGTACAATATAGTGTGTATATAGTGCAGGCGTGTGTAATGTACAATATAGTGTGTATATAGTGCAGGCGTGTGTAATGTACAATATAGTGTGTATATAGTGCAGAGTGTGTAATGTACAATATAGTGTATTTAGTGCAGGCGTGTGTAATGTACAATATAGTGTATATAGTGCAGGAAGGGGGGCTACAGGGGCTAACAGAGAGAAGAGGGGGCTAACAGAGAGGAAGAGGGGGCTGACAGAGAGGATAGGGGGCTGACAGAGAGGAGAGGGGGCTGACAGAGAGGAAAGGGGGGCTGACAGAGAGGATAGGGGGCTGACAGAGAGGAGAGGGGGGCTGACAGAGAGGAAAGGGGGGCTGACAGAGAGGAAAGGGGGGCTGACAGAGAGGAAAGGGGGGCTGACAGAGAGGAGGGGGGCTGACAGAGAGGAGGGGGCTGACAGAGAGGAGAGGGGGGCTGACAGAGGGAGGGGCTGATAGAGAGGAGAGGGGGCTGACCGAGGGAGGGGCTGACAGAGGAGAGGGAGGCTGACAGAGAGGAAAGGGGGGCTGACAGAGAGGAAAGGGGGTCTGACAGAGAGGAAAGGGGGGCTGACAGAGAGGAGAGGGTGGCTGACCGAGAGGAGAGGGGGTCTGACAGAGAGGAAGAGGGGGCTGACAGAGAGGAGAGGGGGCTGACAGAGAGGAAGGGGGGCTAACAGGGGCTAACAGAGAGAAGAGGGGGCTGACAGAGAGGAAGGGGGGCTAACAGGGGCTAACAGAGAGAAGAGGGGGCTGACAGAGAGGAAGAGGGGCTGACAGAGAGAAGAGGGGGCTAACAGAGAGGAGGGGGCTAAAAGAGCGGAGAGGGCTAACAGAGAGGAGGGGTCTAACAAAGAGGAGGGGCTAACAGAGAGAAGAGGGGGCTAACAGAGAGGAGAGGGGGGCTGACAGAGAGGAGAGGGGGGCTGACAGAGAGGAGAGGGGGGCTGACAGAGAGGAGAGGGGGGCTGACAGGGAGGAGGGGGGCTGACAGAGAGGAAAGGGGGGCTGACAGAGAGGAAAGGGGGGCTGACAGAGAGGAGGGGGGCTGACAGAGAGGAGGGGGCTGACAGAGAGGAGGGGGGCTGACAGAGAGGAGAAGGGGGCTGACAGAGAGGAGAGGGGGGCTGACAGGGAGGAGGGGGGCTGACAGAGAGGAGAGGGGGGCTGACAGGGAGGAGGGGGGCTGACAGAGAGGAGAGGGGGGCTGACAGGGAGGGGGGCTGACAGGGAGGAGGGGGGCTGACAGGGAGGAGGGGGGCTGACAGAGAGGAGAGGGGGGCTGACAGGGAGGAGGGGGCTGACAGAGAGGAGAGGGGGGCTGACAGGGAGGAGGGGGGCTGACAGGGAGGAGGGGGGCTGACAGGGAGGAGGGGGGCTGACAGAGAGGAGAGGGGGGCTGCCAGAGAGGAGGGGGGCTGACAGAGAGGAGAGGGGGGCTGACAGAGAAGAGAGGGGGGGCTGACAGATAGAAGAGGGGGGCTGACAGATAGGAGAGGGGGGGCTGACAGAGAGGAGATGGGGGCTGAAAGAGAGGAGGGAGGGCTGACAGAGAGGAGAGGGGGGCTGACAGAGAAGAGAGGGGGGGCTGACAGATAGAAGAGGGGGGCTGACAGATAGGAGAGGGGGGCTGACAGAGAGGAGATGGGGGCTGAAAGAGAGGAGGGAGGGCTGACAGAGAGGAGAGGGGGGGCTGACAGAGAGGAGGGGGGCTGACAGAGAGGAGAGGGGGGCTGACAGAGAGGAGGGGGGCTGACAGGGAGGAGAGGGGGGGCTGACAGATAGAAGAGGGGGGCTGACAGATAGGAGGGGGGCGCTGACAGAGAGGAGGGGGGGCTGACAGAGAGGAGAGGGGGGCTGACAGAGAGGAGATGGGGGCTGACAGAGAGGAGGGGGGCTGACAGAGAGGAGGGGGGGCTGACAGAGAGGAGAGGGGGGGCTGACAGATAGGAGAGGGGGGGCTGACAGAGAGGAGATGGGGGCTGACAGAGAGGAGGGGGGCTGACAGAGAGGAGGGGGTGGCTGACAGAGAGGAGGGGGGGGGCTGACAGAGAGGAGGGGGCTGCCGCTGCGATCATACCTTTGGGTTCCCGCATCCCGCTGTGCTGACAAGGTCTCGGGCTCCCCTGTCACCTCTCGTCTCCCACGGTCCCCAGCTGTGATGGAGCAGGAAGAGAACGAGGCCGAGGACCGTGAGGTCGGTCGGAGCTCACGGCTGCTTGCCTCTTACACAGACAGGCTACACCGGCGGTCTGTGATATGGAGCAGAGAGGCACGCGCCGCACAGCCGCCCCGGCCACATAATAAATACTGAGCTATGGGGCGGAGGACGGGACACAGACAGAGGCACTGGATATTAGTTGTGCCCGGGTTTCCAGGGGACAGAAACCCGGGCACAAGTTGCCAAACCCGTACTGTCCGGGTCAATCCCGTACGGGTGGCAACCCTAACTAAAAGGGTCTTCTAGGAAAGTGGACAGCCATGGCTTGATAATATACTGTCATATACTGTCATATACTGTCATATACTGTCACATACTGTCATATACTGTCACATACTGTCATATACTGTCATATACTGTACCTCCATAGACCCAGTCTGTCCGGACGGAGTGGTCAACTGCTCAGTAGCATCATTATAGGCTTACCTTTACGCAGTGGTGGCTGGTGTTGTATTTTGGGGGGGGGGCGGCAAACAATCCATCCCACTAAAACCCCCCCTGGTCAGTTGAGTCATGGGGACAGCACCCCCCCATCCCCCCCCCTGACATTTGGCCTGGTCACGGGTGCCCCCCCCAGTTGGTCAGTCAGTCGGGGGCCCCACAATTACCCGATCTCGCGGGCAGTGCGGCGGGTGACAGCGGCTTCTCACGAGGCTGCTTGTTTGCTCATTTCCCCCTGTGTGCGTCTTCTCTCTCCTCTCCTCCTCCTGCCTGCCAATCCAATCGGATCTCCTTTTGGCCAATCGGGTGATGGGTCCCATGACCCCCTTCCTGATTGGCCGGCTGGAGGAGATTCAGTGTTAAAATAGGGAATATTAATTCTCTATTGTCACACAACTGGGTGGGCTTTGGGCGCAGTGCCCTGCGCCACGAGCCCACCCTTTTTTGAAGCCTATTAGAGCTTTTGGTTCTAATCACATGCTTCAAAAAAAAAACCCTCCCCATTGGAATCCATGCGCCCGGCGCCCTGCATGTAGATCAGGGGGCTGGACGCATGAATAGGGGGGGCGGGGCTCCTGTGTGCCCCTAATGGACGGGCCGCCACTGCCTGTAGGTACAGGTTAAAAAAATCACCTAACTGTAAATATACATCATGTTTTTTACGTTAGCTATCTGCCATGATCCTGGTATCTTTTTTCTTTTGTTAAGCAGCCAGCCTTCAGATAAAAGCGATCCCAGTGGCAGATTCGCCGCGGGATCACTTTTATAGGCAGCGGGAGAGGTGCCCCCTCCCGCCACTTACCGTTTTTTCCGGGTTTACTGACAGGTCCGGTAAAGCGATCCAGTCCAACAGATAGCTGGACAAGAAGTCAAGTGCGGGCAAGCGACCTCCGACGTCACTTCCGGTTCTCGGCCATCACCTCTTTTTTTTTTTTTTTGATACCAACATTACATTTATTTTGCTTTTAAAGGTAAATGTGAGAGCCGGTGTCTTTTTGACCCCAGATCTCTCCATAAAGAGGACCTGTCATGCTCATTTCTAATACATTCTTTGTAATAGGAATAAAAGTGATCAAAAAAAAATAATTAAAAGGGACGGTGTAAAAATAAAAAATAAAATAAGTAAGAAAAAGAAAGATGTAAAGCGCCCCCATCCCTCCGAGCGCGCGTGCAGGAGCGAACGCATATGAAAGTCGCGCATGCATAAATAATAATACGAAAACGGTGTTCAAACCACACATGTGAGGTATCGTCGCGATCGACAGAGCCAGAGAAATAATTCCAGCCCTAGATCCTACTCTGAACTGGAAACCTGTAACAAAGTGTCACCCATGGAGATTTTTACGTACCGTAGTTTGTCGCCATTCCACGAGCGTGCGCAATTTTAAAGCATGTCATGTTAGGTATCTATTTACTCGACGTAACATCATCTTTCACATTATATTTAAAAATCGGGCTAACTTTATTGTTTTGTTATTTTTTTTAATTCATTAAAGTGTATTTTATTTTATTTTTTTAATTGCTTTTGAAAGACCGCTGCGCAAATACAGTGTGACATAAAATATTGCAACGACCGCCGTTTTAATCTCTAGGGTCTCTGCTAAAAATAATATAGAATGTTTGGGGGTTCTAAGTCATTTTCTAGCAAAAAATACAGATTTTTTTTTTTTACTTGTAAACAACAAAATGTCAGAAAAAGGCCTGGTCTTAAAGTGGTTAAGTTACAGGTCTTGTCCCTCCCCCCCTGCCTATGGCTGGACACAAAAAAAAAGCAGACGACCAATGAGCTTGTCTCTCAGTCCGCTCTCTCCTCCTATCAGCATGCTGCTTCCACAGTATAGTAGACCGCGTGAGAATAATACCAGGTCAAAATCATTGCATTTAAAACACAAAATCCGTGTAATGATGTATTGATGAGTACAGAGCTGCATTATTTGCACCTTTTATATCTGCCTTGAGTGCGTTTTTAAGCCCAATCAAACTCCAAGGAATTTTCCTCCTCCCGGAGATCTCAGGGTCTGTGTTCTCTGTATCTGACCGTTCTCTATATCGCAGGACACGGTCACCCGCTTTAAGAAGAATGTGAAGCAGCAGCTGAGCATCATGCGCTCCTACCTGAACATCATGGAGACGTCTCTGGGCCAGGAGGCGGACAAGGCAGAGCAGAACGCTACCGCCGCCCTGGTGGGGGAAAGGAAGAGCATGGCCCATTATGTGGAGCAGCTGAAGCAGATGGAGGGAGTCCTGAAAGACGTGGAAGGCCAGGAGCAAACCGAATTCCTGCGGGTAAACAATTCAACAAACAATGTCGTGGAGGGTTATTTGTCTGGAGCCGATTTAAAACTGGGAAAGTTCAACTGCAGGGAAAAGTTTATTTTTTTAAAGTTTCAGATGTAGTGGGGATGGATTTATCACTTATTGTGTCCCCATTGGTGACATTCCTCCTGACTTCCTCTATGTGTGTGGTCAGCCTTACACCCTTATTATACTCCATTGGCCCCTGTCTCCTACCTCCCTTCTATATTACCCTGTTTCCCCGAAAATAAGACCTAGCGTGATTGTCGGTGATGGCTGCAATATAAGCCCTACCCCCCAAATAAGCCCTACCCTGTTTCCCCGAAAATAATACCTAGCGTGATTGTCAGTGATGGCTGCAATATAAGCCCTACCTCCCAAATAAGCCCTACCCTGTTTCCCCCGAAAATAAGCCCTACTCCGAAAATAAGACCTAGCGTGATTGTCAGTGATGGCTGCAATATAAGCCCTACCCCCCAAATAGGACCTACCCCGTTTCCCCCAAAACTAAGCCCTACCCTGAAAATAAGACCTACAAGTACTTTAACTAGGGCTAATTTGGGGGGTAGGGCTTATATTGCAGCCATCCCCGACAATCATGCTAGGTCTTATTTTCGGGGAAACAGGGTAGTAGTCTAGTACTATGACCCCCCCCCCCCACTGAGAGCCATGGTTCCTTCCACCAACCCCTACATCAATGCCGAGTCCTGTGGTGATGTCGGGGTCAGCGGATGAAACCACGGTGTGCATTGGGGGAAACGGCATCTGACACTCCCAGAAGAGTTGAACGTCATGGAGGTTGATGGAGGTCGCAGCGCTGGAATGAAGGGGAAGTAGGAGACACCAACCAACGGAGAGGTAAGTGTTAAATCGCTTCTATTGCGGTAGACTTTAATTTGAATATACCACATTATGGCCACTAGATGGAGCTGAGGATCATAGAAACTGAACACACACTATATCACCAAAAGTATTGGGACGCTTGCCTTTACACGCACATGAACTTTAATGACATCCCAGTCTTAGTCCGTAGGGTTCAATATTGAGTTGGCCCACCCTTTGCAGCTATAACAGCTTCAACTCTTCTGGGAAGGCCGTCCACAAGGTTTAGGAGTGTGTCTATGGGAATGTTTGACCATTCTTCCAGAAGCACATTTGTGAGGTCAGGTACTGATGTTGGACGAGAAGGCCTGGCACGCAGTCTCCACTCTAATTCATCCCAAAGGTGTTCTATCGGGTTGAGGTCAGGACTCTGTGCAGGCCAGTCAAGTTCCTCCACCCCAAACTCGCTCATCCATGTCTTTATGGACCTTGCTAGTTTACTGGTCCAAATCTTTTAGTGGAGGGGGATTATGGTGTGGGGTTGTTTTTCAGGGGTTGGGCTTGGCCCCTTAGTTCAAGTTAGGCAGGCCAATCAAGTTCCTCCACCCCAAACTCGCTCATCCATGTCTTTATGGACCTTGCTTTGTGTACTGGTCCAAATCATGTGGTGGAGGGGAGATTATAGTGTGGGGTTGTTTTTCAGGGGTTGGCCCCTTAGTTCCAGTGAAGGGAACTCTTAAGGCGTCAGCATACCAAGACATTTTGAACAATTTCATGCTCCCAATTTTGTGTGAACAGTCTGGGGATGGCCCCTTCCTGTTCCAACATGACTGCTCACCAGTGCACAAAGAAAGGTCCATAAAGACATGGATGAGCGAGTTTGGGGTGGAGGAACTAGACTGACCTGCACAGAGTCCTGACCTCAACCCGATAGAACACCTTTGGGATGAGTTGGAGTGGAGGGCCAACTCAATATTGAACCCTATGGACTAAGACTGAGATTTAATTTAAGTTCATGTGTGTGTAAAGGTAGGCATCCCAATACTTTTGGTAATATAGTGTATTTAAGCATAAAGATACAATGTAAAAATTCTAGAAAACGCTGGAGGGAATTGGCAAATAATTCGGGATCCATTAGTGTCAATGGTTACATTTATTTGATAATTCTCTCCAGCATTCTCTAGAATTCTTACATTGTGTTTCTTCCTAAAATGTATTTATTGCCTATGATCTTCAGCCAAGTCTAGTGGCCATAATGTGGTGTTTGCCTATTCTCTCTGTTCCTTACAATTGAACCTTCCTTTGCTATTGCCTATAATAATTTAAAGAGTGTTTGACCAGAAGAGAAAATACCCCAAGAACATTCAATTTTGTCCCATTCTCACACCAGCTTATTAGTTCACAGAACGCATGTAAAATTCTCTCTTATTCAACGGCTTTTTTTTTTACAGCAGTTTTGATTATGTTTGGCTGTATACCTTAACCACTTCAGCCTCGGAGCATTTGGCTGGCCAAAGACCAGAGCACTTTTTGCGTTTCGGCACTGCGTCGCTTTAACTGACAATTGCGCGGTCGTGCGACGTGGCTCCCAAACAAAATTGATATCCTTTTTATCCCCCACAAATAGAGATTTCTTTTGGTGGTATTTGATCACCTCCGCGGTTTTTATTTCTTGCGCTATACACAAAAAATAGAGACAATTTTGAAAAGAACGCAATATTTTTAACTTTTTTCTATAATAAATATCCCCAAAAAATATATAAAAAACATTTTTTTCCCTCAGTTTAGGCTGATACGTATTCTTCTACATATTTTTGGTATAAAAAAAAATCGCAATAAGCGTTTATTGATTGGTTTGCGCAAAAGTTATATCGTTTACAAAATAGGGGATAGTTTTATGGCATTTTTATTAATATTTTTTTTTTCACTAGTAATGGCGGCGATCAGCGATTTTTATCGTGACTGCGACATTATGGCGGACAGATCGTACACTTTTGGCGCTATTTTGGGACCATTCACATTTATATAGTGATCAGTGCGATTAAAAATGCATTGATTACTGTGTAAATGTGACTGGCAGGGAAGGGGTTAACCACTAGGGGGGCGCTGAAGGGGTTAAGTGTGTCCTAGGGAGTGATTCTAACTATGGGGGGGAGGGGCTTTGTGTGACATGACACTGATCACTGCTCCCGATTACAGGGAGCTGTGATCAGTGTCCTGTCACTAGGCAGAACAGGGAGATGCTTGTTTACATCAGCATTTCCCCATTCTTCCTCTTGTGAGACGATCGCGGGTATCCCCGCGGACATCGAGTCTGTGGCACCCGCGATCACACTCACGGAGTTCGCGGCGGGCGCGCCCACAATGCCGCGTCTTAAAGGGCAACGTACAGGTACGTTAATATGTCTGTCCGTGCCCTTCTGCTGACGTATATCGGCGTGAGCCGGTCGGCAAGTGGTTAAAAATAACGCCAGCTGCCTAAATTAATGGAGACGGCTATTTATATCTCAGTCTCTGATTTCGCAATATGATGATGATTTACAATCAGACATTTATACTCATCATTCTAATCTTCTGTATTTATTTTGTTTGCAGAAATTCTGTGTGGTGACATCTAGGTAAGATACAAAAAAAAAAAAAAAAGAATCCGCATTTTATATGTGAAACCAACAACTCTTCCGCTGTTGTAGGGCTACAAGTCTCAACATAGCAGATGTAGATGGTATATTTCCCCTTTAACCACTCTTACTGTAGAGAACACTTTCCTTTAGTGATGTTATATCTCCTTTTCCCCTTATCATCGCTGTTCCCTTGTCTTTTGTACAGCCCTTTAACTGTAAAGAACCCTATCCTATAGCAAATTGAACCCTCCTTTTCACCTCATTATCGATGTTCTCTTGTCTTTTATACACCCCCTTAAAGTGGTTGTATACCCCCAATTTTAACTTTTACCTATAGGTAAGTTTAAAATAAGGCTTACCTATAGGTGGTGGAAATATCTCCTAAACGTGCGCCATTTGTGAGATATTTACACTGTAGTGCGCTGATGATGTTATCGGCGCATGCTCTGTGAAGAAACGAACCTCCGTGCCGTTGCTAACTGAGCATGTGCCGTGACTGGCGACTCCGGCCCGCATGCGTGGGAGTGACGTCACGCGGCTCCGGCCAGTCACCCAGCTGGAGTCCGTGGCCCTGGGAGGAAAAGGGGCGAAGATGGATGCTTCCTGCAGCGGGGTCAGTTTGCAGGTCAGTGCCACATAATGGGCTAGTATGCGATGCATACTAGCCTATTATGCTTTTACTTTGCAGGGTTTGCAGGAAACAAAAGAGGACGTAAAACCCATCAGGGTTTACTTCCTCTTAAACTGTAGAAAAACCCTAGCCTAGAGCAAATGTAAATCTTCTTTTCATTTTATCATTGACGTTTACTTGTCTTTTGCACATTCCTTTAAAGAGGAAGTAAACCCTCTGAAATAATTTAAAAAAAATTACAACCTTCAAGACAAAGGCATAATGAGCTAGTATGCGTAGCATACTAGCTCATTATGAATTACTTACCTGAGATCGAAGCCCCCGCAGCCATCCTCGTTCCCCTACTCCGTCCCCGCCATGTATCCTGGAGTGACTTCCGTGTTTGCAGGCTCCGGCGCTGTGATTGGCCAGAGCCATGATGACGTCACTCCTGCGCATGCGTGTGGGAGCCACCAGTGACGGCACTATAGCCCTGGGAAACGGCACACTCAGTGCGCCTGCTCCGTAGGCAGCATTACAGTCTTTTTTGCAAATATCTCCTAAACCGTGTAGGTTAAGGAGATATTGAAAGCACCTACAGGTAAGCCTTAATCTAGGCTTTACTGTAGGTGAAAGTTGTCCCTGAAGGTTTACAGCCACTTTCACTGTATAGAATCCATAGCTCCCAACTGCCCCTGATTTTAGGTGACTGTCCCTGATTTGGAACAATGTCCCTCTTTCCTTTTCATTTGCCCCTCATTTTTGACAATTTTTGGTCTGATCTTTTTAGTTGTATATGAAATGCACTTTTTATCTTTCAAAAAGTGTTTCCCAGTGCTAAACCTTTCATCCAACTGCATTTCTTAATGTCAAAAGCCAATATAGGAATAGTAGTGGTAAAAAAAAAAAAAAAAGCACTTAAACGTTTAACTAATCTTTTTTTTTTTTTTTTTTTTTTTGTATAATTCTCCTTTAAGCACTTCAGCCCCAAAAGATTTTACCCCCTTCCTGACCAGAGCACTTTTTGTGATTCGGCACTGTGTCACTTTAACTGACAATTGCGCGGTCATGCGATGCTGTACCCAAACAAAACTAACGTCCTTTTTTTCCCACAAATAGAGCTTTCTTTTGGTGGTATTTGATCACCTCTGCGGTTTTTATTTTTTGCGCTATAAACAAAAAAAGACAATTTTGAAAAAACACATCATTTTTTACTTTTTGCTATAATAAATATCCTCGAAAATATATAAAAAAAACATTTTTTTTCCTCAATTTAGGCCCATATGTATTCTTCTACATATTTTTGGTAAAAAAAAATAAAAAAATAGCAATAAGTGAATATTGATTGGTTTGCGCAAAATTTATAGCGTCTATAAAATAGGGGATAGTTTATGGCATTTTTAAATTAATTATTTTTTAATTAATAATGGCGGTGATCTGCGAATTTTATCGGGACTGCGGCATTATGGCGGACACATCGGACACTTTTGACACTATTTTGGGAAAATTGTCATTTATACAGCGATCAGTGCTATTAAAATGCATTGATTACTGTGTAAATGACACTGTCAGTGAAGAGGTTAAACACTAGGGGGCAGTGAAGGGGTTAAGTGTGTCCTAGGGAGTGATTCTAACTGTGGGGAGGAGGGGCTTCAACACAGGACAGTGATCATTGCTCTCTGTCCTGTCACTGGGCAGAACGGGGAAATGCTTTGTTTACAAAATCATCTCCCCGTTCTACCTCTCCGTGACACGATCGCGGGCACCCGGCGGACATCGAGTCCGCGGGACCTGCAGTCACGGTGACCGCGGCAGGCGCGCGCGCCCGCAATACCGCTTCTTAAAGGGGATGTACCTGTACGCCCTTTTGTCTACCAGTGCCATTCTGCCGATGTAAATCGGCGTGCGCTGGTCGGCAGTCGGTTAAGGGGGTGTGGCAGGGGGCGTGTCCTATGCCTACATACCTTTGCTAATAGGTGTCCCTCATCTCAAAAAAGTTGGGAGGTATGAGAATCCCTTCCTATAGCAAAATGAAATCTCCTTTTCACTCTATCATTGTTCATTTGCCTTTTGTACAACCCTTTAACTGTAAAGAGCCCCTTCCTATCAATGGCGACCCTAGGGGGGGCCAGAGGGGGCCCTGACCCCCCCAACATTATGCTGTGCCCCACCATGTGCGCCCCCAAAAAAAAAAAAATTTTTTTTTTTTTTTTTTTACAAAAATCATTGTCTAAGAGGGAGAGAGTCCCCAGTCAGCTCCTGTGGGTGATTCCTCCCCCCTCCCTCTGCTCGCTGACACTGCATAATGCGAGCGCTCACACAACCACGGCCGCCCGATCTGCTCCTTCACCTGCATCCTCATTGGCAGGGAGAAGAGCGAGTTGCAGGAAGGACTCCACCAGGACTCTCAGTTACTGAAAAAACAGACTGCTTTCTCCTGTCCTTAGGACAGGAGGACCAGCCTGTAAATTCCAAGAGATGCCAGACCAGCGCTGTCAATAGCAGGGGCAGGACAGCAAGAGGAGGCTGGGGAACCCCACAGTGGCAGAACACCAAGGGCCCGGTGGCAAGACAACCTTTGCAACCCTGATAGTTCTCCCACTGCTTTGGATCCTTATATTTTCTTTATATGCTGGTGACATATATCTCTTGTTTTCTGCCACCGTGGGGGACCCCAATACAGTGGGAAGGGAGCTCACTGCAGAACATGTGAAAGGGCCCGTTGTGGGGTCGTAGTAATATATATATATATATACACACACACATTTTATAGTTGCCCCCCTACTTTTGTCCCTGTCCCCCCATGTGCCCCCCCTAAATTTGAAAGCTGGAGACGCCACTGCTTCCTATAGCAAAGTAAAAATCTTATCACCTTATCATGGATGTTCCCTTGTCTTTTTGTACAACTCTTTAACTGTAAAGAACCCTATCCTATAAAAAAAAAAAAAAAAAAAAGAAAACAGAAAAACAAAAACAAAATCTCCTTTTAATTTTATCAGTGATGTCCCTAATTGTCTTTATACAGGACTTGGATTAAAGAGTTAATTTGTTACATTGTTACTGTGACATAATACATATTATTAGCATGGTAGGTTGTCCTGAGACTTGTAGTTCCAGCACAGTCGGAGGATCACCTCACTGACAGTTAATAAATACCAGCAGTATAATGCAGAGTTCTGTTATCAGGTTGGGTAAGATCCTATCTGAGCCTCCTCTTCCCGGCCGTCTGGATATTCAGCTGCCCATCATCTCCGATGAGTTCAAGTTCCAGGTGTGGCGGAAGATGTTCCGGGCGCTGATGCCAGGTAAGATTCAGGGAGGGGCTTCGGGGTGGGACACACCTGATTGGCCCACATTACACAGAACTAATCATAATAATCCAGTACTGACTCAGGATTTCCATCATTGTCTGCTCATTGATGAGTCCAATAGCAGACCCCGTGACACACAATCAATGGGGGGCAACTTTATTCACCAAATGTAGACTGTACAGAGAATTTTGAAATGTGCAAATTTGTTTCAAATTCGTTTTTCTTTTAATGATTTTCGACAAATTCGTTAATTCAGAAAATCCGAATTAACGAAAACCCGTGTAACGAATTTTTCCGGATATTCGTAAATTCAAAAATTCGTAAATTCGAAAATCCGAAAATTAGAAAATCTGAAATAATAACTTAACTATTACTAACTATTAATTTATAGGTATTGGAATTTCCTTTCAAATCTGGCTGTTAGTGAACATGACGAAAACGAAGTTACGAATTATCCGAAATAAGGAATGCCGTATCTAAACGAATGGAATGTAACGAACTAATAATAACAAATAACAACAGTAATAATTAAAACTTATTATTATTATTATTATTATTATTATTTATTAAGTCATTCCGTTTCATTTTTTTTTAGATACAGCATTCGTTATTTCGGATAATTCGTAACTTTGAATAAATTCGTATTCGTTACGTTCACTAACAGCCAAATTTGAAAGGAAATTCCAATACCTATAATTTTATAATTAGTTATGATTAGGTAGTTATTCTTTAGAATTTTGGGATTTTCTTTCTTTTTTTCTGATTTTTAGAATTTACAAATTTTAGAATTTATGAATTTTCGAATTGCAATCATAATGAATGACCCAAAAAAAAACAAAAAAAACAAATGAAACAAAAATGAACAAATTTTTCGGCAGTGCACATGTCTACAGAAAATCGCCCTTCAAGGTTTACAAAGTATCAATATGAACTTCTACCTGTCTGCTGGTACCCCAGGGCATCTTCCAGTACCATTGCTGAACTCCAGCTCCTCTGCCCAGGGGGCACCCAGGGAGTGCTGCTGTAGCCTTGACTTTTCTGACTTCTGAGGCAGGCCACACCCCTATTTTTTTTTTTTTTAATTTGTATCTAATGCTGGCATGTTTTTAGCCATTTACAGCAATCACTGTCCCGCAAAGGAGCTTACACTCTAATGCCCATAGGATGCTTGTGAGGCAATTAATCTACACATAGGCGTGCCACCCTAATTAGCCTATGTGGAACATACTCCCCCTGTTTAGACCTCTAATATTTCACCAACGCCCCCTAATGGGGCTCCTAAAAAAAATAGTAAAAAAAAAAAAAATGAAAAAAATTTTTTTTTTGAAAAATACTAAAAAAATAAAATAATAAAAATGAAAAAATACTGACACCGACCTCTGCCCTACTGACATCGTCAGTATATATATATATATATATATATATATATATATATATACACCTATACACACACATGCACACACACATGCATGTGTGTTTGAGCTTTGGGGTGCACACCTTAATGCAATAGGCTGCGCACACCTATGACTTTGTTGATATGATTTTGGAAGGAAAGTGCGACATCCAGAAGAAACCCATACGAGTACAGGAAAAACATACAAACTCCATGCAGGTAATGTCCCTGGTGGTAATTGGATCCAACAAGCTGTTAGCCTGCAATACCACATATGCCCAGCAGGTGACAGCAGTAGCACAGCATTCACATTTCAGTGTTACATCACAGTGTTACACGCACTCCCTCTGTATGTCCATGGTGGCAAAAAGTTAAAGTGTAACATAAATGTAATATATTGCTTGCCACTTGTTAGATGAGGTTGCTGATTTTTTTTTTTTTTCAGAATTGTAATACTTTATTTTTACCTGTTGAACCCGCCAGGAACATGCTTCTTGTTCTAGAGTGACTACTACCCTCACTCATTATACCATATCTATGGAACAGCAAAATAATGTTAGCACTACAGGACACCTCCCTTATCTCCATAATATGGGGGGGGGGGGTGACAGCCAAGAACAGTGTAACTCATAACATTGCAGACAGAGAGAATAGGAAGTTATCGACTTACAAGGATCTATGGGTATTTTTTGCACAGATATAACAAAACATTTTAACCACTTAAGGACCGAGCCTCTTTCTGAGATTTGGTGTTTACAAGTTAAAAACTTTTTTTTTTTTTTTTGCTAGAAAATTACATAGAACCCCCCAAACATTATATATATTTTTTTCTAACACCCTAGAGAATAAAATGGCGGTCGTTGCAGTACTTACTGTCACACCGTATTTGCGCAGTGGTCTTACAAGCGCATTTTGTTTGGAAAAAATACACTTCTTTGAATTAAAAAAATATGACAGCAGGAAAGTTAGCTTTTTTTTTTTTTATATATTTATTGTGAAAGATAATGTTACGCCGAGTAGATTGATACCCAACATGTCACGCTTCAAAATTGCGCCGCCCGCTCGTGGAATGATAACAAAATTTTACCCTTACAAAATCTCCATAGGCGATGTTTAAAAAATTCTACAGGTTGCATGTTTTAAGTTACAGAGGAGGTCTAGGGCTAGAATTATTGCTCTCACTCTACCGATCGCAGCGATACCTCACATGTGTAGTTTGACCACCGTTTTCATATGCGGGTGCTACTCACATATGCATTCACTTCTGCACGCGAGCTCGTCGGGACGGGGCGCATTTACATTTTTTTTTTCCTTATTTATTTTACTTTTTATTTTTTACTTTTTACGCTGTTCTTTTTAAAAACAAAAATGTGTCACTTTTATTCCTATTACAAGGAATGTAAACATCCCTTGTAATAGAAAAAAGCATGGCAGGACCTCTTAAATATGAGATCTGGGGTCAAAAAGACGTCACATCTCATATTGACACTAAAATGCAATAAAAAAAAAAAAAAAGTAATGTCATTTAAAAAAATAAAAATAAAAAAAATGTCTCTTTAAGAGCTATGGGCGGAAGTGAGGTTTCAACGTCAATTCCGCCCTGCAATGTTATGGAGACGGGTGGGGGGCCATCTTCCTCTCCCCTTCATACCAAGCCAGGGAGAAGACCCGATCGCCTCCGCCGCTACCGGCGGCTCAGGTAATCGGCGGAGGGCACCGGAGCACGGCAGGAGGGGGGGGTCGCCGATAAAAGTGGTCTTGCAGCGAATCCACCGCAGAGGCCACTTTTATCTGAAAGCGGACCGCCCGCTGAAGAAGACGATACCGGGGTTATGGTAGCTACCTGCTGCCATAACAACATTATTCCTCTTCATAGTACCAACGTATAACGACTGGAAGTGGTTAAGTAGTATATTTAGCAGATGAAAAGGGAATAAATAAGAGAAGTTCACTGTTGGGGTTTTTCTAAGCTTTAAAGTTGAACTCTGGGCAGAGATCAGCCCTTTTGCAGCAAGGCTGGAGAGCGAGGGGAAGTTCACTTTAGTTCATGATCTGACAAGAGGATACTGATAGGAGGAGAGAGCAGAGAGATGAGCTCATCAGCATGCTGCTTCTCCTTTCACTGTCCAGTCACAAGCTGGGGGTGGGTCTGGGATGACCTGGAAGTGGGTTGAATGATGCTGGCCATTAGACTGAGGACATCTAGTTGCAGAACAAAAATACTGCAGGGAAATCTCTTGATTGAAGGTGAACATTGCAGCAAAATATGGTTTAGCTATTTTATCTAATAATGGGTTATTCATGTTTAGTTTATTTATGGCTGAAGTCCTGCATTAGGACAAGATATAGGAGGGCACTACTGAGTCATATTATATTGTAAATTGATTTAAAAGAAGTGGCCAAATATAGAAGTTTATCCGTAGATAGAAAAATGTCATCATTTACCCCAAAAAAGGAGTATCCGTTACTTTAATGTACAGTTATGTAAATGTTATTTGAAATTGTTAGAACAAAAGATAAAAAAAACACTAAGGGGTATATTTATGGAAAAAAAAAGAAAGAAAAAAAATACATAGCAATTTACACTGTGAAATTTTGTTTGTTCTGTACAAATGTGACAAAAAAAAAAAGATTTTCAGGTTATTTTCTATGCTGGATGAATGTTGTTGATTGATATAAACTGAAAAAATATTGCATTTGGCCACTAGGTGGTGCTATGTATTATAGGAAGTACCCATGATACTTAGCACCATCTAGTGGCCAAACAGGGTATTTTCTGTTTTAAATCAATTATAAACATTCCTCCAGAACAGGAAATAGCCCAATTTGTTTGCACACTTCATATAGAATGAATGTGCATGCACTTTCACAGGAATCATTTTTTTTTTTTTTTTTTTTTAAAGTACACCCTTAAACACATCTTATCATTTGTAAGTTACTATTTCGTTTCTGAGATGGTGGCAAGTGCTAGCATGCAAATGAGCTTATCTCTTAAATTGCACCCAGAATATCTATGCTCTCCCTGCTTGGAAATAATTGAGAGTCAGTGGGAGGGAAGCTGTGTCTATCCCCACCCCCTATCTCCCCCAATAAGAGAAATATTATGAGGAGGTGTGGCCCTGTCTGATTTGAGTTTTCCACAATTGATGTGACCGCCACCGTTTTCTTTCACATTTCTTCACAGCTCTGGAAAACCTAACCTTTGACCCCAACTCGGCCCAGCAGAACCTGGTCATCTCCTCCGACGGCAAATCGGTCGAATGTTCTGACCACAAACAGTCAGTGTCTGATGACCCAGCGCGTTTCGACAAGAGCAACTGCTTAGTCACCAATGAGAGCTTCACGGAAGGAGAGCATTACTGGGAGGTTATCGTGGAGGACAAGCCAAGGTGGGCCCTGGGTGTCATCTCTGAATCTGCCAACCGCAAGGGCAAGCTGCACGCCACCCCTGCCAATGGCTTCTGGCTCCTGGGATGCAAGGACGGGAAGGTCTACGAGGCCCATGTAGAGCAGAAGGAACCTCGAACCCTCCGCGTGGATGGTCGCCCGGAAAAGATCGGGATCTACCTCAGCTTTTCTGATGGGGTCATCTCCTTCTTCGACTCGGACGACGAGGACAACGTCAAACTCCTGTACACGTTCCATGAGCGATTCTCGGGCCGCCTCCACCCATTCTTCGATGTCTGCTGGCATGACAAGGGAAAGAACGCCCAGCCCTTGAAGATCTACGCATCACCTGGTACCCAGCTATAAATTCAGTCCTGACGTTGGCCATCAACACAACTGCATGTTTCATGAACCCAACCGAGGAGCAGTAGGTTAATGCATGTAGAATTCAGGAACCAGTCAGTCTACCTCCAAACTAACAAATCTTAGCCCAATGCCATCAATGGCTCTAAAAATGTAGGGCTCAATTGTCATTTTGGCACAACAACTAGCTGGTTCCAGGGGTTCCTCCAACCCAGCACCAGATCCACAGACGAAAACCAATATCTACGCAATATCCACAATGTGAAGATAATTTCTTTTTACTCAGTATTAGTAGAACCCAAAAATTTTTACTGAATTGTTTAAAAACACGATGAATGGAAATGCACCCAACAAACAGAAGATGAAGAGGGCCCAGCTTGAAGCACCACACCATGTTACAACACTGATGGTTGAGCTTGAAGGACATATCATTTCAACCTATGTATTGTGAGGGGCTTCTGAATAAATTGGTTTATATAAAAGATCTTCGAGTGGCCTTCACTTCTCAGAAATAAAGAGATCTCAGATCACTCAGTTATCTCACAGAGAGACGTTTTAATGCATAAAACTGACTTCCTGTCTAGTGTAAGTCATAGGGAAACCTGCCAAAGAGCTTAAACATGTGGGTAGCAGGGGGATGGGGCGGTTCAACAGGTGGCGGAGTTGTGGTTTTACTGGTGCTTTGCTCGGTTGATGCACGTGCTCTGAGGATGCAAGCACATTGCTATGCTTTGGGGCAGTTTTATAAAATCATGGCCTGTTTGCAAGATCATATGTTGGGCCCCATTGTTCCATTAAAAAAAAAAAAAGTGGTGTGCTCAGTATGTCACAGTGAAGAGTGGGCATGGTTTTCATTGTGCCAGGGACATTGCTAGGACTGTAAAAGACATGGGGGCCACCTTTGGGCACACCAAGTAGAAGAGTAGTGTGGCACGTGTAGCATGGGTGTGGCCAAATTGCTTTACAGTGGGTGGGCATAAGGGGCATGGTTAAATAATCCCCCCCTCCAGTGTAATCCCCCTCATGTCAGACTGTCCCCCAGTATAATCCCCCCCCCCCCCATCGCCAGGTCAGTCTGTATAATCGACACCCAGATCAGTCTGTCCCCCAGTATAATGCCCCCAAGGTCAGTCTGTCCCCCAGTATAACCCACCCAGGTCAGTATGTCCCCCAGTATAACCCCCCCAGGTCAGTCTGTCCCCCAGTATAATCCCCCCAGCTCAGTCTGTCCCCCAGTATAACCCCCCCAGGTCAGTCTGTCCCCCAGTATAATCCCCCCAGGTCAGTCTGTCCCCCAGTAAAACCCCCCCAGGTCAGTCTGTCCCCCAGTATAACCCCCCCAGGTCAATCTGTCCCCCAGTTTAATCCCCCCAGGTCAGTCTGTTCCCCAGTATAACCCCCCCCAGGTCAGTCTGTCCCCCAGTTAAATCCCCCCCCCCCAGTTCAATCTGTCCTCCAGTATAATTCCCCCCAGGTCAGTCTGTCCCCAAGTATAATGCTTCCCCTCAGGTCAGTCTGGCCCCCCCCCCCCCATATAATCCCCCCAGGTCAGTGTCTCCTAGTATAATACTTTCTAGTTCCTACCTAGGTTAATCTGTCTCCCAGTATAATCCCCCCTCGGGTCAGTCTGTCCCCCAGTATAATCCTTCCCCCAGGCCCCCAGGTCAGTCTGTCCCCCAGTATAATCCTTCCCCCAGGTCAGTCTGTCCCCCAGTATAATCCTTCCCCCAGGTCAGTCTGTCCCCCAGTATAATCCTTCCCCCAGGTCAGTCTGTCCCCCAGTATAATCCTTCCCCCAGATAAGTCTGTCCCCCAGTATAATCTCCCCCAGGTCAATCTGTCCTCCAGTATATTTCCCCCCCAGGTCAGTCTGTCCCCCAGTATAATCCCCCCAAGGTCAGTCTGTCCCCCAGTATAATCCTTCCCCCAGGTAAGTCTGTCCCCCAGTAAAATCCCCCCCCAGGTCAGTCTGTCCCCCAGTATAATCCCCCCAGGTCAGTCTGATCCCCAGTATAACCCCCCAGGTCAGTCTGTCCCCCAGTTAAATCCCCCCCAGTTCAATCTGTCCTCCAGTATAATTCCCCCCCCCCAGGTCAGTCTGTCCCCAGTATAATCCCCCCAGGTCAATCTGTTCCCCAGTATAATCTCCCCAGGTCAGTCTGTCTCCCAGTGTAATCCCCCCTCGGGTCAGTCTGTCCCCCAGTATAATCCTTCCCCCAGGCCCCCAGGTCAGTCTGTCCCCCAGTATAATCCTTCCCCCAGGTCAGTCTGTCCCCCAGTATAATCCTTCCCCCAGGTCAGTCTGTCCCCCAGTATAATCCTTCCCCCAGGTCAGTCTGTCCCCCAGTAAAATCCTTACCCCAGATAAGTCTGTCCCCCAGTATAATCTCCCCCAGGTCAATCTGTCCTCCAGTATATTTCCCCCCCAGGTCAGTCTGTCCCCCAGTATAATCCCCCCAAGGTCAGTCTGTCCCCCAGTATAATCCTTCCCCCAGGTAAGTCTGTCCCCCAGTAAAATCCCCCCCCCAGGTCAGTCTGTCCCCCAGTATAATCCCCCCAGGTCAGTCTGATCCCCAGTATAACCCCCCAGGTCAGTCTGTCCCCCAGTTAAATCCCCCCCAGTTCAATCTGTCCTCCAGTATAATTCCCCCCCCAGGTCAGTCTGTCCCCAGTATAATCCCCCCAGGTCAATCTGTTCCCCAGTATAATCTCCCCAGGTCAGTCTGTCTCCCAGTATAATCCCCCCCAGGTCAGTCTGTCCCCCAGTATAATCCCCCAGGTCAGTCTGTCCCCCTGTATAATCCCCCCAGGTCAGTCTGTCCCCCAGTATAATCTGCCCAGGTCAGTCTGTCCCCCAGTATAATCCCCCCCAGGTCAGTCTGTCCCCCAGTATAATCCCCCCCAGGTCAGTCTGTCCCCCAGTATAATCCCCCCAGGTCAGTCTGTCCCCCAGTATAACCCCCCCAGGTAAGTCTGTCCCCTAGTATAACCCCCCCAAGTCAGTCTGTCCCCCAGTATAATCCCCCCCAGGTCAGTCTGTCCCCCAGTATAATCCCCCCCAGGTCAGTCTGTCCCCCAGTATAATCCCCCAGGTCAGTCTGTCCCCCAGTATAATCCCCCTAGGTCAGTCTGTCCCCCAGTATAACCCCCTTCCAAGTCAGTCTGTCCCCCAGTATAATCCCCCCCAGGTCAGTCTGTCCCCCAGTATAATCCCCCCCAGGTCAGTCTGTCCCCCAGTATAATCCCCCCAGGTCAGTCTGTCCCCCAGTATAATCCCCCCAGGTCAGTCTGTCCCCCAGTATAATCCCCCCCAGGTCAGTCTGTCCCCCAGTATAATCCCCCCAGGTCAGTCTGTCCCCCAGTATAATCCCCCCCAAGTCAGTCTGTCCCCCAGTATAATCCCCCCAGGTCAGTCTGTCCCCCAGTATAATCCCCCCCAAGTCAGTCTGTCCCCCAGTATAATCCCCCCAGGTCAGTATGTCCCCCAGTATAACCCCCCCAGGTCAGTCTGTCCCCCAGTATAACCCCCCCAGGTCAGTCTGTCCCCCAGTATAATCCCCCCAGGTCAGTCTGTTCCCCAGTATAACCCCCCCAGGTCAGTCTGTCCCCCAGTTAAATCCCCCCCCAGTTCAATCTGTCCTCCAGTATAATTCCCCCCCAGGTCAGTCTGTCCCCAAGTATAATGCTTCCCCTCAGGTCAGTCTGCCCCCCCCCCCCCATATAATCCCCCCAGGTCAGTGTCTCCTAGTATAATACTTCCTAGTTCCTACCTAGGTTAATCTGTCTCCCAGTATAATCCCCCCTCGGGTCAGTCTGTCCCCCAGTATAATCCTTCCCCCAGGCCCCCAGGTCAGTCTGTCCCCCAGTATAATCCTTCCCCCAGGTCAGTCTGTCCCCCAGTATAATCCTTCCCCCAGGTCAGTCTGTCCCCCAGTATAATCCTTCCCCCAGGTCAGTCTGTCCCCCAGTATAATCCTTCCCCCAGGTCAGTCTGTCCCCCAGTATAATCCTTCCCCCAGATAAGTCTGTCCCCCAGTATAATCTCCCCCAGGTCAATCTGTCCTCCAGTATATTTCCCCCCCAGGTCAGTCTGTCCCCCAGTATAATCCCCCCAAGGTCAGTCTGTCCCCCAGTATAATCCTTCCTCCAGGTAAGTCTGTCCCCCAGTAAAATCCCCCCCCAGGTCAATCTGTCCTCCAGTATAATCCTCCCCCAGGTCAGTCTGTCACCAAGTATAATGCTTCCCCTCAGGTCAATCTGCCCCCCATACCCCACATAATCCCCCATAGGTCAGTGTCTCCTAGTATAATACTTCCTACCTAGGTTAATCTGTCTCCCAGTATAATCCCCCCAGGTCAGTCTGTCCCTCAGTATAATCCCCCCAGGTCAGTCTGTCCCCCAGTATAATCCCCCCAGGTCAGTCTGTCCCCCAGTATAATCCCCCCAGGTCAGTCTGTCCCCCAGTATAATCTCCCCCAGGTCAGTCTGTCCCCCAGTATAATCCCCCAGGTCAGTCTGTCCCCCAGTATAATCCCCCCCAGGTCAGTCTGTCCCCCAGTATAATCCCCCCTAGGTCAGTCTGTCCCCCAGTATAATCACCCCCAGGTCAGTCTGTCCCCAGTATAATCCCCCCAGGTCAATCTGTTCCCCAGTATAATCTCCCCAGGTCAGTCTGTCTCCCAGTATAATCCCCCCCAGGTCAGTCTGTCCCCCAGTATAATCCCCCAGGTCAGTCTGTCCCCCTGTATAATCCCCCCAGGTCAGTCTGTCCCCCAGTAAAATCTGCCCAGGTCAGTCTGTCCCCCAGTATAATCCCCCCCAGGTCAGTCTGTCCCCCAGTATAATCCCCCCAGGTCAGTCTGTCCCCCAGTATAATCCCCCCAGGTCAGTCTGTCCCCCAGTATAACCCCCCCAGGTAAGTCTGTCCCCTAGTATAACCCCCCCAAGTCAGTCTGTCCCCCAGTATAATCCCCCCCAGGTCAGTCTGTCCCCCAGTATAATCCCCCCAGGTCAGTCTGTCCCCCAGTATAATCCCCCCAGGTCAGTCTGTCCCCCAGTATAATCCCCCTAGGTCAGTCTGTCCCCCAGTATAACCCCCTTCCAAGTCAGTCTGTCCCCCAGTATAATCCCCCCCAGGTCAGTCTGTCCCCCAGTATAATCCCCCCCAGGTCAGTCTGTCCCCCAGTATAATCCCCCCAGGTCAGTCTGTCCCCCAGTATAATCCCCCCCAGGTCAGTCTGTCCCCCAGTATAATCCCCCCAGGTCAGTCTGTCCCCCAGTATAACCCCCCCCAAGTCAGTCTGTCCCCCAGTATAATCCCCCCAGGTCAGTCTGTCCCCCAGTATAATCCCCCTAGGTCAGTCTGTCCCCCAGTATAATCCCCCTAGGTCAGTCTGTCCCCCAGTATAACCTCCTTCCAAGTCAGTCTGTCCCCCAGTATAATCCCCCCAGGTCAGTCTGTCCCCCAGTATAATCCCCCCCAGGTCAGTCTGTCCCCCAGTATAATCCCCCCAGGTCAGTCTGTCCCCCAGTATAATCCCCCTAGGTCAGTCTGTCCCCCAGTATAACCCCCTTCCAAGTCAGTCTGTCCCCCAGTATAATCCCCCCCAGGTCAGTCTGTCCCCCAGTATAATCCCCCCAGGTCAGTCTGTCCCCCAGTATAATCCCCCCCAGGTCAGTCTGTCCCCCAGTATAATCCCCCTAGGTCAGTCTGTCCCCCAGTATAATCCCCCTAGGTCAGTCTGTCCCCCAGTATAACCCCCTTCCAAGTCAGTCTGTCCCCCAGTATAATCCCCCCCAGGTCAGTCTATCCCCCAGTATAATCACCCCCAGGTCAGTCTGTCCCCAGTATAATCCCCCCAGGTCAATCTGTTCCCCAGTATAATCTCCCCAGGTCAGTCTGTCTCCCAGTATAATCCCCCCCAGGTCAGTCTGTCCCCCAGTATAATCCCCCAGGTCAGTCTGTCCCCCTGTATAATCCCCCCAGGTCAGTCTGTCCCCCAGTATAATCTGCCCAGGTCAGTCTGTCCCCCAGTATAATCCCCCCCAGGTCAGTCTGTCCCCAGTATAATCCCCCCCAGGTCAGTCTGTCCCCCAGTATAATCCACCCAGGTCAGTCTGTCCCCCAGTATAACCCCCCCAGGTAAGTCTGTCCCCTAGTATAACCCCCCCAAGTCAGTCTGTCCCCCAGTATAATCCCCCCCAGGTCAGTCTGTCCCCCAGTATAATCCCCCCCAGTATAATCCCCCCCAGGTCAGTCTGTCCCCCAGTATAATCCCCCCAGGTCAGTCTGTCCCCCAGTATAATCCCCCCCAAGTCAGTCTGTCCCCCAGTATAATCCCCCCAGGTCAGTCTGTCCCCCAGTATAATCCCCCTAGGTCAGTCTGTCCCCCAGTATAATCCCCCTAGGTCAGTCTGTCCCCCAGTATAATCCCCCCAGGTCAGTCTGTCCCCCAGTATAATCCCCCTAGGTCAGTCTGTCCCCCAGTATAATCCCCCTAGGTCAGTCTGTCCCCCAGTATAACCCCCTTCCAAGTCAGTCTGTCCCCCAGTATAATCCCCCCAGGTCAGTCTGTCCCCCAGTATAATCCCCCCCAGGTCAGTCTGTCCCCCAGTATAATCCCCCCAGGTCAGTCTGTCCCCCAGTAAAATCTGCCCAGGTCAGTCTGTCCCCCAGTATAATCCCCCCCAGGTCAGTTTGTCCCCCAGTATAATCCCCCCAGGTCAGTCTGTCCCCCAGTATAATCCCCCCAGGTCAGTCTGTCCCCCAGTATAACCCCCCCAGGTAAGTCTGTCCCCTAGTATAACCCCCCCAAGTCAGTCTGTCCCCCAGTATAATCCCCCCCAGGTCAGTCTGTCCCCCAGTATAATCCCCCCCAGGTCAGTCTGTCCCCCAGTATAATCCCCCCAGGTCAGTCTGTCCCCCAGTATAATCCCCCTAGGTCAGTCTGTCCCCCAGTATAACCCCCTTCCAAGTCAGTCTGTCCCCCAGTATAATCCCCCCCAGGTCAGTCTGTCCCCCAGTATAATCCCCCCCAGGTCAGTCTGTCCCCCAGTATAATCCCCCCAGGTCAGTCTGTCCCCCAGTATAATCCCCCCCAGGTCAGTCTGTCCCCCAGTATAATCCCCCCAGGTCAGTCTGTCCCCCAGTATAATCCCCCCCAAGTCAGTCTGTCCCCCAGTATAATCCCCCCAGGTCAGTCTGTCCCCCAGTATAATCCCCCTAGGTCAGTCTGTCCCCCAGTATAATCCCCCTAGGTCAGTCTGTCCCCCAGTATAACCTCCTTCCAAGTCAGTCTGTCCCCCAGTATAATCCCCCCAGGTCAGTCTGTCCCCCAGTATAATCCCCCCCAGGTCAGTCTGTCCCCCAGTATAATCCCCCCAGGTCAGTCTGTCCCCCAGTATAATCCCCCTAGGTCAGTCTGTCCCCCAGTATAACCCCCTTCCAAGTCAGTCTGTCCCCCAGTATAATCCCCCCCAGGTCAGTCTGTCCCCCAGTATAATCCCCCCAGGTCAGTCTGTCCCCCAGTATAATCCCCCCCAGGTCAGTCTGTCCCCCAGTATAATCCCCCTAGGTCAGTCTGTCCCCCAGTATAATCCCCCTAGGTCAGTCTGTCCCCCAGTATAACCCCCTTCCAAGTCAGTCTGTCCCCCAGTATAATCCCCCCCAGGTCAGTCTATCCCCCAGTATAATCACCCCCAGGTCAGTCTGTCCCCAGTATAATCCCCCCAGGTCAATCTGTTCCCCAGTATAATCTCCCCAGGTCAGTCTGTCTCCCAGTATAATCCCCCCCAGGTCAGTCTGTCCCCCAGTATAATCCCCCAGGTCAGTCTGTCCCCCTGTATAATCCCCCCAGGTCAGTCTGTCCCCCAGTATAATCTGCCCAGGTCAGTCTGTCCCCCAGTATAATCCCCCCCAGGTCAGTCTGTCCCCAGTATAATCCCCCCCAGGTCAGTCTGTCCCCCAGTATAATCCACCCAGGTCAGTCTGTCCCCCAGTATAACCCCCCCAGGTAAGTCTGTCCCCTAGTATAACCCCCCCAAGTCAGTCTGTCCCCCAGTATAATCCCCCCCAGGTCAGTCTGTCCCCCAGTATAATCCCCCCCAGTATAATCCCCCCCAGGTCAGTCTGTCCCCCAGTATAATCCCCCCAGGTCAGTCTGTCCCCCAGTATAATCCCCCCCAAGTCAGTCTGTCCCCCAGTATAATCCCCCCAGGTCAGTCTGTCCCCCAGTATAATCCCCCTAGGTCAGTCTGTCCCCCAGTATAATCCCCCTAGGTCAGTCTGTCCCCCAGTATAATCCCCCCAGGTCAGTCTGTCCCCCAGTATAATCCCCCTAGGTCAGTCTGTCCCCCAGTATAATCCCCCTAGGTCAGTCTGTCCCCCAGTATAACCCCCTTCCATGTCAGTCTGTCCCCCAGTATAATCCCCCCAGGTCAGTCTGTCCCCCAGTATAATCCCCCCCAGGTCAGTCTGTCCCCCAGTATAATCCCCCCAGGTCAGTCTGTCCCCCAGTATAACCCCCTTCCAAGTCAGTCTGTCCCCCAGTATAATCCCCCCAGGTCAGTCTGTCCCCCAGTATAATCCCCCCCAGGTCAGTCTGTCCCCCAGTATAATCCCCCCAGGTCAGTCTGTCCCCCAGTATAATCCCCCTAGGTCAGTCTGTCCCCCAGTATAACCCCCTTCCAAGTCAGTCTGTCCCCCAGTATAATCCCCCCCAGGTCAGTCTGTCCCCCAGTATAATCCCCCCCAGGTCAGTCTGTCCCCCAGTATAATCCCCCCAGGTCAGTCTGTCCCCCAGTATAATCCCCCCCAGGTCAGTCTGTCCCCCAGTATAATCCCCTCAGGTCAGTCTGTCCCCCAGTATAATCCCCCAGGTCAGTCTGTCCCCCAGTATAATCCCCCCAGGTCAGTCTGTCCCCCAGTATAATCCCCCCAGGTCAGTCTGTCCCCCAGTATAATCCCCTCCCAAGTCAGTCTGTCCCCCAGTATAATCCCCCCAGGTCAGTCTGTCCCCCAGTATAATCCCCCCCAGGTCAGTCTGTCCCCCAGTATAATCCCCCCCAGGTCAGTCTGTCCCCCAGTATAATCCCCCCAGGTCAGTCTGTCCCCCAGTATAATCCCCCCAGGTCAGTCTGTCCCCCAGTATAATCCCCCCAGGTCAGTCTGTCCCCCAGTATAATCCCCCCCAGGTCAGTCTGTCCCCCAGTATAATCCCCCCAGGTCAGTCTGTCCCCCAGTATAATCCCCCCAGGTCAGTCTGTCCCCCAGTATAATCCCCCCCCCAGGTAAGTCTGTCCCCTCATTCAGGACACAGGGGCGGCACAGACACAGCTGCTGCTCCCAATCAGTGTGGTTGGGGGTGCAGAGCCCTGAACACAGACAGTGCGCACCCAGACCCCCGCCCCACACCCGCCCCACATGAGGGCAGATTGTGTGTGTGCCCCTGCCTCCTGATTGACATGAATGGGACGGCCCGTATGGGGGGTGTATGGAACACCTGTGCCTCCCTGTGCGGGTAAACACAGCCTGGCATGGGTGTACGCTGTGCTATGCCCCCATGGAAATGAGGCCTCACTGTGTACAATCAAAAAACAAAAAAAACATTTAAAACAAAAAACAATGTTATTTTTAATATTTGTTACTGTTTTATTTTTTGGGGGTGGGGCTTTGGTGAAACATCTGAGGACAGACATCGTCCCCATTCCATTTCTACATATGAATGAATAGAAGTCTCTGTACATAGGCTCCTATTCATTCACAGACTGAAGCATAGTAAACATAGTTCACTCCTCCCATGAGCCCGCCCACTGCTTGCATCAGGACTGAGGACTCCTGAGAGGAGTACTGAGACCGGGGGCTGGGATGTTTTCAGGGGTCTATGTACATCACACTGCTGGCCCCTCCCACCTGCCATGATCTGCCTGCATTGCATAGAGAAGAACAGAGACCCAGTGATGACATTTCATTAGAATGGAGGAACCAAGGAGGTAAAATATGAGCAGATTCCGGGCCTGACAACCCCTTCACCTATCACTGTGATGTCTCCCGGATCCCCCCCCCCCCCTCTCTGTACAATACAGTAGGCAGCTGTTTCCTCTCCTGCGATTCTCACAGCACTCCGAGGTTTTTCTGCATGAGAACCGCCCTCTGCAGAGTCTGTTTTTCAGGAAGTCTCCATAATTACTCCATGTCCGGCGGAGACTGCGGTGAGGGGCGGAGCCTCATACAGCTGGGTGATGTCACTAGGAGATAACAAGGAGTCACCGGCTGGTAGGACATTCCATGGAGCTCTCTACAAATATAATCCCTCCAGAGACCTCATCCGACCCCAAAATACTCCACTTCATTCCTCTGATTGTGGGCTAATTTACACTAGGCCCTCTGAAGAGCGATCCACAGTGTGACAGGCAACACAACACCTCCTCACCACCTGCTTTAACCCTACAAAACCACCCCACTGTGCCGCCACCGCCAGGCAGGTACACGGGGCATGTTCAGCAGGTGGTACTGAGGTGGGGGGAATAATAATACATCTCTGTCTACTGCCCCTAAATCCCCCCGACACAAATCATTTCCCACATTCTACAAACCCCCCCCCCCCCCAATCTCCCCTCCTAGCACAAATCATCTCCCACATCCCCCACTCCACAAAAATCACCCCCCCCCCAAATCACCACTTCTAGCACACCCCCAAATCCCCCCTCCGAACACAAATCATTTTTCCCCATCCCCCCAAATCACCACTTCTAGCCCACCTCCCCAAATCCCCCCTCCTAGCACAAATCATCCCCCCCCCCAATCCCCCACTCCACAAAAATCCCCCCAAACCACAACTTCTAGCACCTCCCCAAATCCCCGCTCCTAGCACTAATCACTTTCCCCCACTCTACAAAAATCCCCCCCAAACCACAACTTCTAGCACCTTCCCAAATCCCCTCTCCTAGCACAAATCATTCCCCCCCCACTCCACAACCCCCCCCAAATCACCACTTCTAGCACAAATCATTTTCCCCTCACTCCCAAATCACCACTTCTAGCACACCTCTCCAAATCCCCCCTCTTAGCACAAATCATTTCCCCCCATCCCCCACTCCACAACCCCCCCCCCCCCAAATCACCACCTCTAGCACCCCCCCAAATCCCCCCCCCTTCTAGCACAAATCATTTTCCTCATCCCCCACTCTACAACACCCCCAAATCACCACTTCTAGCATTCCCCCCAAATCCCCCCTCCTAGCACAAATCCCCCTCCCCCAAATCCCCCCTCCTAGCACAAATCCCCCTCCCCCAAATCCCCCCTCCTAGCAAAAATCCCCCTCCCCCAAATCCCCCCTCCTAGCACAAATCATTTTCCCCATCCCCCACTCCACAAAAATCCCCCTCCAAATCACGACTTCTAGCACCCTCCCCCCCAAATCTCCCCTCCTAGCACAAATCATGTTCCCCATCCCCTTACTCCACAAAAATCCCCCCCCCCCCCCAAACCACCACTTCTAGCACAAATCATTTTCCCCTCACTCCCAAATCACCACTTCTAGCACACCTCTCCAAATCCCCCCTCTTAGCACAAATCATTTCCCCCCATCCCCCACTCCACAACCCCCCCCCCCCAAATCACCACCTCTAGCACCCCCCAAATCCCCCCCCTTCTAGCACAAATCATTTTCCCCATCCCCCACTCTACAACACCCCCAAATCACCACTTCTAGCATTCCCCCCAAATCCCCGCTCCTAGCACTAATCACTTTCCCCCACTCTACAAAAATCCCCCCAATCACCACTTCTAGCACACCTTCAAATCCCCCCTCCTAGCACAATTCATTTTCCCCATCCCCCACTCCACAAAAATCCCCCCCCCAAATCACCACTTCTAGCACCAAATCTCCCCTCCTAGCACAAATCATGTTCCCCATCCCCTCACCCCACAAAAATCCCCCCCCCCAAACCACCACTTCTAGCACAAATCATTTTCCCCATCCCCCCACTCTACAACCCCCCCCCCCCTAAATCCCCCCTTCTAGCACAAATCATTTTCCCCCATCCCCCACTCCACAAAAATCCCCCCCCCCCCCAAACCACCACTTCTAGCACAAATCATTTTCCCCATCCCCCCACTTTACAACCCCCCCCTAAATCCCCCCTTCTAGCACAAATCATTTTCCCCCATCCCCCACTCCACAAAAATCCCCCCCCCCCCCGAATTACCACTTCTAGCACCCCCTCAAATCCCCCCTCCTAGCACAATTAATTTTTCCCCATCCCCCCACTCCACAAAAATCCCCCCCCCAAATCACCACTTCTAGCACCCCCTCAAATCCCCCCTCCTAGCACAAATCATTTTTCCCCATCCCCCCTCCCCAAATCACCACTTCCAGCACCCCCCCAATCCCCCCTCTTAGCATAAATCATTTTCCCCCATCCCCCACTCTACAGAAATCCCCCCAATCACCACTTTTAACACCCCCCCAATCCCCCCTCCTAGCACAAATCACCCCCCCCCCTTCCCAAATCACCACTTCTAGCACAACTCCCCAAATTTCCCTTCCTAGAACAATTCTTACCTCCTCCCACCCCCCCCCCATCACAAATCCCCTCCCCCCCACTCTCCTTGTGGTGCCCCAGCACCTCCAGTGACACCACAGCCGTCCCTCCTGCCCCCCCCCCCCCCCTGATTACACATTGAGCCCGGGATCACACCGTACCGGGCTGCGGATCACACAGGAGCGCTGTCTGTCCCTGTTCTCTGTGTCAGGGACGAATCAGAGCCGATTCTTTACCTGAATTCAGCCCTAAAACTGAGCCAAAGACACCCAACATTTCTGTACAGTGCGCCCCGCAACCGCCCCGGAGAGGTGTGCACCGGGTCCATAGGGAGCCAATCACATTCTACTACTATGGGGAAATCCACATCCCATTCTCATAGGTGTTTATTATCTGTGACCTCATAGTATATGGGTTTTGGTCCATCTAAAGGAGAATGGCCCGAGACTAATGCAGGGACAGACAACAGCTGCATTTACAAAGCTCACAGTGTGCAGTGAAATCAGAGGAAGCCATTTCAGCCCAGGAGAGGAGGCCTGCCATCTGAAAGTCTGCTATTATCAAAGGGGTCATGTGACTGCGAATGCCGGAAAGGGATTGGCTCTCTCACAATGGTTGCTGAGACTTGTTAGACGCTGGAAGAAACTTGAAGCGCGGGAGGCGTCCGTATCGGATTCTAGAAAATCATGTGACTTCCCGGACACTGAGTCACACTGCTACTACACAACTGGCCAGAGATGGCGACAGAGAGCAGAAAGAACATGACATTCACACTGCTACTACACATATGGCCAGAGATGGCGACAGAGAGCAGAAAGAACGTGACATTCACACTGCTACTACACATATAGCCAGAGATGGCGACAGAGAGCAGAAAGAAAGTGACATTGGATACATTGTACTCAGTATTGTGTGTTATCTGTCATAGTTCTGTCCATCCAGTCCTGAGATTTACACAGCTCTGTCTGTCTTATCCTCCATACTTCTGTCCATCCAGCCCTGAGATTTACACAGTTCTGCCTGTTTTATCCTCCATAGTTCTGTCCATCCAGCCCTGAGATTTACACAGCTCTGCCTGTTTTATCCTCCATATTTCTGTCCATCCAGTCCTGAGATTTACACAGCTCTGCCTGTTTTATCCTCCATATTTCTGTCCATCCAGTCCTGGTTCAAAGGTGCATGTGCGCCCTCTGCTGATCTGTGCGGTGATTGGACATTGGATTGGAGTATGTCAGCAGGTTACAGCCAATCATTTTGAAACAAATTATTAGATATATTTTATAATAATTATAATAATAATAATATTTTTTGACATTTGTTTCAAAAATTTGATTTTATTAGATATGTTTTATAATAATACTAATACTAATAATAATAATATTTATTCAAATTTGTTTAAAATGTTTGATTTTATTAGATATATTTTATAATAACAATAATACTTTTTCAAATTTGTTTCAAAAATTAGATTTTATTAGATATATTTTATAATAATAATAATAATAATATTTTTTTAAATTTGCTTCAAAAATTTGATTTTATTAGATATATTTTATAATAACAATAATATTTTTTCAAATTTGTTTCAAAAATTTGATTTTATTAGATATATTTTATAATAATAATAATAATATTTTTTCGAATTTGTTCCAAAAATTTGATTTTATTAGATATATTTTATAATAATAATAATAATATTTTTTCAAATTTGCTTCAAAAATTAGATTTTATTAGATATATTTTATAATAATAATAATAATAATAATAATAATAATTATATATTTTCTAATTTGCTTCAAAAATTAGATTTTATTAGATATATTTTATAATAATAATAGTATTTTTTCAAATTTGTTCCAAAAATTAGATTTTATTAGATATATTTTATAATAACAATAATATTTTTTCAAGTTTGTTTCAAAAATTAGATTTTATTAGATATATTTTATAATAATAATAATATTTTTTCAAATTTGCTTCAAAAATTAGATATATTTTATAATAATAATAATAATAATAATGAGAAGAAGAAGAATATTTTTTCAAATTTGTTTCAAAAATTAGATTTTATTAGATATATTTTATAATAATAATAATAATAATAATAATAATAATAATAATAATAATAATAATAATAATATTTTTTCAAATTTGCTTCAAAAATTAGATTTTATTAGATATATTTTATAATAATAATAATAATATTTTTTCAAATTTGTTCCAAAAATTAGATTTTATTAGATATATTTTATAATAATAATAATAATATTTTTTCGAATTTGTTCCAAAAATTTGATTTTATTAGATATATTTTATAATAATAATAATAATATTTTTTCAAATTTGCTTCAAAAATTAGATTTTATTAGATATATTTTATAATAATAATAATAATAATAATAATAATAATAATAATAATAATAATAATTATATATTTTCTAATTTGCTTCAAAAATTAGATTTTATTAGATATATTTTATAATAATAATAATATTTTTTCAAATTTGTTCCAAAAATTAGATTTTATTAGATATATTTTATAATAACAATAATATCTTTTCAAGTTTGTTTCAAAAATTAGATTTTATTAGATATATTTTATAATAATAATAATATTTTTTCAAATTTGCTTCAAAAATTAGATATATTTTATAATAATAATAATAATAATAATGAGAAGAAGAAGAATATTTTTTCAAATTTGTTTCAAAAATTAGATTTTATTAGATATATTTTATAATAATAATAATAATAATAATAATAATAATAATAATAATAATAATAATAATAATAATAATTATATATTTTCTAATTTGCTTCAAAAATTAGATTTTATTAGATATATTTTATAATAATAATAATATTTTTTCAAATTTGTTCCAAAAATTAGATTTTATTAGATATATTTTATAATAACAATAATATTTTTTCAAGTTTGTTTCAAAAATTAGATTTTATTAGATATATTTTATAATAATAATAATATTTTTTCAAATTTGCTTCAAAAATTAGATATATTTTATAATAATAATAATAATAATAATGAGAAGAAGAAGAATATTTTTTCAAATTTGTTTCAAAAATTAGATTTTATTAGATATATTTTATAATAATAATAATAATAATAATAATAATAATAATAATAATATTTTTTCAAATTTGCTTCAAAAATTAGATTTTATTAGATATATTTTATAATAATAATAATAATATTTTTTCAAATGTGTTCCAAAAATTAGTTTTTTTTGGATATATTTTATAATAACAATATTATTTTTTCAAATTTGTTTCAAAAATTAGATTTTATTAGATATATTTTATAATAATAATAATAATAAGAAGAAGAAGAAGAAGAAGAAGAAGAAGAAGAAGAAGAAGAAGAAGGAAAATATTTTTTCAAATTTGTTTCAAAAATTAGATTTTATTAGATATATTTTATAAAAAATAATAATAATTTTTCAAATTTCTTTCAAAATTTTATTGCATTTTTATATAATAAAAAATAAAAAAACCCAGTGGTGATTAAATATTTTTTTAATTAGTAGACATTTTTTGCTGTAATAAATTTCATATGGCATATGATTATCATGGTTTGGTCCTCCATTCAACTACGTGTCCTTACCCCGTCTTTTTCCCTTTTTCCCTATAACTGTTGATGTGATTAAATATTACCAAGAAAAAAAAAATTTTGTGTGAAAAAAATGATATAAATGTGATTTGTGTAGAGTGTCGCATGACCGCGCAATTACCAGTTTAATGTGAAAGAGAATGTGAACATACAGGGTACTGGCGCAAAGAATCACAAATATATATCTATTATGCCAATCATTTGTATCTGCTGCAGTCAAAAAAAGGCCCCTCCCCGCTAGCGGATGAGGTATAAAAGAGAAACGTGTTTGTGGACTGCGCCAGCTAGTTTGAATAAATTTGTGTACCACCACTATGTGTTAATTACCATAATATATATATATATTTACATTATCCTAACAGTGCACTATGTGAATAACTAGATTTCTATGTCAGACACGAAGGATTGTGCCCTTCATAAACGCTCATGTGTCCAAATGGAAAACATATAAAAAAAGTGTCTCCTAAACCATAAGGTTCAGACCCCCATAAATGTGAACATGTGTACGAAACAAAAAAATATACAAATATATATATATAAATAACTATTGTGACATAAATAACCATTCAAGCTGGCTGAGCTGGCTCACTCATCGGGAAAAGGAAAAATTTGTTTTTTCCTTTCCCGATGAGCGACAAGCCGACAGGTGTTTGGTATGAATCATGAGGGGGAACTCCACGCCAAATTTTAAATAAAAAACCGGCATGGGTTCCCCTCCAAGAGCATACCAGGCTCTTAGGTGTGGTATGGATTTTAAGGGGAACCTCCTACACCGAAAAAACAGCGTGCAGGTCCTCCCGAAAGTCCATACCAGACCCCTATCCAAGCACGCAGCCCGGCCGGTCAGGAAAGGGGGTGGGGACGAGCGAGCGCCCTGCGGCCCCCCCCCACCCCAAAGCACCTTGTCCCCATGTTGATGAGGACAAGGGCCTCTTTCCGACAACCATGGCCGTTGGTTGTTGCGGTCTGCGGGCTTATCGGAATCCGGGAGCCCCCTTTAATAAGGGGGCCCCCAGATCCCGGCCCCCCCACCCTATGTGAATGAGTATGGGGTACATCGTACCCCTACTCATTCACCTGGGGAAAAAGTGTCAATAAAAAAACACTAGACAGGTTTTTAAAGTAATTTATTAGGCAGCTCCAGGGATCTTCTTCTGACTTCGGGGGTCTTCTTCCGACTTCTCCGCTCTCTCCGGCCTCTTCTCCCAGTGTCCGGTTCTTCCCCCGCTCCCTGGCCTCTTCTCCGCTCTCCGGTTCTTCTCCCACTATCCGGTTCTTCTGCCGGGTTCCTCCACTATCTTCTACTCTTTTGCCGCTCTTTTGCTAGCGGTGGTCCGGTCTTCTCCGTCGTCTTCTTCCCTCTTCTCTTCTTCCGATGTTGACCGGGTGATGTCAGTCCCATCATGCCCGGGACTGTGACGTCATAAGGGGCGGGGTCACCGGGTGACATCACCCAATGACCACACCCCATGCCTATATAAGTCGTTGCGCACCTCGCACACGGCATTACAGCGGGAGAGAGCTTCGTGTCAACATCGGAAGAAGAGAAGAGGGAAGAAGACGACAGAGAAGACCGGGCCACCGCTAGCAAAAGAGCAGCAAAAGAGCAGAAGATAGCGGAGGAACCCGGCAGAAGAACCGGAGAGCGGGAGAAGAACCGGACACCTGGAGAAGGGGCCAGAGAGAGCAGAGAAGTCGGAAGAGACCCCCGAAGTCAGAAGAGGACCCCCGGAGCTGCCTAATAAACTACTTTAAAAACCTGTCTAGTGTTTTTTTATTGACACTTTTTTTTCCCCAGGTGAATGAGTAGGGGTACGATGTACCCAATACTCATTCACTAGGGTGGGGGGCCGGGATCTGGCTTCCGATAAGCCCTCTGCCCGCAGACCCCGACAACCAACGGCCAGGGTTGTCGGGAAGAGGCTCTTGTCCTCATTAACATGGGGACAAGGTGCTTTGGGGTGGGGGGCCGCAGGGCACCCCCCTGTCCCAAAGTGCCCACCCCCCATGTTGAGGGCATGCGGCCTGGTACGGTTCGGGAGGGGGGTCTGGTATGGATTTTGGGGGTGACCACCACGCCGTTTTTTCGGCGTAGGGGGATTCCCTTAAAATCCATACCAGACCTAAGGGCCTGGTATGCCCCTGGAGGGGAATTCCTTCTCGCGCTCGCTGCAATAGGAAAATGTGTTTTTCCTATTGCAGCCAGCGCGAGATGTACAGTACCCTGTCGCCGAGAACCAGCGCGATGGGATTGCGCTGGAAACATTCTCGCGGGCAGGTACTGTAGTTTGTACAAAAGTCCGATGGTTTTGTGTACACACGATCGGACTTTGCTCCATCGGACTTTTGTTGCTGGAAAGTTTATAAGTTCGCACAGCCAAAAAAAGTCCGAAAAACTGAAAAAGTTTGTCCGATGGAGCGTACACATGGTCGGATGTTGCCTTAAAACAGCTAATTTGTATGTTTGTTGTCAAAAAGTCCGATCGTGTGTATGGACCTTTAGAATCGTAGAATCCACTAAGCTTGTACATCATGAATCATGAACAGGGGATCGGGGGGGGGGTGCGGTTTGGCATCTTTGCCCTGGGCGCTGGATGACCTTGGCCCGGCCGGCAATGGGCATGAGGCCTAAGGCTCGGTTCACACCTAAACCGGTCGCGGTTCGCACAGCAACGCTGTCCGTCCCTGTTCTCCGTTTCAGGGACGAATCAGGGCAGAATTTTTGCCTGAATTCGGCCCTGAAACGGAGCCAAAGACGCCCAGCGTTTCTGTGCAGCCGCAACGGAGATATGTGAACCAGCTCCATAGGGAGCCAGTCACGTTCTCCTGCTCTGCGAATTAGATGCGGGGAAACCCGCATAGGTGTGAACCCGGCCTTAAGTTGGCCACACCGATCGAAAATTCTGACTGATTAACTTCTCTTGGAGGGACTTGGAAATGTTTTCTCGATCGGCGCCTGCAGCTGCTGATCGCTGTATTCTGACAGCGTAAGATCCCGCTATCAGAATCCAATTGGCTAGCAGGGGGATCCCTTCACCCACCTTGTTTGTGGCGATGGTGGAATCTGTCGGTTTCTTTTTTTTTTCAGTAGCCAGCTGGCTGGAAGAAAGAAAAAAGAAAAAAAAATCTAGGTGTGCGGCCAGCTTAACAATAAACTAGCTAAAGGCAATGTGAACAGTTTTTATTGCTTCTGCAGTTAAGGAAGCAAGTTCTAGAAGATATGAGGGACTTTCCATGTATTGTTTTTCAGCACCGGTCACACCCTGCTAGAGGGAAAGTGAAAGCAACAAAATCTACAGAGTCATAGGAAGAGAAGGCCGAGGGCCCACATACACTATACATAGTTACATATAGTTATATAGTTACATAGTAGGTGAGGTTGAAAAAAGACACAAGTCCATCAAGTCCAACCTATGTGTGTGATTATGTGTCAGTATTACATTACATATCCCTGTATATTGCGGTCATTCAGGTGATTATCTAATAGTTTCTTGAAGCTATCAATGCTCCCCGCTGAGACCACCGCCTGTGGAAGGGAATTCCACATCCTTGCCGCTCTTACAGTAAAGATCCCTCTACACAGTTTAAGGTTGAACCTCTTTTTTCTTCTAATTTTAATGAGTGGCCACAAGTTTTGTTAAACTCCCTTCCGCAAAAAAGTTTTATCCCTATTGTGGGGTCACCAGTACGGTATTTGTATATTGAAATCATATCACCTCTCAAGCGTCTCTTCTCCAGAGAGAATAAGTTCATTGCTCGCAACCTTTCCTCATAACTAAGATCCTCCAGACCCTTTATTAGCTTTGTTGTCCTTCTTTTTACTCGCTCCATTTCCAGTACGTCCCTCCTGAGGACTGGTGCCCAGAACTGGACAGCATACTCCAGGTGCGGCCGGACCAGAGTCTTGTAGAGCGGGAGAATTATCGTTTTATCTCTGGAGTTGATCCCCTTTTTAATGCCAATATTCTGTTTGATTTGTTAGCAGCAGCTTGGCATTGCATGCCATTGCTGAGCCTATCATCCACTAGGGCCCCCAGGTCCTTTTCCATCCTAGATTCCCCCAGAGGTTCTCCCCCCCAGTGTATAGATTGCATTCATATTTTTGCCACCCAAATGCATTATTTTACATTTTTCTACATTGCCATGTAGTCGCCCACCCCATTCATTTGTTCAGATCTTTTTGCAAGGTTTCCACATCCTGCGGAGAAGTTATTGCCCTGCTTAGCTTAGTATTGTCCGCAAATACAGGGATTGAACTGTTTATCCCATCCTCCAATGACACTTTTATCTAATCAGATCCAATTATAGACATGAATGGACTGGGACAGAAAATAGGCCAGGGCATTTTGGACGGAGCAGCCAATTTTTCGAGGGACCAAGACGGGGGCGGGGTTAGGCGTTTGTGGGGGTGGTCGGTGTCTCTAAAGCCTCGTACACATGATCAGATTTTCCGACGGGAAATGTGTGATGACAGGCTGTTGGCGGAAAATCCGAACGTTTGTATGCTCCAATTGTTGTCAGATTTTTCGTGGACACATGATGGATGGCAGGCTTTAAAATTGTCTGTTGTCCGATTTTCCGTGGACACATGTTGGATGGCAGGCTTTAAAATTGTCTGTTGTCCGATTTTCCATGTGTACACAAGTCTGTCGGACAAAAGTCCAAAGTACAAACACGCATGCTCGGATGCAAGGACGAGCCAGAAGCGGTCGGTCTTGTAAACTAGCGTTCGTAATGGAGAATTAACATTCGTGACGCGGCAAATTATAAAATCTGGAAATGCAGCGCTCAATTCTCTTCTTCTTTAATGGGATAATAATGAAGCTGCTTTGCTGGTGATACTGATGATGGAGTTTTTGCAAACAAATTTTAAAAGGCTTTTTTTTGTAGTGATATCAAGAATAATATTATTATGCTTGTTATTTTTTATTTGGGCAAGATACCACAACACCATTATCCCTTATTCCGGAGTTTTTATATCAAAGATACAACTATGTTGGTGTCCCTTGTTAATTTTACATTGTATTTTATAAAATATAACTGCCGACTCCCAAACTGTCATTTGAAGGAAAACACATAGCCAAGTATTATTCTACACAAATTTTTTTTTATTGTGCATTAAAAAAAGAAAACAAACACAATTAGACATTATATCTGCCAATAGAATTTAACCAAAAAGTGCATTCTATGCATCCAAAAATATAGAAAATATACCAAATCAAATCATTATTATTCAACCAAAAAAATAAAATAAAAGCCTCATGCATGTGTCCTGCTTCTTAATATGGGAGGTCAACAATGACAAGAGCTGGTGAAAGCAGGGGTCCGTCATCCGGAGATAATTCAGAAAATCATCCGGATTATTCTCCTGGAGCTCCCGCAGCAAAGGCATATGACATAATTGGTCACGATTAATAAAGCAACCAATTTTTTGTCCAAGAAATCCTCCTCCTCCTCCTGTTCCTGGACTGGACTTGGGTCAAGCAATAACTCACTCACCAAACTTCTACTAACACGAAATTAGCAGAAGGAGCACAAAGAGTAGTGCCTGACAATTAAACTTCCTCTTTTTCGGCTCGTTTGTTGGCCGACAATTGTGTACCGTTTGTATGCAAGAAAAAATCCAGGCACACGCCTTCGGACAAAAGTTCAAGGTTTTGTCTGCGGAAAATCCGATTGTGTGTACAAGGCTTAAGGGGAGGGCTGTGCAGACTCTGATGATGTAAGAGGGGGGCTCTGTGGACTCTTATGTAAAGTGGGGGGGCTGTGCAGACTCTGATGATGTAAGAGGGGGGCTCTGTGGACTCTTATGTAAAGTGGGGGGGCTGTGCTGACTCTGATGTAAGGACACCCCCCCCATCCATGCATCCAGCCCCCTAATCTACATGCAGGTCGCCGGACGCATAGATTTCAATGGGTTTTGTTATTTTTTAAGCACATGATTAGAATCTGAGGCTCTAATTGGCTTCAAAAAAGGGTGGTCTCGGGGCGCAGAGCACTGCGCCCTGGGCCCACCCAGTTGAGTGACAATAGCGAATTAATATTCGCTATTGTCTTCCTGAATCTCCTTTCGGCCAATCAGGAAGCGGTTCCTGAGATCTGACTGGTCAGGGAGTCTCAGGACCCACTTTCCGTTCAGAAGTTTGAGGAGAAGCAAAGGCCACAAAGTGAAGTCTCTAGGGATGGCTATCCCGCAGCGACTCAGCCACATCCAGCACTCCCCGGCTCGGAGAGGGGAGGGAGGAGGAGGGGAGATCGGAGTGTCATCCTGGGCAGGACTCTTCATCTGCCTCCTAAGATAAGGAGGCCTTTAGCCTTCCTGTTCGTTCATCTCCTGCGGGGTGGAGGGCGGAGGTGTTGCTGTTGTTCCCCTCCTTCATGTCCGTCTCCCGTGGGGGGAGGGGTAACAGCCCACCCTCCCCCCGTATCTCCCGCCGGGGGGGGTGGCGTTGGTTTGCCGCCCCCCTAAATTATTGAGCACCAGCTGCCACTGTGTAAGGGGGGCTGTGAGGACTCTTCTGTAAAGTGGGGGGCTGTGCAGACTCTTATGTAAAGGGGGCTATGCGGACTCTAAAGTAATTCAGGTGAGGAGTTTTTAGTCCTGATCTTTTGCTCTGTGGTTCAGTAAAATGAACCTACCTGCCTGCTCACAGTCTTCTTTGGAATGCACACTGAGCTGCGCATGCTCAGTTTACATTCTGGCACTGTGACTGAACTCTGGTGCATGCGCCAGGAGTAACGTCATCCCGCTCCGGCCCATAAAGACTGCTGCAGCCTGGTACCCTGATGAAGCCCAGTAGAAGATGCTGGCTCCACGGAGGTGGTCAGGTTTAAGGTATGAGTTCACTTTTACAGAAAAAAATGTAAGGCCCTGTTCACATTAGGCAACTTGGAACCACAGGCAGAATCGCTGTGATTCTGTTCCAGGACATCAAATGTCAGCAAAATGTGCAATGCGCATCAGGATACCACTATTCCTAATGACCAGTGGCGGCTGATGGTTTTTTTTTTTTCAGGGGGGGTGGAAAACAACCACTAACCCCCCTGGGTCAGCCAGAGGCACCCCCCTCTCTGCTCCCCCTCGGTCGGGTCACCCCAGGGGTCTCGCGTCAGTCAGTCGACTTACCCCCTCTAAGTTCTAGGTAGGCAACAGGCGGCGGAGGGGGGCAAGCGTCTCCTGCTCCCAGGTGTCCAATAGGATCACCTGTCCTTTTCAGCCAATTGGGTGATGGGACTCAGGACCCCCTTCCTTATTGGCTGGGTGGAGGATGAGTGTGGGAATAGTGAATATTAATTTTCTATTGTCACACAACTGGGTGAGTTCATTGCTCTGCTCCCCGAGCCCCCCTTTTTTGAAGCCTATTAGAGCCTCTGGCTCTAATCATGTGCTTAACCCCCCCCCCATTGGAATCCATGCGTCCGGCACCCTGCATGTAGATAAGTGGGCCGGACGCATGGCTAGGGGGGCGGCGCCTGTGCGCCCCTAATGGACGGCCCGCCACTGCTAATGGCACCCAAAATGCGGTGCAATTCTTCCTCAACTGTTGTGCAAACAGAATTGTGCGGCGATCGTGGCAAAACGCGTATTTAAAAATCACATAAGCTTGTTGCAGGAGCTTCTTTTGTATGAAAGACACGCATAGGGCATCCCATTGAAGTAAAGATGCTTCCCTATTCGACATACAGGGAAACGCATGTAAGTCACGCTTTCGGAATCGTACGTGGGAGCGCTATGTGATATCTGAATGGGGCCATAGGCTAGGTTCACACTTTTGTAAGTTGCAGATGATGCATTTTTCCCAGTGCCTTCTGCATTTTTTTGGCACACGTTTTTAATGTGTTTTTGGGAGGTATCTGTAGTCATGCAGGAGAAACCAGCAAAAAAATGCAGCAGAAACGCAGCAGAAACGCAAGCAGTGCAATTTTGATGCGTTTGTGCTGTGTTTCCATTAAAGTCTATGGAACCAAAAATGCAACCTGCTGCCATCAAAAAAAGAGTGTCCAGTGTTAGTTCACCTTTACATTTTTGGTGTAGCGGTGAGCTAATATATTGGGCAACTTTCATTATAATTTATAGTCGGGACCCAGGCACAGAAGCTTTCATTTAATGTCAGCAGCGGCCTGTCCATATAGGGCGCATGGGCGCCGCCCCCTATCCATGTGTCCAGCCCCCTAATCTACATTCGGGGCACCGGACGCATGGATTTCATTGTTTTTTTTTTTCTGGAAGCACATGATTACAGCCTGAGGCCCGATTGGCTTAAAAAAAGGGTGGGCTTGGGGCGCAGAGTACTGCGCCCCGAGCCCACCCACTTGTGCGACAATAGCGAATTAATATTCGCTATTGTCTCCCTGATTCTCCTCCTGGCCAATCAGGAAGCAGTTCCTGAGACCTGATTGACCAGGGAGTCTTAGGACTCCCGGCCAATCGGGTCTCAGTCAGGACCCACTTCCCATCCATCGCCACATTCCTGTCCATCTCCCGCGGGAAGGGGGATCGCCGAATTCCCGTCCGTCTCCAGCATGGGGGGGGGGTGGCGTTGGTTTGCCTCCCCCAAATATTATCATTATTATTATTATTATTATTATTATTATATTATATACACCAACTGTCACTGTTTAAAGTGTAACTAAAGGCAAACCTTTACATCTCTGTATAGAGTGGGGAGGGATTAGAACCCCTGGGGTTTCTATTGTTGCCTGTGCCCCCCTTAGGGAGATTTTCTCTATTTTTGTTCCGATTACCATTATCACTAAAAGTGAAAGCAAAAGAAAATCTCACATTTTGGGTTGTCACCATAACAGGAATAGAGGGGAAATCTTCCAATGGGGGACACTAGTTCCAGGGATTCCCTCACTTTGGGGGGGGGGGGTCTTCTCACTTCCTGTTTGGCTCTAAGACAGGATATGAAGGGAAATCTCCCCCATGGGACACAGATGGCAAAAAAAAAAAAACCTGACAGGGGTTATAACCCTTCCTTACTCTATCCCTCCCAAAAAAAGTTTTGCCTATAGTTACACATTAAATAAAGATCTCACCAGCCGCAGAGGATATAAACCCGCTTTGTGTGAACCAGACACCTCTATGAACCCACCACATGTCACCTTCTAATGTGGTGACACCATCACTGGGCCACACAATGGTCTGTGCAGGGGGCAGCTCCATGTATGGAGGGATCCATGGTATATAATAGATTGCATTGTGTTATTATTATTATATAAAGGGGCCCTTATTTCTGGACAGAAATGTCGGGTAATAATAGAAATGATACAAAGTATCCTCCGGCTGTGATCTCATTGGATACATTGATGCTCTCCCTCTATACAATGTACAGAGATCACACTGCGCTAAGATAGGGATAGACAACCTCAACCCTACCAGTGGAAGTTTACTTGGAGACTGGTGACGCGCCTGGACAAAATACG
>JBBGZY010002806.1:172500-186243 GCA_037952925.1 Lithobates clamitans | reverse complement strand
GATATTGAGTCGTTCGATGTCACTATCAAGTGAGGTCATATCAAGGGTGTATTGGGTAATCAATAGTCCGATTAGCTCAAGACTGTTTTTAGTTAGGATATCCTCCCATGTTTTTTTAAAGTCCACTGACGGGTCTTTAAGTGTGGGAAAGATCTGGCCCCTTAAGCCTAGGGGACAAATTCTTTCACTCACATAAAGTTTAAAGTATTCAATATGCCAGTGTAGATGTGATTTACGTTTAAGGAGTTTGGACATTCGTGTAAAAAATGTTGAAATATCATCATCGATTTTATGTTCATTTAAGCATGCAATTTTGATATTGGACATAAAGCCTGACCAATCTGTGCCTAAAACATCCATAATGTACCTGACCCACCAGCGGCGCCCCCTAGCAAATGTTGAACTGATAGGATGTCAAAGCTAGAAATCACAAACAAAAGAGTTAGACAAATTCAATTGAATAAATAAAAACGCTACTACATGTGTGTCGATGGGTGTTGCTGTTCACCCAGGGGCACAAAAAATGTGGGTGTGTTATCCACCCTGTGTATACTATAAAGAAGGAGGAGCGTTCAAATCAAAAAGGTAAGTGACCAGATAAAAGTACCATCATCCCAAATGACTATTGCAATAATATTATGAATGAGGTAGAGAGCGGTCGCAGTTCGCTGCCTCTGTCGACCTGCATCTCAATACCCCATAACAGGGACAACAACCCCTAAAGAGGGGGAGGGGGGGGGACTATTGCGGTACTAATAAAATGAAAATTACAGTACACAAAGGTAGAGAAAGAGGGCAATAAGGTAGTATAAAAATTCCATTTTAATAGAAAAACATAATTAAAAAAATTGTAACAATATCACAAAACAGTTGTAATTTAAAAATGGAAGCAGTCGATACAACCAATTGGATTACAACCCCATAGTGTTAGTAGACACAAATAGAGCTTGAATTCTCGACCGGTTTCGCGGTTTAACCGCTTCCTCAGGAGAGCAATATCTGTGGTGCAACATATAATAATTGTAATGAGTATAACACACAGAAAAAGTTTTTTCTCTAATAATAACATTGTTGATGCAGCACAAACATTTCAGAGAGAATATTATACAATATACACCATTAGGTAGGGAAAGAATGAGCTCACCCGTTCTACGGCTCCCGGTGGGTGTGCACGGCCCCAAACGATTCCCCCCGTGGCGGACACAGGGGATGACTAAACAGCCTCTGAATGGATAAATGGGATGATAAGGTAAAAGGGTATGGACTGGAAAATTAGCTAGGAGGGAATATGAGGTGAGGAGTTGGGTTTAACGACCTCCAGTACTAGGAATTTCACCACAGAGTTGTTGAATCTATGGTGTAGGCCGATATGTCGGCCGATAGTTGTTAGTTTAGTTGATAGTTTAAGAGGGGTAGTTTACCTCATGAACTGTGTCTGCAAAGCCTTTTATGTGGGCAAAACAATTAGGGAACTCAGGCAGAGAATTGGGGACCACTTGTATGACTCAGACAATGGCAAACTAACAACTATCGGCCGACATATCGGCCTACACCATAGATTCAACAACTCTGTGGTGAAATTCCTAGTACTGGAGGTCGTTAAACCCAACCCCAGGGGTGGCGATTGGGATCGCTCAATACTCCAGAGAGAATCCCTGTGGATTGAGCGACTCAACGCCACTGTTCCCCCTGGTCTAAATGAATCTGTGTCCTATAGGGCCTTTTTATGAGGTCCCCACGTGGCCTTGGTCCCCACATCCCCTTCCCCGTTTCTTCCCCCCCTCCCCCCTCCTTTCCCCTTCTCCTTCTTCCCCCTTTTTCCCCTCTTTTTCCCCCCCTCCCCCCCTCCCCCCTTTTCTCCCCTTTTCCCCCTTTTCCCCTCTTTCCCTTCCCTTCCCTTCCTTCTCTCCCCCCCCCCCCTCCCCCCTGGTTCCGCACTATTGGGTCCCAATACTTCCATGATATTTGTCCACTATAGGCTAACCTCTCTAGATTGTTATCACTGACTGACTGTTTGTTGCTTAATTGTTTAATATTTACGTTTTTTCTTTTGTATATTTATTGTGTATTACACTCCTGTACTTGTTTGCTGTGTAAGAAGAATGACCTTCCCCGTTGGTTCCCTGTGGCTCTGCTATGCCTCCGGTCTCCTCTGGGCGGCGGACACATGCCCGCCCTGGCAGCCGTAAAGCTGCTTGCGTCTCTTGGTTTGGGAACTTGATTCCCCTTTGCGCAGTAGCACGTCACACTGCACCTGCGCAGTGCGGACGGGCAGACCCGGTGACGTCAGGGACCGCCTCTTACGCCGTCCCTGACTTCCGGGTTGGGGTGCTCTTATAGCGGCCATCCACGGCCGCTATGTGAGCCTACAGCCCCTGGATGAGGATGCATTTAGGACCTCTGTTGCTGGTAAGTGCTGCCGCCCCCCCACCTGCCCTGTTTGCAGGGAGATTCCCTTCCTATACACTTTATCCTTATTAGGTATACCCTGTTTTTAACCCCATGACTATTACTGTTACAGTTGTCATGGTATTGCTACCAGTGTACTTCCCCTATCACAGCCGTTCTGGGGGATCCTTATTACCATCTAACAGCTGCTGGCCTCTTTGCTGTTCACCTTATAAATTGTATCTTAAACCCATGTGTTTCAAACACATCAGTACCCTAGGGGTGAGTGCCATTTTTATACTCTGTGTGCAATCCCCTATTCTCCTCCTGTCCTACTCCCCCACTCTCCTTTCCCCCCCCCCCCCCCCTTTCCCCCCCTCCCACCTTTTCCCCCCCCTCCCACCTTTTTCCCCCCCCCCACTCCCTCCTTTCCCATCCCTCCTCCCCCCTCCCCCTCTCCCCCCCCCTTCTCCCTCCCCTCCCCCTCCCTGCCCCCCCTCCCCCCTCCCTCCCTCCCCTTCTTCCCCTCCCCCCGTTTCCCTCCCCCTCCCCTTTCTCCCCCCCTCCCCCTTTTTCCCTTCCCCTCCCTCCTTTCCCCCCCTCCCTTCCTTTTCCCTTCCCTCTTCCCCCCCCCTCCTTCCCTTCCCCCCCTTCTTGCCCTCACCTTCCCCTCCCCCCCCCCCCTTTTCCCCCCGCTTTTCCCTCCCCCTTTCCCCTTGTCCATTCACCTTCTACCCATTTCCTCAACACTTCCTTGGCCCCCCTTTCATGCACACGGTTTCAATCCTAGAGGCACACTAATGGCACCTCCTCACCTCATATTCCCTCCTAGCTAATTTTCCAGTCCATACCCTTTTACCTTATCATCCCATTTATCCATTCAGAGGCTGTTTAGTCATCCCCTGTGTCCGCCACGGGGGGAATCGTTTGGGGCCGTGCACACCCACCGGGAGCCGTAGAACGGGTGAGCTCATTCTTTCCCTACCTAATGGTATATAATTGTATAATATTCTCTCTGAAATGTTTGTGCTGCATCAACAATGTTATTATTAGAGAAAAAACTTTTTCTGTGTGTTATACTCATTACAATTATTATATGTTGCACCACAGATATTGCTCTCCTGAGGAATCGGTTAAACCGCGAAACCGGTCGAGAATTCAAGCTCTATTTGTGTCTACTAACACTATGGGTTGTAATCCAATTGGTTGTATCGACTGCTTCCATTTTTAAATTACAACTGTTTTGTGATATTGTTACAATTTTTTAATTATGTTTTCTATTAAAATGGAATTTTTATACTACCTTATTGCCCTCTTTCTCTACCTTTGTGTACTGCAATTTTCACTTTATTAGTACCGCAATAGTCCCCCCCCCTCCCCCTCTTTAGGGGTTGTTGTCCCTGTTATGGGGTATTGAGATGCAGGTCGACAGAGGCAGCGAACTGCGACCGCTCTCTACCTCATTCATAATATTATTGCAAAGTATAGTCAGTCTTATATATTGTGGTAATGTGTGTTTTCCTGTAGAGGTAACACAAGGCACTCGGTCCCCTCATTTATCATGCCCCCCCCTCCCTATATTGTACAAGTATAGGAAGTACCAATGGAGTCACGTGGCACACACCGCACCCCTGGCCTTGTATTGGCGTGCAGACCTGATTCTCCATGAAATAAAATGCTTGTTGTATTGGGATCCATGTTCTCTTCTATGGAGTAACACAGCACAATGGAGCTCCATATTGTGAAGAGGCCTCAATATTGGGATCGGCACGGCTGGTCATGTGATGTGTGGACTATGAGGACTTAGGAGACTTCCCACAATGCCCGGCACTATGAGCTTTCCATATGATGGAAGAAATTTCCAGATGATGAAATCTCAGCTGATATATTCGATGTTTTCGGTCACATCAATGCAGCGCGGTGCCGTGTGATCTCTGAAAAGGAGCATGCGATTATTTTGGGGTGTTTTTGGCTCCATGGACTTCAAAGGGGGTACATGGACCCCCCATGGACATGTATTATTAGGGCAGTTTTGTGCTGAACATCAAGTCTCTTCCTAGCAACAATGATGTCACAGCAGATATTGCTTGTCATTGGCCAAAACAAAAATGCATGAAGCCTTAAAACGCATGAAAACTGCTTCGGAATGCATTACAAAACTGAAGGCCTCATGATGGTGCAGCAGCACTGGTGTGACTCCAGGTAACGCATGTAAGCGGGTTACAATTCACCCTAGTGAGGTGCTGCCCCGAACAGGAAGGGGTAACTATTTCCCGGGTTTTTCTTTGGTGGGATTTTTGGGTCCCGCCCACTGCGCCTGTGCACTATAAAAAGGAGAACAGTCTGGAGCCAGGAGAGAGACGTTCCCCCTCGCTGTCATCCTTGGAACCAGCCGTCATGCAGGGGGGCTGCTGGAACCTGTGGTCCCCCGAAGACACCAGCTACTGGAGACTGCCATACAATGGACTCTGTTATGGAGGGACTCGACCTTTGCAAGTATGCCGGGGCAGCACACAAGCCTGAGTTTGGGGTTAGGGATGGAGGAAAGGATGGTCTCATTTGGACTTGCTCATGTTTTGCACTTTTCTAAGTAAAGCGATGAAACTTTGCCTTCTGCCGGCTCTGAAGTTAGTAAAGAAATGTAATGCAAGTAACCGGCACCTCACACCATCTCCTGTTTGGGTCACAAGGCACATTGGGGTATGAAGACAACAAGTGGTTGCCATGGGTAACGGAAGCTAACAGTACAAAGCAGCCTGTGGTTGGGCGTGTTCCTGTGACAGGTGGGATGGCCTCTAGCGGCGAGGGAGTGTTGTCACCATTATCTCCCCTGGTGGTCCATCGCCCATAGCAACGGGGATGGATCAGCACCCTAGAGGTCCCCATCCTGTGCAAAGGTATGGAAGGTGAAGAGTTAAGACATAAAGAGAGCAGTGCAGCGCTAGACAAGTGTCACAAGTAAAAAAAAAAAAAAAACAACTGTATAAAATTGTGTTTGAAAATAAAAATGAAAAATTTAACAACAATAATGAATAACAGCCAATGATGGTGACTGATGAAAGAATCATTCAATCCAAAGTTCATACGTGATAAAAAAACAAATACAATTAATGCAAATATAGTGAAAAAAAAGGTTTGTAAGTATGGTGTAAGTGAAAAGTAAAGTCCAAAGGTTGTTCAATGCGGGGTTCTGAATCAATAATCCACCGCCAGTGCTGCCCACCACCTGGTGATAAAGTAATGAAGGCTTACCAGAAAGCCTGCGACCGCCCTTATTCAGGGGGGTCAAAACAGGCTTAGTAGAGAGAGATATCCCGCAAGAAGCTCTGTAGGGAATCTTGCCAACCTCCTTCCTGGGCGACTATTCAGCAGCAACAGGGCACCAATTCGAAAGATGTAGTCCCAAGGACGCTTCCTGTATGGTGATCAGTGTTTGTTCCCAGAGAGACCAGGCAGAGATGAACCACAGATCCCAAAAAGAAAAAAAGGGGGGACTCCAATAGTGCATATAAACCAAGACTGCGTTTATTAAATAAAATACAGATAGGTATAAAAAATGAAACATAAAAACCCAGCAGGGACAGCATATAAATTACTCTGCTGTTTAAAATGGAATCGCGCATGCGCGATGCGTGCTAGCGTTGTGACCCTATGACCGTTTCGTCACAACTGACATCATCAGGGGTACGCAACCGCGCATGTGCCTTATAAATCCGAACGATGCGCTGTGAAGCGCCACCATTGGCTAGCCAAAAACAGGACTGATGCTTAATTGGTCGCACAGACACATAGTAATTAGTTTATAAAACCTAGAGGTAAGGTGCCCATTCAATTAACTTAAAAAAGGGGCTCTTCTACCATTGAAGAAATGACCAGGCAATGTACATAAAAAGACTGTAATACAACCAGTGCCATCTAGTGGTGAAATTGAATACTGCCCAAAGTATACAGATTAATGAATAAATAATACCTTTAAAGTATATAGTGAAAATACTGTACAAATATAAAGAACATAACAATACCATAAAAGGCAACAATGGGTATAAACAAAGAAACCAACAGGTTAATGACCCACTAGCCACCAAAAAAGCAATCAATGGAAAATTGAAATTTGTCTAAAAACAACAGGTGAATCGTGTTGGCCAAGGGGGACATCAACTGTTATTAATAAAACAGTTAATGTCCCACTCTATATTCAGGCCATTAGGGGCATGAGAGCCAAGCTTATAGATCCAGTTTGTTTCAGATCTAGAGATGGTTCTCCTGCCATTACTGCCACGCCAATGGTGAACGTATTTCTCTATGCCAATAAAGATGGTGCCCTTAGGGTCCCTATTATGCACGAGGTCATAGTGTCTAGAGACACTATGCTTGTCAAAGCCTTGTTTTATGTTGGTGATGTGCTCACCCAACCTGACGTGCAATTTCCTGATAGTTTGTCCCAACCCACATGGACACCTAAGGAGGTATACAACAAATTTTGTGGTGCATGTGATGAGTGACTTGATGGAGTATGTGACACCTGTACCGCTGAATGTAAACTCTGTCAATCTCCTGTCATGTAAAGCATTCACCCTACAAACCTTACATCTCCTGCAGGGAGAGAAACCTTTTAAGTGACCAAAAAAGGTTGGGCGTATGGGTGGAACTGAAATGTTGGGTGCCAATATGTGTCTGAAGTTAGTGGCTCCCCTGAATAGAACACAGGGCTTATCAGACAATAGGGGTCCAAGAACCCAATCATTCTTTATAACTGGCCAGTGTTTTTTAATAAATCTTTTGATGGCCCAATGTTGACTGGAGTAGGTTGTGAGGAAGGCTAATCCAAAATCCTCTCTATTGACAGCCTGAGGGGGTTCTACACATAATAGGTCCTTATGGTCCTTATTCCCTACCTCTATGATTAGGGAATCCAAGGCTGCTGCGTCATAACTAGGAATGAGCCGAACAGGCAAAAAATTTGTTCGAACATGCGAACACCGTTAAAGTCTGATTTTAATAATGCTTAAAGTCAAACAATAAAAGTGTAATATCCCTTTAAATTTAGTACCTGGGGGGTGTTTATAGTAGGCCTGTAAAGGGGCGCATGTTTCCCATGTTTAGAACAGTCTGAGAGCAAAATGACATTTCAAAGGAAAAACAACAGTCATTTAAAACTACTCGCGGCTATTAATGCATTGCCGGTCCGACAATACACATAGAAGTTCGTTGATAAAAACAGCATGGGAATTCCACAGGGGAACCCCGAACCAAAATAAAAAAAAAAAAAAAGAATGACATGGGGGTCCCCCTAAATTCCATACCAGGCCCTTCAGGTCTGGTATGGATATTAAGTCAGGTTATGACGCAGCAGCCTTGGATTCCCTAATCATAGGGGTAGGGAATAAGGACCGTAAAGACCTATTATGTGTAGAACCCTATCAGGCTGTCAACAGAGAGGATTTTGGATTAGCCTTCCTCACAACCTACTCCAGTCAACATTGGGCCATCAAAAGAATTATTAAAAAACACTGGTCAGTTATAAAGAATGATTGGGTTCTTGGACCCCTATTGTCTGATATGCCCTGTGTTCTATTCAGGGGAGCCACTAACTTCAGACACATATTGTCACCCAACATTCCAGTTCCACCCACACGCCCAACCTTTTTTGGTGACTTAAAAAGGTTTCTCTCCCTGCAAGAGATGTAAGGTTTGTAGGGTGAATGCGTTAGATGACAGGAGATTGACAGAGTTTACATCCAGTGGTACAGGTGTCACATACTCCATCAAGTCACTCATCACATGCACCACAAAATGTGTTGTATACCTCCTTAGGTGTCCATATGGGTTGGAGTATGTGGTACGAACTATCAGGAAATTGCACGTCAGGTTGGGTGAGCACATCACCAACATAAAGCAAGGCTTTGACAAACATAGTGTCTCTAGACACTATGACCTCATGCATAATAGGGACCCTAAGGGCACCATCTTTATTGGCATAGAGAAATACGTTCCCCATGGGCATGGCAGTAATGGCAGGAGAACCATCTCTAGATCTGAAACAAACTGGATCTATAAGCTTGGCTCTCATGCCCCTAATGGCCTGAATATAGAGTGGGACATCAACTGTTTTATTAATAACAGTTGATGTCCCCCTTGGCCAACATAATTCACCTGTTTTTAGACAACTTTTCAATTTTCCATTGATTGCTTTTTTGGTGGCTAGTGGGTCATTAACCTATTGGTTTCTTTGTTTATACCCATTGTTGCCTTTTATGTTATTGTTATGTTCTTTATATTTGTATTTTCACTATATACTTTAAAGGTATTATTTATTCATTAATCTGTATACTTTGGGCAGTATTCAATTTCGCCAATAGATGACACCGGTTGTATTACAGTCTATTCATCTACATTGCCTGGTCATTTCTTCAATGGTAGAAGAGCCCCTTTTTTAAGTTAATTGAATGGGCACCTTACCTCTAGGTTTTATAAACTAATTACTATGTGTCTGTGCGACCAATTAAGCATCAGCCCTGTTTTTGGCTAGCCAATGGTGGCGCTTCACAGCGCATCGTTCGGATTTATAAGGCGCGGTTACGTACCCCTGATGACGTCAGTTGTGACGAAACGGCCGTAGGGTCACAACGCTAGCACACATCGCGCATACGCGATTCCATTTTAAACAGCAGAGGAGTTTATATGCTGTCCCTGCTGGGTTTTTTTGCTTCATTTTTTATACCCATCTGTATTTTATTTAATAAATGCAGTCTTGGTTTATCTGCACTATTGGAGCCCCCCCTTTTTTTCTTTTTGGGATCTGTGGTTCATCTCCGCCTGGTCTCTCTGGGAACAAACACTGATCACCATACAGGAAGCGTCCTTGGGACTACATCTTCCGAATTGGCACCCTGTTGCTGCTGAGTAGTCGCCCAGGAAGGAGGTTGGCAAGATTCCCTACAGAGCCTCTTGCGGGACATCCCTTGAAGTTCATCTCATATCTCTCTCTACTAAGCCTGTTTTGACCCCCCTGAATAAGGGCAGTCGCAGGCTTTCCGGTAAGCCTTAATTACTTTATCACCAGGTGGTGGGCAGCACTGGCGGTGGATTATTGATTCAGAACTCTGCATTGAACAACCTTTGGACTTTACTTTTTACTTACACCATACTTATGAACCTTTTTTTCACTATATTTGCATTCATTGTATTTGCTTTTTTTATCACCTATGAACTTTGGATTAAATGATTCTTTCATCAGTCACCATCATTGGCTGTTATTCATTTATGTTGTTTAATTTTTCATTTATATTTTCAAACACAATTTTTCAAAATTTTTTTTTTTTTTTAATTGTGACACTTGTCCAGCGCTGCACTGCTCTCTTTATGTCTATTTCTTGTGCCCTCATTTTGGGGTTATAGTGTTCAGCAGCAGGACACCCTTCACGGTTACTTTATCATACATTATTTTTTCAGATTTTTTTTGAGCACCTAGCGAAATTCTTTTTCTTTACATAAGGTGAGGAGTTAAGTCAAGTGCACATTGGAGGCGGGGCTAGAAGCATGGCGGGGCCCCATTACGCTATCGGGAGGAAGGTAGTGGAGCACACTGGACAGGTAGATATGGACATAGGCTCAGCGTGTCCCTCCTAATCACAAGCTCCAGTGAAGGTGTACATTGACACAGGGAGCCGAGAGATAACTGGAGGAGAGTTATGGTGGAAGTGTACACAGTGTACCTTCATCTCTGAGAGTAGAGGCCCACTTTAAGGTTGGGTATTCCCCCACAGCGGCCTCAGCCTTGTCCCAGGGCATTTATGAAAATGGCACAGAGTAAAGCTACCCCATGTGTAGGAGAGTGATCCTGATACAGGTGCCTAGTGTACCCCAGAAGAACCCCTCCGGGAGGATCCTCTCATGTCACCCAGACTTGGCACCCAATGAGATCATTGGGAAAACATGGAGGACGGCCCATCTACCCCCTTGTACCAACAACTCCGTCCACATGTAGTGTCTGGGAGGGGGAGGGTTTGACACAGCAATGAAGGAGGATTGGGCTCAGTAATGCCCCAATCACACCTCAGCAGGGCCGGACTGGGAGTAAAATCCAGCCCTGGAAAAAATTTCATACCAGCCCCACAGCATTATTATACCAGCGCTACAGCATAACGTCATTATTTTCTTGTTCATGAAAGGCAAAACCATACATTTTAACCACTTGCTTACTAGGCACTTAAACCCCCCCCCCCTCCTATCCAGACCAATTTTCAGCTTTCAGTGCTCTCACATTTTGAATGACAATTACTAAGTCATGCAACACTGTACCCAAATGATTTTTTTGTCCTTTTTTTAATACAAATAGAGCTTTATTTTGGTGGTATTTGATCACCTCTGGGTTTTTTTTTTTTGTGCTATAAATGAAAAAAGACCTAAAATTTTGAAAAAAAATGCATTTTTCCTAATTTCTGTGATAAAATTTTGCAAATTCGTAATTTTTCTTCATACATTTTGTCCACAATTTATACTGCTACATATCTTTGGTAAAAATAAGCAAAAATGTGTGGAAATTATTTGGTCTGTGTGAAAGTTTTAGAGTCTACAAGCTATGGTGCAAATCAAAAAAAATTATCACATCTGATGTACTGGTGGCCCATCTCATTTCCTGAGACCCTAACAAGCCAGGAAAGTACAAATGCCCCCCAAATAACCCCTTTTTGGAAAGTAGATGACATTTCTATGTATTTAGTTAGAGGCATGGTGAGTTATTTGAAGTTGTATTTTTTTTCCCACAATTCTTTGCAAAATTGAGATTTTTTTTTTCCCCACAAAATTGTCATTGTAATAGCTTATTTCTCTCACATGGCATGTGTATACCACAAATGACACCCCAAAATACATTCTGCTACTCCTCCTGAGTATTATGATGCCACATGTGTGGAACTTTTTCACTGCCTGGCCACATACAGAGGCCCAACATGCATGGAGCACCATCAGGTGTTCTAGGAGCATAAATTACACATCACATTTCTCAACCACCTATTACACTTTTGAAGGCCCTGGAGCACCAGGACAATGGAAACACCCACAAAAATGACCCCATTTTGGAAAGCTAACACCCCAACGTATAATCTATGAGGCATAATGAGTCTTTTGAATGGTTCATTTTTTTCCAGAAGTTTTTGAAAAATGTGGAAAAAAATGAAAAAACGATTTTTTTTTTTACACAAAGTTGTCAGTTTATAAGATATTTCCAACACATAGCATTTGGATAGCAAAAATGACACCCCAAAATACATTCTGTTACTCCTAAGTATGGCAATACCACATGTGTGAGACTTCTACACAGCCTGGCCACATACAGAGATCCAACATGCAAGGAACACCGTCAGGTGTTCCAGGGACACATAGCATGCACATACCAAGAATTACACCCCAAAATACGTTATGCTGAGCAAAGCGTAAACAAAAGATTACCTGTGGTTGTAGTAGTGCAGTTGTACACAGGAGGATAGCACTGGTCCAGGCAACAGGCAGGGACTTGGTCAGCAGCGGCGAACACAATTGTCCAGGCAGCAGGCAGGGTTAATGTCCATATAAAGTCCAGGGTCAGTGCAGGCAGAGATATTGTCCGCAGTGCCAAAATCATTGGTCCTGGTAGTAGGCAGGTCCATGTGGTGTTGTCAGTGCGACAGGCAGAGGCATGACGGCAGTAAGTCCTACAGGCAGAAGTAGGGCCTCGTTCAGGACAGAATGGGGATAGGGGTAGAGGCTTCTCCCACCCAAATCTCTTTGAAGCCTCCGAGTCTCCAGACCCTAATCTAGGATTGAGAAAACAAAAAAAATTGTTTTCGTCATCCAGAAAAACAATTCTGGAGCCCCTCACATATGTGAGACCCCTGTGTTGAATCCCACTAGTCCAGTATCAGGGTACAAGATCAGTCTAAGAGGCAGGCAAATATCATGGTCAAACAGTCCAAGGTCAGTTCCAGATCAGGCAGATGTATGTACAGAATCGTTGGGCAGAAGCATGGTCGAATAACAGTCCAGGGTCAGTTCCAGATCAGGCAGAGGTATGTACAGAATCGTTAGGCAGAAGCGTGGTCAAATAACAAGCCAGGGTCAGTTACAGAGGAGGCAGTGGCATAAGGGGTGTGAGGGTAAATTGCAGGAACGGAGGCTTACGTTTACCATACTTCACTAATAATTTAGTGAAGTATGGTAACGACGAAAACATTCACCTACGCAGAGGCCTGGTTCAGAAGGACATTGTGCACAATAATAAGATGTGTCTCTTCTGAATCCTGCTCTGGTACACACCTTACATTTTTTTTGCCGTCGTTGGCCTGTTGGTTTGGGAGGGATTTTATCGGGAAAGTGGCGTTCAGAGAGTCGACTTAGAACATCTGATCGGATATTTTCTGGTGGGCCGTTCGGGAATGTAAGGGCAGTGAAAACTTCCTCCTGGTAGCCAAGGAAGCGTTTGGGGTTTTGGGTGGAGTTACGATAAATGACATACGAATTGTAGATGGCCAAATGAAAAAAATAAATTGCGACTTTCTTATACCAATGGTATGTCCGTCTCGTAGCAAGGTACGGTTCCAGCATCTGGTCATTCAAGTCGACTCCCCCCATAAACAAATTATAATCATAGATGCATTTAGGTTTCTGTATGGGGCCATTTCTTCTGGGGATTTCCATGAAGGTATCATCGTGGATTGAAGACAACATGTACACATCTCTTTTGTCTCTCTACTTCACTGCCAAAATCTCATTGTTTCGTAGACTTGCCGTTTCTCCTTTTCTCAATTTCTTATTGACCAGACCTTGAGGAAAGCCCTTCCGGTTCTTTTTTAGGGTACCACATGCAGGCATCTTCTTCCGATGAAGGTTGTGAAACAGGGGCAGAGATGTGTAGAAGTTGTCTACATACAGGTGGTAGCCTTTCTCCAGTAGGGGCTATGTGAGGTCCCAAACAATTTACCCGCTTGATCCCAAATAGTCTGTGCAATTAGGGGGTTGCAGCTGGGTGTCCTTCCCTTCGTACACTTTGAAGGCATACAAGTAACCTGTGACTCGGTCACATAATTTGTATACCTTCACCCCATAGCGGGCCCTTTTACTGGGAATATATTGTTTTATTTTAAGCCTGCCACTAAACTTAACAAGGGACTCATCTACACATATGTTTTGGTCTGGGTAAACAGCAGGGGGAATAGTGCAGAAAAATAATTTAAAAGTGGCCGAATTTTGAAAAGTCTGTCATAGTTTGGGTCATTTCGGGGAGGGCACTGGGTATTGTCGTTGAAATGAAGAAACCTCAATATCATGAGGTATCTGTTTCTGGGCATTACCTTGGAGAATACTGGCATGTGGTGGAGG
>JBBGZY010002806.1:0-167500 GCA_037952925.1 Lithobates clamitans | reverse complement strand
GGGGCATGAACCAGCCTCTCCACACTGCCATATATATATATATATATATATATATATATATATATATATATATATATATATATATATATATATATATATATATATATATATATATATATATATAGACTGTAGACACCATTGTAAATTCATTGGATCCGCTCCCATCATGGCGGAACCGGAAATGCAGGATGGAATAATAAAACACCATAAATTGGCTACTTATACTACTAATATGGTATCAATCCCATGTAGGCGAACACACTACATTAGGTTATCAGTATATAACAATTTCCAGGTGAAACCGGAGTGCAAACATTGATAAAAGATCCTAAAAATCAAAATATCAAATCGGCTTGCGTTCCAAGCCTCACATTAACTAGAGGAACCTGCGTTCCAAAAGCCTAAATCATGTGACCAGAAAGGAAACAACAGCCGGCGCACTGCGCCGCTGATGCTTCACATGATCATCACTGGGGGTGTACCTTCATGGTCACAGAAGGAAGTAGGGAGGAGATACATGCCGTCAGCCAATGCGCCGCCGGCAACTCCTCCACTCCCTCCTATGGGGCATGCACTCCAAGCCTCTGTATGGAAAGAGGCAGACGGCCGCTCTGAAGCCAGCTTCGTCAGCGATCGTGCCCAACCGGCCAATCGCTGGCAGGCTGGATGGATGGACCACTCCCCCTCCTGTCAATAGAATGTTGGTCATTAGTTTGCAGTGTGCATTGTTATGGCAACCCTGAACAACACGGCGTGGACCGCTATGGCAACAAGTGGAAAACAAATGTCAAAGCGGTACCACCGAATTGAAACTAAATTGCTTATCTCTGAAACATGACCCCGAACAAAAATATCGTATAGGTGACATGTCGCAGGATGGGCATGGCGTAATGATCAGATGTGGGGGAATTAACCCTTACACTATATCATAGAATCAAGGTGAATTCAACCAGTAGTGTATCTGCACTAATTGCATCCCTGCAGTTCCGATATAGGACTGCATGTTCAGGCCACAACAAGTGATGACAAGACAATGCCTCATTGTCAAACTGGCCAGAGGAAGGGGAAATCTATGATCTTGGGATAGACAAATGCGGTATCAAGTATATCCGGTATCAATAAGCCAGGGTAAAAAAATAGAGCCCAACCCAAAGTCGGGTCAATTACACAGAGGGACGAGCTCGCATACAATGGGAGACACTATAATCCCCAAAAAAACAGAAGAGAAACATAAATAGCATAACAGAAAAATGAACAAAAGAATAAAGATAAAGACCCCAATAACACTCAAAAATTAAAAATAACCGTAACCCAAAAATAAAGTATAATACATAGGGACAAAAAGGTAGGGGTTTGTCACGGATCAGGACCCAGAGTGTCTCTCACGCACGGTTAATGAAACTATTAATGTCCCATTCGACTGTGTGGAGTATGACACCTGAGCTCATAAATCCAGTACGTTTCGAGCTGCAACACACCCCTAACCAAAGACTCACCCCTCCAATGGGGGACAAATTTATCTATAATGATAAAAGAGGTGCCTGTAGGGTCCTTTTTATGGCTTTCCAAATAATGGCGAAGGGACACTTTCCTTAATACAGCCTTTCTTAATCTTGGCAATGTATTCATTGACCCTAATGGAGAAAGTCCTAGTAGTGCGCCCGACATACTGTTTACCACATGGACATGTGATAAGATAAACAATATGTAGGGTAGCACATGTGGTAAAGTGTTTCATGTTATACTCTCTAGATGTTACCGTAGAGTGGAAAGTCGTTGTTTTGCATCTCCCACTAATATTGTGTAGACACACATTACACTTCCTACACAGGAAAAATCCCTTACAGTCTTGAAAGAAAGATATGGACCGAGGGGGATCAATAACATTGGGGGCAATCTCCCCCTGAACTGAACGTGCACCCCGGAAAAAAATACCGGCCCGATCTGGTAGAACGGGACCTAGAATACGGTAATTTTTCAAGACCTTCCAATGCTTATCCATAATCCTTTTGACTTCTCTATGTTGAGTAGAGAATGCAGTACAAAATGACCATTTATGGGGGTTATCACACTGTACTTTGGGACGGTCGATCAAAAGTGAATTCCTATCAACCTCCCCAACTTCCTTAATGGTATTATCAAGGTCAGATGGTCTATATCCCTTTTCTAGAAATCTTTTTCTAAGAGTTTGGCACTGTGACTGGAAATCCTTATTATTGCTGCAATTTCGTCGCAACCTGAGGAACTGTCCTTTAGTGACAGATTTCAGCCACTGCTGTTGGTGACAACTATCTACCGGGATGTACCCGTTGCGATCCGTGGGCTTAAAAAACGTTTTGAGTACCAGTTGTCTATTGACTATAGACACTTCAAGATCAAGGAAATGTATGGTCTCAAGACTGGCCTCAAAGCACAAAGAGATGTTTCTATCATTGGTGTTTAGATGATCCATGTACTTTTCAAGCGACTCAAGGTCACCGTTCCATAGGAGGAGGATGTCGTCTATATATCTAGCCCACAGAACCAACTGCGGTGGTCTGCAGGCATAGACGACATCCTCCTCCCATAGGGCCATGAAAAGGTTGGCCAAACTGGGGGCATATTTGGCCCCCATGGCCACACCCTTAATCTGGGAATAATAAGTTCCCTGAAACCAGAAATAGTTATGTTCCGTAGCGAACCTAAGGAGCTCCATAACATAATTTCTGTGAATGAGAGGAAGGCCAGAGTCCCTAGTGAGGAACAGATTGACAGCCGCCAAACCCTGATCCAATGGAATGGATGTATATAGTACGGAAACATCCGCAGTAGCTAGAAGTAGGCCATCCTGGTATTCGACTTGTTCTAAAAGATTAATCGCAGCCCTAGTGTCCTTCAGATAGGAAGGCATCTGCTTGACCAAGGGCTGGAGATAGAAATCAATATACCTTCCAATTCGTGAAGTAACCGAATCTATCCCACTTACGATGGGATGACCAGGGGGATTGGTGGGATTCTTATGCACTTTCGGAAGGTAATAGAAGACCGGTATCCGGGGTGCTGCTGGTACCAGGAAATCTCTCTCTTATTGAGTATATTAAGTGAGAAACCCTCATCTATAAGGGCCATGAGAGCTCGTTTGTAATCCTTCGTAGGGTCCTTAGGAAGAATGTTATAGGTAGTACGGTCATCTAATAGACGTTCCATTTCAGCAATATAGTCAGCCTTATCTAAGACCACTATACCGCCGCCCTTATCGGCCGGGCGGCTGACCAAGTTGTTCCTATCACAAAGAGAGTCAACGCCTGCTCTAATGGCTGGATCTTGGTGTATGGGTTTGTCAGGGATTTTTTCCAAATCGTGTAACACCATCTTTTTAAAGACATTGATGGAATGTGACGTGTTATTGGGGGGGTTAAAAAGTGATGGGTTAGAGAGACCCGAGTGTCTGATATCACTCGGTCCCCCAATCCTTGAATTAGCTACAGGTTGGGACAAGAAATGTCCTTGTATATTTAACTTGCGGATGTATTTGTGTACATCCACAAATGTGGAGAATTTATTTAGCTTTTTGGGGGGGACAAATTTAAGTCCCTTATCAAGGACATATTTTTCGTGGTCAGAAAGACTGACCTTACTTAAATTGTATATACCGGCGCCTAGTGTGACCTTTTTCTCTTTCCTCCATTGTAATCGCCACCCTCCCCTACATCCTCTCTTGGTCTTGGACTTCAAGGGGGGTGGTTGTACCCTGGTTTGTGAAAACCCGGAGTTTGGGAAGGGCCAGAGGGGTTAGACTGGTAAGCCACTCTGTTAAATTCACCATTCCCACTGTCATTATAATATGTATAGTCATATTGTGTATCTCGAGACTGTCCGTCTCGGAGGGCAGAAAAACGGTTACTCACATGGACAGGGGTACCATAACCATAACCATCAATAGGGTGGTCAGTTCTGATATTATATTTGGGGTCATAATGACCTTGATGGAAGCCCCTGCCTCTGTGTCCTCCGTTAACTCCACCTCTGCCATTGGATTGTTTGCCCCTCTGACCTAAGGGGTGCCTACCACAGTAGGACACTGAGGTGTAACCCCCGGGACCGGAGGGGTGTCGCCCACGGCTCAAGTCTCTGGGAGGCTGGTATATCTGTGGCACAGGTCTGGGGGCAAGGGGATTGGGCCCCGGTTCAGTTGGTCTACTAGACCTGTAGGGGGGATCATAGGTTAACCTTCTGTCCGGATAGCGAACGGTTGGTTCGACACTATCAACGGGTATGCTAGTAGACCCAGAGTCCACTCCCTGCGCTATCTTTTTCTGCCATCCAAAAACCAGACCGTTTTTTTGTAATCCGAAACATCCCGGTTGTACTTTTTTTTGTTTTTTATTCCGTTGATCCTTTTCCTCTTTCTCAAGGAAAGTTCTAAGGTTAGTAGAGTGGGAGGTGTATTCAGGCAATCCATTAGATGGGAGGAGCTTATCCTTAAGGTCTCTAATTTCCAAATCTAGTGCAGTAAGTCTACTGCGCTTCTCTCCCTCTTTTTGGTAGAGAGGAAGCACAGTAGACTTACTGCACTAGATTTGCAAATTAGAGACCTTAAGGATAAGCTCCTCCCATCTAATGGATTGCCTGAATACACCTCCCACTCTACTAACCTTAGAACTTTCCTTGAGAAAGAGGAAAAGGATCAACGGAATAAAAAACAAAAAAAGTACAACCGGGATGTTTCGGATTACAAAAACGGTCTGGTTTTTGGATGGCAGAAAAAGCAGGGAGTGGACTCTGGGTCTACTAGCATAACCCTTGATAGTGTCGAACCAACCGTTCGCTATCCGGACAGAAGGTTAACCTATGATCCCCCCTACAGGTCTAGTAGACCAACTGAACCAGGGCCCAATCCCCTTGCCCCCAGACCTGTACCACAGATATACCAGCCTCCCAGAGACTTGAGCCGTGGGCGACACCCCTCCGGTCCCGGGGGTTACACCTCAGTGTCCTACCGTGGTAGGCACCCCTCAGGTCGGAGGGGCAAACAATCCAATGGCAGAGGTGGAGTTAACGGAGGACACAGAGGCAGGGGCTTCCATCAAGGTCATTATGACTCCAAATATAATACCAGAACTGACCACCCTATTGATGGTTATGGTTATGGTACCCCTGTCCATGTGAGTAACCGTTTTTCTGCCCTCCGAGACGGACAGTCTCGAGATACACAATATGACTATACATATTATAATGACAGTGGGAATGGTGAATTTAACAGAGTGGCTTACCAGTCTAACCACTCTGGCCCTTCCCAAACTCTGGGTTTTCACAAACCAGGGTACTACCACCCCCCTCGAAGTCCAAGACCAAGAGAGGATGTAGAGGAGGGTGGCGATTACAATGAAGGAAAGAGAAAAAGGTCACACTAGGCGCCGGTATATACAATTTAAGTAAGGTCAGTCTTTCTGACCACAAAAAATATGTCCTTGATAAGGGACTTAAATTTGTCCCCCCCAAAAAGCTAAATAAATTCTCCACATTTGTGGATGTACACAAATACATCCGCAAGTTAAATATACAAAGACATTTCTTGTCCCAACCTGTAGCTAATTCAAGGATTGGGGGACCGAGTGATATCAGACACTCGGGTTTCTCTAACCCATCACTTTTTAACCCCCCCAATAACACGTCACATTCCGTCAATGTCTTTAAAGAGTTGGTGTTACACGATTTGGAAAAAATCCCTGACAAACCCATACACCAAGATCCAGCCATTAGAGCAGGCGTTGACTCTCTTTGTGATAGGAACAACTTGGTCACCCGCCCGGCCGATAAGGGCGGCGGTATAGTGGTCTTAGATAAGGCTGACTATATTGCTGAAATGGAACGTCTATTAGACGACCGTACTACCTATAACATTCTTCCTAAGGACCCTACGAAGGATTACAAACAAGCTCTCATGGCCCTTATAGATGAGGGTTTCTCACTTAATATACTCAATAAGAAAGAGAGAGATTTCCTGGTACCAGCAGCACCCCGGATACCGGTCATCTATTACCTTCCGAAAGTGCATAAGAATCCCACCAATCCCCCTGGTCGTCCCATCGTAAGTGGGATAGATTTGGTTACTTCACGAATTGGAAGGTATATCGATTTCTTTCTCCAGCCCTTGGTCAAGCAGATGCCTTCCTATCTGAAGGACACTAGGGCTGCGATTAATCTTTTAGAACAAGTCGAATACCAGGATGGCCTACTTCTAGCTACTGCGGATGTTTCCGTACTATATAAGTCCATTCCATTGGATCAGGGTTTGGCGGCTGTCAATCTGTTCCTCACTAGGGACTCTGGCCTTCCTCTCATTCACAGAAATTATGTTATGGAGCTCCTTAGGTTCGCTACGGAACATAACTATTTCTGGTTTCAGGGAACTTATTATTCCCAGATTAAGGGTGTGGCCATGGGGGCCAAATATGCCCCCAGTTTGGCCAACCTTTTCATGGCCCTATGGGAGGAGGATGTCGTCTATGCCTGCAAACCACCGCAGTTGGTTCTGTGGGCTAGATATATAAACGACATCCTCCTCCTATGGAACGGTGACCTTGAGTCGCTTGAAAAGTACATGGATCATCTAAACACCAATGATAGAAACATCTCTTTGTGCTTTGAGGCCAGTCTTGAGACCATACATTTCCTTAATCTTGAAGTGTCTATAGTCAATAGACAACTGGTACTCAAAACGTTTTTTAACCCCCGGATCGCAGATAGTTGTCACCACCAGCAGTGGCTGAAATCTGTCCCTAAAGGACAGTTCCTCAGATTGCGATGAAATTGCAGCAATACTGAGGATTTCCAGTCACAGTGCCAAACTCTTAGAAAAAGATTTCTAGAAAAGGGATATAGACCATCTTACCTTGATAATACCATTAAGGAAGTTGGGGAGGTTGATAGGAATTCACTTTTGATCGACCGTCCCAAAGTGCAGTGTGATAACCCCTATAAATGGTCATTTTGTACTGCATTCTCTTCTCTTGAAAAATGACCGTATTCTAGATCCCGTTCTACCAGATCGGGCCGGTATTATTTTCCGGGTTGCACGTTCAGTTCAGGGGGAGATTGCCCCCAATGTTATTGATCCCCCTCGGTCCATCTCTTTCTTTCAAGACTGTAAGGGATTTTTCCGATGTAGAAAGTGTAATGTGTGTCTACACAATATTAGTGGGAGACGCAAAACAACGACTTTCCACTGTACGCTAACATCTAGAGAGTATAACATGAAACACTTTACCACATGTGCTACCCGACATATTGTTTATCTTATCACATGTCCATGTGGTAAACAGTATGTCGGGCGCACTACTAGGACTTTCTCCATTAGGGTCAATGAACACATTGCCAAGATTAAGAAAGGCTGTATTAAGCATAGTGTCTCCCGCCATTATTTGGAAAGCCATAATAAGGACCCTACAGGCACCTCTTTTATCATTATAGATAAATTTGTCCCCCATTGGAGGGGTGGGTCTTTGGTTAGGGGCCTGTCACGGCTTGAAACATACTGGATTTATGAGCTCAGGTGTCATACTCCGCACGGTATGAATGTCGAATGGGACATTAATAGTTTCATTAACCGTGCGTGAGAGACACTCTGGGTCCTGAGCCGTGACGCACCCCTACCTTTTTGTCCCTATGTATTATACTTTATTTTTGGGTTACGGTTATTTTTAATTTTTGAGTGTTATTGGGGTCTTTATCTTTATTCTTTTGTTCATTTTTCTGTTATGCTATTTAGGTTTCTCTTCAGTTTTTTGGGGGATTATAGTGTCTCCCATTGAGGGAGACATTGAGGCATTGTCTGGTCATCACTTGTGGCCTGAACATGCAGTCCTATATCGGAACTGCAGGGATGCGATTAGTGCAGATACACTACTGGTTGAATTCACCTTGATTCTATGATATAGTGTAAGGGTTAATCCCCCCACCCCCCACATCTGATCATTACGCCATGCCCATCCTGCGACATGTCACCTATACGATATTTTTGTTCGGGGTCATGTTTCAGAGATAAGCAATTTAGTTTCAATTCGGTGGTACCACTTTGACATTTGTTTTCCACTTGTTGCCATAGCGGTCCACGCCGTGTTGTTCAGTGTTGCCATAACAATGCAAGCCGCAAACTAGTGACCAACATTCTATTGACAGGAGGGGGAATGGTCCATCCGTCCAGCCTGCCAGCGATTGGCCGGTTGGGCCACGATCGCTGACGAAGCTGGCTTCAGAGCGGCCGTCTGCCTCTTTCCATACAGAGGCTTGGAGCGCATGCCCCATAGGAGGGAGTGGAGGAGTTGCCGGCGGCGCATTGGCTGACGGCATGTATCTCCTCCCTACTTCCTTCTGTGACCATGAAGGTACGCCTCCAGTGATGATCGTGTGAAGCATCAGCGGCGCAGTGCGCCGGCTGTTGTTTCCTTTCCGGTCACATGATTTAGGCTTTTGGAACGCAGGTTCCTCTAGTTAATGTGAGGTTTGGAACGCAAGCCGATTTGATATTTTGATTTTGAGGATCTTTTATCAATGTTTGCACTCCGGTTTCACCTGGAAATTGTTATATACTGATAACCTAATGTAGTGTGTTCGCCTACATGGGACTGATACCATATTAGTAGTATAAGTAGCCAATTTATGGTGTTTTATTATTCAATCCTGCACTTCCGGTTCCGCCATGATGGGGGCGGATCCAATGAATTTACAATGGTGTCTACAGTCTATATATATGGGCAGTGTGAAGAGGCTGGTTCATGCCCCAGTTGAAGGCTTTTTAGTCGAAACGCGTAGGGCGTTCAGCTTTCCACATTGCCTAACTATTTTTATCTTGTGATCACTTTTCATTTGTAAGGTTCTTATTCAATAAACCCCTTTATTTTTGACCTGCGCCATGTGGAGCCCCTTTTTTCCTTTTTCTCCTTCATGTTTTTATCCTTGATTGGTCCCTTTGAACCTGCCTGGAGCCTGAGAGCGTGTGTGAGAGGACTGTCCACCCCCATCGTTGACAGTCTTGGCTATCAGTGACCGCGACTCTAGGAACAACCTGGTCAATTGGAGATCGTGATCGAAGGGAGAACCCTTGGAGAGAGTACATGGGAGGTCACCTCCACAAGCCCTGATAGATGTACAGCTATATGGCTGACACGTCCCACTTGCTCTGGTAAGAGTATTTTACTCTAGATGTTTTGTCGTGCTGTCCATGATTGATATACTTTCCAGTCAACATCATGGGTCCAAGCACCCCAGCTGTCTGAGAAGACTTTTTGTATGCACTGACTCCACCTTTGACTGCAGTCCGTGGAGCATAACATATTGTTACTGGACATTCTTCATATTTTTAACCTTTTTTGTTTGGACATTTACATACACTTCACCAGTGTTTACTAATATATAGATTAATTTCACTTTATATTTGGTTTCTGTCACCAATCGTATGTTAGATTCACTCACTTTTTAGCGCTGCACTTATTCTTTTTATATTAATGGAACTTGGTTTGTTTGTGTGCTAGCAGCTATTTATCACTTGTTTATATTTGTTTACTTTTGGGGTCAGCGCAACTAGTTTTTTACATTACATACACTGTTCTCATTTTGGATGGGGACATTGCTCCTTCCAGAGGATCTGTTTGCTGTGAGATGGAGTGGTCCCTGGCCACCTGCAACTTCAGCTGTCCTCATTTTCCAGCCCCAGTCAGCCTATCCTCTGGTCCTTGGGGAAGTGGAGAGCACTGGGTGGGAGTTGGAGAGAAGGGGGAGCAGAGAGCACTTGTGGGGTTGGAGAGCACATGGGTGGGGGCAAAGAGCAGGGGGGAGTGGAGATCACGGGTGGGGAGATTGGAGAGTGCTGGGGGGGACTTGAGAGCACTGAGGGGACAAAAAGAACAGAGGTGGAGAGCACGGGAGGCTGAGAGCCCTGGGGGGCTGGAGAGCACTTAGGGGGCTAAGAGCATGGGGTGGTGAAGAGCACTGGGGGGTGCTTGAGAGCACTGGGGGGGGCAGAAAGAACAGGGGTGGAGAGCACAGGGGCTGGAAAAGACTAGTGGGGGCCAGAAAGAATAGGGGTGGAAAGCACGGGGGACTGGAGAGCACTGGTGGGGTTGGAGAGCAAAATGCAGGGGGAGCGGAGAGCACTGGCGGGGTTGGAGAGCACATGGGTGGGGCAAAATGCAGGGGGAGCGGAGAGCACTGGCGGGGTTGGAGAGCACATGGGTGGGGAGCGGAGAGTGCTGGGGGGAGCTTGAGAGCACTGGAGGGGGAGCCAAAAAGAACAGGGGTGGAGAGCACAGGGGGTGGAGAGCACTGGGGGCCTGGAGAGCGATGGGTGGAGCTTGAGAGCACCTGGGGGGCCAGAAAGAACAGGGGTGGGGAGCATGAGGGGGCAGAGAGCACTGGGGAGAGCTGGAGAGCACTGGGGGGAAGAAAGAACAGGGGTGGAGAGCACTGGGGGGAGAAAGAACAGGGGTGGAGAACACTGGGGGGAGAAAGAACAGGGGAAGAGAGCACTGGGGGGGAGTGGAGAGCACTGGGATGGTGGCTAGAGAAGGATGGGGAGAGCTGGAGAGCAGGGGGGCCAGAAAGAACAGAGGTGGAGAGAACTGTGGGGGGGCTGGAGAGTGTGGTGGGGGAGGAGATCACTGGGGGGGAGCCAGGGAGCACAAGGAGAACTGGGAGGGGCCAGTAAAAGAAGTTGGATAGGAGGATCGGCAGGGGAGCTGCATATAGAGGAAATGAGCTTTCTATATTCCTCCATGCAGCCGCTGAATGCTTGATTCTCCTTCTCTCCCTCCTGCAAGCATTCAGCGGCTGCATGGAGGAATATAGAAAGCTCATTTCCTCTATATGCAACCCCCCTGCCGATCCTCCTATCCTGGCATACAGGGTGGGCTGTACGGGCATGCAGCTTCTCCTGTGGATCACGGAGCTGGCTGGGTCTGTGTTCGGCGGCGGCGTTGTAACACTGTCCTGCCCCCTAGACTGAAGTACATCTTCGCCAGCACACCATGGATCAACAATCAAGATTGTCCAAAAAAGGTTTTTTAATCAAAAATGGTCACATCACAGTGGAGGTGCTCCCCTGTGATGTGATCATTTTCGATTAAAAAACCTTTTTTGGACAATCTTGATTGCTGATCCATGGAAGATGTACTTCTGTTTGATGCTTCCAGAACCCAACTGGTAATCGTTACAGCACCCGTTAATGTTCTATTGCCGTTTGTCCGGGAACGTGTGCGACTGGAATATCAAATTGACTGCCCCCTAGACTGGCTCATGTGATAGGCAGAACACTGATTCCGGTTCCTATCTACTGTCACATGAGCCGGTCTAGGGGGGCGGGACCTTTTTACAGCGCCGCCGCTGAACACAGACCCAGCCAGCTCCGTGAACCACAGGAGAGAGGGGAACACTGCAGCCTCAACTCAAAGCGGCCCCAGGGCAGGCGGCCTACCGGAAAATCTCCCGGTATCCTGGTAGGCCAGTCCGGCCCTGCACCTCAGTGTTTTATAGCTGGAAGATCAAAGATCCAAAACACTGAAAAACAATAATCTATTATTCTCTATGGAGACGGATCACATCTCCCCTCCAAATCTCCTGATATCAAACACATGAAGAGCAAAAAAGTTCTGGAGGTGTTCTTGGAGCTCAAATTGGGGAGATTTGAGTGTTTTTGGTGCATTTTTATTCCCATAGAATTTAATGTAAAAGTGCAATTTGCATGTTTTGTGTGCATTTTGTTGCTTGATTTTTTGCGCAATTCTCTGCTCAAATCCAATGTGATTTTTTTTTTAAATATTATGTGAATAAATAAATGTAAAATAAATTCACAAATAACTACAAATCTTCTTTAGGCCCCTTTCACACGGGCGCTCCAATCAGGTCCATCTATCAGTTTTTCAGGTGGACCTGATCGGATGATCCATTCACCTCTATGGAGCGGCGGATGTCAGCGGTGACATGTCTGCTGACATCTGCTGATATCCCATCCGATCCATAATATTCAGATGGATGGGGGTCCTATATTCCATCTGTCTGGTGGATTGGATCGGATGGGATTGGATGAAAACGGACAGGCGGATCTGTTTTCATCCGATCTCCCCATATGATGAGAGGTGATATACATGTACAGAGTCAGGGGCGGACTGACCATTCGAGCACTTGGTCGCTGACCGAGGGCCCGACGTCTGGAGGAGCCCCATGAGCGGCTCAGTCAGCACTCAGTCCCCCGCACCACACGAAAACCCCCATCCTCCAAGATAAATGCAGCTCCTGGAGCTGCGGCCAGCATGCTAGAGCATGGTGCCTGTGTTCAGATTAGGCTGAGGGAGACTCTGTCAGCAGGGAGACTCTGTCAGCACTCTGCCCCACCCCTCTCCATGTAGTCTAAGTCTGTATGCAATTAGAACATCTCTCCTGCACTTCTGAGAGCTCCGCCCTGGATCACAATGATCCCCGCCCCTACCTTCAAAAGCCCTGCCCCTACCAGTGAAAGCTCTGCCCCCAACCAGCAAAAGCTCCGCCCCCAGACCTCTGAGAGCGGCAGGTGAGCCCGGCTGTTCAGGTAGGTCATTCTGCCTACTGTATATACACGGCCTGTAGACCCTTTTTTTTGCTAAACCATCCCTGGAAATGTTGTTTACCCTCCTATATAGCTGTGCAGTGCTGAAAGTTTAAATTTTAAAACTGGCTACCTGGTTATCTCCTGTAGTCACATCCGTAGTCTCTGGTTATTTTCTGTAGTCGCATCCGTAGTCTCTGGTTATTTCCTGTAGTCACATCTGCAGTCTCTGGTTATTTCCCGTAGTCACATTTGCAGTCTCTGCTTATTTCCTGTAGTCGCATTTGCAGTCTCAGGTTATTTCCTGTAGTGGCATCCGCAGTCTCTGGTCATCTCGCATAGTCGCATCCATAGTCTTTGGTTATTTCCCGTAGTCACATCCGCAGTCTCTGCTTATTTCCTGTAGTCGCATTTGCAGTCTCTGGTTATTTCCTGTAGTCACATCTGTAGTCTACTTAAAAGTAGTTTCTGCTATTGCACTGCACAAATCACTTTATTACACTTTATTTATGATATCTATGGCTATGCATATTTATTGAATCCATATTGAGCACTATATTTGATTGGCTGTTTGCTTCTGCTTAGCCCTGACACACACGCACAATCGCACATGATAATGACTTCATCATTATGTGCGATTGTTCGCGTGTGCCAAGCAGAAGCAGCCAATCAAATATAGTGATCAATATGGATTAAATAAATAGTGGGAAGATTGTTCTTTACATTGGTGATCAGTGAAAAGAATGTTCCTTACACTGGTGGTCAGTGGGAAGAATGTTCCTTACATTGGTGATCAGTGAGAAGAATGTTCCTTACATTGGTGATCAGTGAGAAGAATGTTCCTTACATTGGTGATCAGTGAGAAGAATGTTCCTTACATTGGTGATCAGTGAGAAGAATGTTCCTTACATTGGTGATCAGTGAGAAGAATGTTCCTTACATTGGTGATCAGTGAGAAGAATGTTCCTTACATTGGTGATCAGTGAGAAGAATGTTCCTTACATTGGTGATCAGTGGGAAGAATGTACCTTACATTGGTGATCAGTGAGAAGAATGTTCCTTACATTGGTGATCAGTGGGAAGAACGTTCCTTACATTGGTGATCAGTGGGAAGAACGTTCCTTACATTGGTGATCAGTGGGAAGAACGTTCCTTACATTGGTGATCAGTGAGAAGAATGTTCCTTACATTGGTGATCAGTGGGAAGAATGTTCCTTACATTGGTGATCAGTGGGAAGAATGTTCCTTACATTGGTGATCAGTGGGAAGAATGTTCCTTACATTGGTGATCAGTGGGAAGAATGTTCCTTACATTGGTGATCAGTGAGAAGAATGTTCCTTACATTGGTGATCAGTGGGAAGAATGTTCCTTACATTGATGATCAGTGAAAATTATATAAAGTAAATAAAAATAATAATAAAAAAAAAATGTAAAGCACCCCCATGACCCCCGCACACGCTCTATATGAAAAGCTTTATGTAGGACGAGCACATGTATGTAAACATGTGTCTATAGACGCACATGCTGGACACGGGAGCACACCCGCAAGGTAAACACACCCCCCCCGGGAGAATGCTTCTCCTAGGGGGTTATCTGATGTGGGGAGGAGCCGCGAGAGCTACCGGGGGACCCCAGAAGTCGAGGATCGGGGCCACTCTGTGCAAAACGAGCTGCACAGTGGAAGTATGACATGTTTGTTATTAAAAAAAACAAAAAAACAAGCCTTTACAATCACTTTAATTTTGGAACTGTACCGTTTTTGCACTTTTTATGTAAGTTTATTTTTCTTTATATTCTATAATAAACATTTATTTTGAACATAGCGCAGAGAAATTCTGTGATGAATGCATGTAGTGTGGGCAGTGCAAAATGTAGGTGGAGATTTGTGTGGGTGTGGCTTGAGTGTGGGTGGGAACACATGAGCAGGGACAGAGGGCCCCAGGATCTCCTATTGCCCGGAGGCCCCATGAGTTTTTAGTCCGCCCCTGTACAGAGTATAGTGATGAGTATATAGAGATGGGCCACCTCATGGTGACTACATCTATGCCCCTGGCAAACAGACCTGCTTACATGGGAACCATAGAATAACCATACAATGTCATGACTCACTGAGTCTCGTGCAGTACGCTTCGCTCCAATGGTAATAGTGGGAATCTGCACACAGTCCTGATCAGAGCAATGTTTGTAGTGTTTGCACCTGGCACAGGGTGAGGCACATAGTTTTGGATACCTGCGTTGTATCTCGGCAGAAAACTACACACACGGTTCTGAACACATTGCTCTGCAAACGAACAATTGTATATGTCACTATTGGATATATATTTTATCTTTATCTTTTTTCAGCCCTATAAATAAACAAGACCTGCCCTAGTCCAACAGAACGTGATACCAGCCTTTGTTTCTGTTACTTGGCTTTATGCAAGCACGCTTTCCCGCAATTATACAATAGCTGTAACTGTGCTTATTAGCGCAATGGTATTATTTGCTTATAGGCAAAGTATATGCATAAGTACTAGTAGCTATTGCAGAAGTACACAATTATACAATAGCTGTAACTGTGCTCATTAGCGCAACGGTATTATTTGCTTATAGGCAAAGTTCATAATTTCCACAACACTACTATAACTACTCATACTAGTACTACTACTCAGAGTACTACTACTCATACAACTACTAGTACTCATACTACTACTACTCCTACAACCACTACTCATACAACCACTACTCCATATAAATAAAATAAATGAATAGTATGTAATAATAAATAATTATCCCATAACCCTAAAATAATCATAAATAAACACACAAAATAAATATATTCATAATAATATTATTCTGATTTTTGGTAGGTATTTATATTATTATTAATAATTTAATATATTTTTTAACGTTAGGGGGTAACTATTATTTATGAATTATTACATGTCATTAATTCATTGAGCCGGGTTCACACTGACAGCGGGAATGAAATCATGTGAGTTCAGCTGAACTTCATTCCTGCATGTCAATCCGACTTCAGGGGCGATTTTAGAGACGTCTGTGTCCACCCAGCGGACTCTATCTACCTATCAGAGTCCTACTCTCCTCCATGGGGAGATCGGGTGAAAACGGATCTGCCTGTCCATTTTCATCCAATCCCTTCCGATCTGATCCACCAGACAGATGGAATATAGGCCCCTCCATCGATCAGGATTTCATGGATCGGATATCGGCAGACATGTCACCTCTGACATTCGCCGCTCCATAGGGGTGAATGGATCATCCGATCAGGTCCACCCGAAAAACTGACAGATGGACCTGATTGGAGCGCCTGTGTGAAAGGGGCCTATATAGTTGTTTGTGAATTTATTTTACATTTATTTATTAATATATTATTAAAAAAAGTTTTTCATTTTGATTTGAGCAGAAAATCACGCAAAAAACAAGCAACAAAATGCACAAATGCACATAAACATGCATATTACCCATTTACATTTATTTCTATGGAAATAAAAATGCACCAAAAATGCATAAATCTCCCCAATTTGATCTACAAGAAAACCTCCCGAACTTTGTTGCTCATCAGGTGTTTGGTGTCAGGTGAATGGAGGGGAGATTTGATCCGTCTCCATAGAGAATAATTGATTTTGTTTCCTCCAGCGTTTTGGACCTTCGATCTTCCAGCTACAAAACACTGGAGGTGTGATTGGGGCATTACTGAGCCCAATCCATCTTCAGTGGGGTGTCACCCCTCCCCCTCCCAGACACTGCATGTGGGCGGAGTTGTTGGTACAAGGGGGTAGATGGGCCATCCTCCTTGTTTTCCCAATGATCTCATTGGGTGCCAAGTCTGGGTGATATGAGAGGATACCCCAGGGGAGGTTCTTCTGGGGTACACTAGGCACCTGAATCAGGATCCCTCTCCTACACATGGGGTACCTTTAATCTGTGCCATTTCCAATGCCCCGGGACAAGTCTGAGGCCACTGTGGGGGATAACCCAACCTTAAGGTGGACCTCTACTCTCAGAGATGTACACCTTCACTGGAGCTTGTGATTAGGAGGGACACGCTGAGCCTATGTCCACATCTACCTGTCCAGTGTGCTGCACTACCTTCCTCCCGATAGTGGAATGGGGCCCCGCCATGCTCTCAGCCCCGCCTCCAATATGCACTTGGCTTAACGCAAAGGTACCTTCCGTACCTTTGCACAGGATGGTAAGCCCATTGTTGCTAGGAAGAGACTTAATGTTCAGCACAAAACTGCCCCAATAATACATGTCCATGGGGGGTTCATGCACCCCCTTTGAAGTCTATGGAGCCAAAAACACCCCAAAATAATTGCATGCTCCTTTTCAGAGATCACACAGCACCGTGCTGCATTGATGTGACCGCACACAAAACAGATTTGCTGCGATCTCAAACATCGAATATATCAGCTGAGATTTCATTATCTGGAAGTTTCTTCCATCATATGGAAAGCTCATAGTGCCGGGCATTGTGGGAAGTCTCCCAAGTCCTCATAGTCCACACATCACATGACCAGCCGTGCCGATCCCAATATTGAGGCCTCTTCACAACATGGCGCTCCATTGTGCTGCGTTACTGCATAGAAGAGAACATGGATCCCAATAAAACAAGCATTTATTTCATGGGGAATCAGGTCTGCACCCCAATACAAAGCCGGGGGGGGGGTGCGGTGCATGCAGTGCGAGTCCATTGGTACTTCCTGTACTTGTACAATTGGGGGGGCATGATAAATGACCGAGTGCCTTGTGTTACCTCTGCAGGAAAACACACATTACCACAATGTATAAGACTGACTATACTTTCCTATCACTTCACCGTAATACCCCCTCCCCATGATAGATACCCCCCTGTACTTACCTTAGATCAGTGGGGGATGGGGTCGACCCGACTGACCCTTCCAGCACCCCTACCACTGCACCCCCTACACCAACTCTGATCCTCCCAGCACCCCTACCACTGCACCCCCTACACCAACTCTGATCCTCCCAGCACCCCTACCACTGCACCCCCCTACACCCCAACTCTGACCCTCCCAGCATCCCTACATGCTGACTCTGACCATTCCAGCACCCCTACCACTGCACCCTCTACACCCCAACTCTGACCTCCCAACACCCCTACCACTGCACCAATACACCCCAAATCTGACCCAACAGCCTACCACTGCACACCCTACACCCCAACTCTGACCCTCCCAGCACCCCTACCACTGCACCCCGACTCTGACCCTCCCAGCAACTGTTATCACTGTACCCCTACATCCCAACTCTGACCCTCCCAGCACCCCTACACCTGACTCTGACCCTCCCAGCACCCCCTACACCCAACTCTGATCCTCCCAGCACCCCTACCACTGTACCCCTACATCCCAACTCTGACCCTCCCAGCACCCCCTACACCTGACTCTGACCCTCCCAGCACCCCCTTCACTGCACCCCCTACACCCAACTCTGATCCTCCCAGCACCCCTAACACTGCACCCACTACAACCCAACTCTGACCCTACCATCACCCCTACCGCTTCACCCCCTCTCCTGAACTCTGACCACTGCACCCCAACTCTGACCCTCCCAGCACCTCCTACACCTGACTCTGACCTCCCAGCACCCCCACACTTACACCCCCTACTCCCAACTCTGACCCTCCCTACACCCCTACCACTGTACCCCTACACCCCAACTTTGACCCTCCCAGCACCCCTACCACTGCACTCTTACACTGACCCTCCTAGTACCCCTACCACTGCACCCCTACACCCCAACTCTGACCTTGCAACACCCCTGCCACTGCACCCTCTACACCCTGACCCTCCCAGCACCTCTACCACTGCACCCCCTACACCCCAACTCTGACCCTCCCAGCACCCCTACCACTGCAACCCCTTCACCCCAACTCTGACCTCACAGCACCTTTACCACTGTACCCCCTACACCCGACTCTGACCCTACACCCGACCTGACTACAACCCGACTCTGACCCTCCAAACACCCCAACTACTGCACCCCCTACACCCCACCTCTCACCCTCTCAGCACCCCTACCACTGTACCCCTACACCCTGACTCTGACCCTCCCAGCACCCCTACCTTTAACCCACTGACACCCCCTACACCCCACCACTGACCCTCTCTTCCACCCAATACCCCTGACCTTCAACCTCCCCCACCCCACCGCTGACACCCCCTACACCCACCCGCTGACAGCCCCTACACCCCACTACTGAGCTTCAACTCCCTACACCCCACCATTGACACCCCTATACTCCTGTGACCTTATACCCCCTGCACCCCAACACCCATACACCCCCCACCACTGACGACCTCCTACTGACAGCCCCTACAGACCACCACTGACCAGGGGCAGATCCAGAGTCTAGGGGAAATGGCTGATGTTGGTGCTTCAATCATCATGGCACCATGGTTAATATGGTGTCAGGATGATTGAAGCACATTATTTCTTTTATTACATTGTAATATAAAATGAAATAGTTCAACTCACCATAATGCAGACTCAGTGGGAGCCCTGAGTGTGTCACTTGCCACTGTCACCTGCCTTCAGATGGGGCTTTTCACTTGCCACGTCACCTGTTATCAGATGCAGATTGTCACTGCCAGTGGCCAGTGACAGTGTCCCTGTTGTCCCAGAGTGAGGCCCGCGCAGTAATGGCAGTCTTATAGATGCAGAAATGCGGTGATGCAGGGGGGTGGTGAGAGATAGTGGCATCTCCAGCTTTCATATTTAGGGGGCACATGGGGGGACAGGGACAAAAGTAGGGGGCCAACTATAAAATGCAATTATATATACACACGCATATAAATACACAGTGTCTTGAAAAAGTATTGGTGGTTGCAGCCAGGTGGAGGGGAGGACAGGGTGGGAGCAGCCAGGTGGAGGGGAGGACAGGGTGGGAGGACAGGGTGGATGCACCCAGGAGGAAGGGAGGACAGGGTGGATGCACCCAGGAGGAAGGGAGGACAGGGTGGATGCACCCAGGAGGAAGGGAGGACAGGGTGGATGCACCCAGGAGGAAGGGAGGACAGGGTGGATGCACCCAGGAGGAAGGGAGGACAGGGTGGATGCACCCAGGTGGAGGGGAGGACAGGGTGGATGCAGCCAGGTGAAGGGGAGGACAGGGTGGATGCAGCCAGGTGGAGGGGAGGACAGGGTGGATGCAGCCAGGTGGAGGGGAGGACAGGGTGGATGCAGCCAGGTGGAGGGGAGGACAGGGTGGATGCAGCCAGGTGGAGGGGAGGACAGGGTGGATGCAGCCAGGTGGAGGGGAGGACAGGGTGGATGCAGCCAGGTGGAGGGGAGGACAGGGTGGATGCAGCCAGGTGGAGGGGAGGACAGGGTGGATGCAGCCAGGTGGAGGGGAGGACAGGGTGGATGCAGCCAGGTGGAGGGGAGGACAGGGTGGATGCAGCCAGGTGGAGGGGGGGGGGGCAGGGTGGGAGCAGCCAGGTGGAGGGGGGGGCAGGGTGGGAGCAGCCAGGTGGAGGGGGGGGGGCAGGGTGGGAGCAGCCAGGTGGAGGGGGGGGGGGGGCAGGGTGGGAGCAGCCAGGTGGAGGTGGGGACAGGGTGGGTGCAGCCAGGTGGAGGTGGGGACAGGGTGGGTGCAGCCAGGTGGAGGTGGGGACAGGGTGGGTGCAGCCAGGTGGAGGTGGGGACAGGGTGGGTGCAGCCAGGTGGAGGTGGGGACAGGGTGGGAGCAGCCAGGTGGAGGGGAGGACAGGGTGGGTGCAGCCAGGTGGAGGTGGGGACAGGGTGGGAGCAGCCAGGTGGAGGTGGGGACAGGGTGGGTGCAGCCAGGTGGAGGTGGGGACAGGGTGGGTGCAGCCAGGTGGAGGTGGGGACAGGGTGGGTGCAGCCAGGTGGAGGTGGGGACAGGGTGGGAGCAGCCAGGTGGAGGTGGGGACAGGGTGGGTGCAGCCAGGTGGAGGTGGGGACAGGGTGGGTGCAGCCAGGTGGAGGTGGGGACAGGGTGGGTGCAGCCAGGTGGAGGTGGGGACAGGGTGGGAGCAGCCAGGTGGAGGTGGGGACAGGGTGGGTGCAGCCAGGTGGAGGTGGGGACAGGGTGGGTGCAGCCAGGTGGAGGTGGGGACAGGGTGGGTGCAGCCAGGTGGAGGTGGGGACAGGGTGGGTGCAGCCAGGTGGAGGTGGGGACAGGGTGGGAGCAGCCAGGTGGAGGTGGGGACAGGGTGGGTGCAGCCAGGTGGAGGTGGGGACAGGGTGGGTGCAGCCAGGTGGAGGTGGGGACAGGGTGGGTGCAGCCAGGTGGAGGTGGGGACAGGGTGGGTGCAGCCAGGTGGAGGGGGGGACAGGGTGGGTGCAGCCAGGTGGAGGGGGGGACAGGGTGGGTGCAGCCAGGTGGAGGGGAGGACAGGGTGGGAGCAGCCAGGTGGAGGGGGGACAGGGTGGGAGCAGCCAGGTGGAGGGGGGGACAAGGTGGGTGCACCCAGGTGGAGGGGAGGACAGGGTGGGAGAAGCCAGGTGGAGGGGGGGACAGGGTGGGAGAAGCCAGGTGGAGGGGAGAACAGGGTGGATGTAGCCAATGATAATGTCCTGTACCTCTATGGAAGCCGGCATCCCATCCCCCACCTGAAGGTAAGTTCTTACCTCAGAGGATAATAGAATCACTGGCTCCCTCCACCCTCATGGTCCCTCTTCTCCTCTCTTCCTCTTCCCCCTCGGCATGCTGGGGGCTGCAGTCCTTTCAGGGAATCATCCTGGGGCCTGCTGGTATCCAGGACTACATGTCCCATAATCCTCTAGCTGCTAGTTTGCCAGCCATTGGCCCTGAATGTAGCGAATAGGAGGGCATTGCCAGGTGAATGCTCGGCTCAAAGAGGAGAAGCAGGGGTGTAAATCCCCCACAGCTGCGGCTCTGCCTGTTTCACTTCCTTCACAGAGCCTAAAGCTAATTTAATGCAGATAAGTCACAAAGTGAGTTTAATTACCACCTTAATCAGCCACAGAACCTGTGTAATTAATATGTGTTCAGGTTTAAAGGGATGAGGTGGCAACTCTACCTGACACCCCCCACTGAACCTCTCTTCTACCTGAGACCTCACCACTGACAACCCATCTCAGCTCTGTCACTGTTCCCTCTTGTCACCTGTACAGAGACACAGAGAGAAGAAGAGGCGGAGTCTGGAGTTTCTCTCTTCCCACTTCCTCCTCCATCTGGTGACATCACTTCCTGCTCAGTGCAGCCTGTAGAGGTCAGCCCTCCGTCCTCTGGGGGTGCTGTGCACATTGTGTGTTCCCGGGGGAAGGGGGAGGAAGTGCACACCTCTGGTCTGAGAGGAAATCTGAGACTCTGAGTAACCATGAGGAGAATTATGTGTGGGGGAGGGGAGAATTATGTGTGGGGGAGGGGGGATTATATGGGGGAGGGAGGGATTATGTTATTGAATAATTATAATAAAAAAAGATGAAAGTCCGAGTAACAAATGATGGAACAGATGAGAGTTTTCTCTATTGGCTAATAGAAAAATGCCAAAGCTCAAAGACGCTGTATGCCAAAGTCACACATAAAAACCCTGAAAGTCGCGGCTCTCAGGTATAAATGCAGCCTAAGGGCTCATTCACATAGCGATGCATTCTGATGAGTGATCCACATTCAGATCACTCTTCAGAGGTCATGTAACAGGCGGGGAGGAGATGATTGAACCCCGCACTAGCACCCCACATCCTCATACCTTGCACATGGTTGCAGTCCTATTCACTTGAATGGGTCGGAATGGTGGAAGTGAGCGGGGGTAGAATTCATGGCATGTTTACCCCCCCGGCAGCGGCCTCTGCAGATAAAAGAGGAAGCAGTTGAGGGGCAGTAAAAGCACGGCTCACCAGCAGGGTTTTATGTCTTGTGTGAAGGAGGCCTTAGGGCACGGATGTCCAAACTTTGTTCAAAGAGGGCCAGATTTGATGAAGTAAACATGCGTGAGGGCCGACCATTTTGCCTGACATTCTTTGAACCATTAACATTTGGTCTAAGTGTGTTTGTCTGAGCACTAATATGCTGCCCAACAAGAATTCTCCTGCCTTTGTGGCTGTGTGGTGAAGAGATAATTTTGGGTGTGTTATTTGAATATATATATATATACCTCCCAACTGTCCCTGATTTTGAGGGACTATCCCTGATTTGGAGCAATGTCCCTAGTCCTCCCTCATTTTGGTCTGATCTATATAGATGTATATAAAATGCACTTTTTATCTTTCAAAAAGAGTTCCTCAGTGCTAAACCTTTCATCCAAATTCTAAATTGCTGCATTTGTCAATTTTAAAAGCCAATATAAAGGAATATTAGTGGTAAAAAAGCCCTTGTGAATTTAATTAACTTTTTTTTTATTACGTCCCCTTTAAGGGGGGGTGTGGCAGGGGGCGTGTTCTATGCCTACATACGTTTGCTAGTAGGTGTCCCTCATTCCCATCTCATAATGTTAGGAGGTATGTATATATATATCTTTTGTGGTCCAACAAATCCTAGAGCGCCGCTCAGGACTAAGGATGAGCTCAGGCGTGTTATTTGGATATACCGTATTTATCAGCGTATAACACGCACCTTCACTTTAAGAGGGAAGTTTCAGGAAAAAACGTAAATTTGAAATAAAGAATTGTGAAGGAAAATAAGGGTCAGTGCCCATCTGCAGCCTCACCATTGCCATAAATGTAGCGTCTCCATTGTTAAGAATGCAGCGTCTCCATTGTTATGAATGCAGCCTCTCCATTGTTATGAATGCAGCGTCTCCATTGTTATGAATGCAGCCTCTCCATTGCCATGAATGCAGCCTCTCCATTGCCATGAATGCAGCCTCACCATTGCCATGAATGCAGCCTCTCCATTGCCATGAATACAGCCTCTCCATTGCCATGAATACAGCCTCTCCATTGCCATGAATGCAGCCTCTCCATTGCCATGAATGCAGCCTTACCATTGCCATGAATGCAGCCTTACCATTGCCATGAATGCAGCCTCACCATTGCCATGAATGCAACCTCTCCATTGCCATGAATGCAGCCTCTCCATTGCCATGAATGCAGCCTCTCCATTGCCATGAATGCAGCCTCTCCATTGCCATGAATGCAGCCTCTCCATTGCCATGAATGCAGCCTCACCATTGCCATGAATGCAGCCTCTCCATTGCCATGAATGCAGCCTCTCCATTGCCATGAATGCAGCCTCTCCATTGCCATGAATACAGCCTCTCCATTGCCATGAATGCAGCCTCTCCATTGCCATGAATACAGCCTCTCCATTGCCATGAATGCAGCCTTACCATTGCCATGAATGCAGCCTTACCATTGCCATGAATGCAGCCTTACCATTGCCATGAATGCAGCCTCTCCATTGCCATGAATGCAGCCTCTCCATTGCCATGAATGCAGCCTCTCCATTGCCATGAATGCAGCCTCTCCATTGCCATGAATACAGCCTCTCCATTGCCATGAATGCAGCCTCTCCATTGCCATGAATGCAGCCTTACCATTGCCATGAATGCAGCCTTACCATTGCCATGAATGCAGCCTCACCATTGCCATGAATGCAACCTCTCCATTGCCATGAATGCAGCCTCACCATTGCCATGAATGTAGCCTTACCATTGCCATGAATGCAGCCTCACCATTGCCATGAATGCAGCCTCTCCATTGCCATGAATGCAGCCTCTCCATTGCCATGAATGCAGCCTGATCGATTCCCATCTGCAGCCTTGGAGAGGACAGGGAGGGGTCTGGACGAGCGCCAACAGATCACATACAGGGGAATCTCCTGTTCACTCAGCGGCCTCTTTAATACAAAGTCCCGCCTCCTATGATAGACAGAACAGTCGTCCAATGGCAGCACAGGAGACGGTTACAATTTACAATGCATTTAATACAATTTGATTAAGATATTTCCTTTGCATGCATTTGAGTTTACTATGTTACCTTAACAACCATTTTGTGGCCTCACAGGCCTGATGGTGTTGTATAATTGTATAGAGGGATGAGACATCCGCAGTTGCCAGTAGTTTTCTTCCCTCTAAAACTGGTGGTAATTCTAACAGTTGTAGAACATGTTTCGTGTCGTGTTAAGTAGGCCGGTTGAATAAAATTCTCGATGGAATGGAATCAATCCATTTACAATGGGTCTTCCTGGTGGGTTTTCCTTGTCTTTATGAATCTTCAGAATGGTATAAATCACTGGGATTCTGCAAGATTCAGGAAGGAGATATTTAGCTTCCTTGGTGTCTAATATACCTTTCTTGTCTCCCAGATGAACTATTTGCTCCAGCTCTTTTCTACATTGCATTGTTGGATTTCCTAATAATTTCCCATAGGTAGCCCAGTAGACGGGACTTCCTATTACAGAGGCCGCCGAGTAAACGGGAGATTCTCCTGTATGTAATCTGATGGCACTGGCCCCGCCCCCTCCCTGTCCCCGCCCCCTCCCTGTCCCCTCCGAGGCAGCGATAAATATGGTATATATCCAAATGACCAGGGGGGCGTATTAAACCGGAATGCGGGCCGGACTTTGGACATGCTTGCCTTAGGGTCAGTAAAGGAAGATGGCGGCCTCAGTAACACGGGGTGTATACATGTGTTTCCCTCCATTGGGATGTACACTGGGAGCCGTGACTTGAATGGGAGCCCCTGCACAGCCATACACAGTAGGCCTGCCCATCCCCCACACAGGCCATGGATGGAGATGTCCCCTCCCCCCCTATTATGATGTCATACATCCCATAATAAGAGGGTGTGGCCATGTTTGGACTCATGTATGTCGCCCTCTAGGGGTGAGGATTGGAGAACACAAGTGTGGGATCATCATTAATAAAGAGAAGTTCCCCCTCCCCCGCCACTTCTGGGATCCACACAACAAAGACCCGGCAGGACTCGGGGGAGGGGTTTTGGGGATGGAGGTGATTGGAGGAGAAGCACCAGATACTTTGTAAATGTCGATCTTCCTGGATCTTCCCCCTCGGCAGGTTGTCCCCTCTGGGCCTCAATGAAGACCCCGAAATCTCCAATCCAATAAGATGAGAGCTTTTCTAGGCCCCTCCCCTTTCTTCTGTACTGTATGTTTGTAGGCCTTGTACCCCATAATACATGGGGGGTCCCCCTTGTGCTCGTTGCAGCGGACGGATGGGAGACTTTTCTGAAGATTGGTATATAGAGGGTTCCATATAATGGGGGATCGATCGATCATAGTTGTGTGGAATATAAAGACCCCCGGCCAGCCTGTGAATGACAACGAGCACAAGGGAGCCCCCCCATGTATTATGGGGTACAAGGCCTACAAACGCACAGCACAGAAGAAAGGGGAGGGGCCTAGAAAAGCTCTCATCTTATTGGATTGGAGATTTCGGGGTCTTCATTGAGGCCCAGAGGGGACAACCTGCCGAGGGGGAAGATCCAGGAAGATCGACATTTACAAAGTATCTGGTGCTTCTCCTCCAATCACCTCCATCCCCAAAACCCCTCCCCCGAGTCCTGCCAGGTCTTTGTTGTGTGGATCCCGGAAGTGGCGGGGGATGGGGAACTTCTCTTTATTAGTGATGATCCCACACTTGTGTTCTCCAATCCTCACCCCTAGAGGGCGACGTCTATGAGTCCAAACAAGGCCACACCCTCTTATTATGGGATGTATGACATCATAATAGGGGGGAGGGGACATCTCCATCCATGGCCTGTGTGGGGGATGGGCAGGCCTTCTGTATATGGCTGTGCAGGGGCTCCCATTCAAGTCACGGCTCCCAGTGTACATCCCAATAGAAGGAAACCCTGCAGGTGAGCCGTGCTTTTACCACCCCTCAACTGCTTCCTCTTGTATCTTCAGAGGCCGCGGCCGGGGGGTAAACATGCCATGAATTCTACCCCCCGCTCACTTCCACCAATTACTACCCATTCAAGTGAATAGGACTGCAACCATGTGCAATGTATGAGGATGTGGGGTGCTAGTGCGGGGTCCAATCATCTCCTCCCCGCCTGTCACATGACCTCTGAAGAGCGATCTGAATGTGGATCACTCATCAGAATGCAGCGCTATGTGAATGAGCCCTTAGGCTGCATTTATACCTGAGAGACGCGACTTTCATGTTTTATACAGAGATTGAGATTTGATGTTTTTATTATCCAATAGAGAAAATTATCATCTGTTGTATCTTTTCTTATCATTTGTTATCAATTGTTGTCATTTGTTACTACGAATGTCAGATTTATTATTATTATTATTAGTGTAAGGGGGTTAGAGATAAGGTGAGGATTATTTATTTGTTAGGGTGTTAATACTACTACTACTACTACCCCTGCTCATATTTCTACTACTTCTACTAATACTACCACTACCACTCATACTACTACTAATATTACTACTACTCATACTAATAATTCTATTACTACTACTTCTACACATACTGCTACTACTCATTCTTCTACTACTACTGCTAATAATACTACTCATACTACTAATCATTCTACAACTACTACTACTAATGCTTACACTCATTCTACTACTACTCATGCTACTGCTCATACTAATACTAATGCTACTACTCATACTACTACTACTTCTCATGCTACTACTATTGCTCATTCTACTACTACTACTACTGCTACTCATACTACTACTTGTCCTACTACTACTTCTCATTGCTCATTCTACTTCTCCTCATACTACTATTACTTCTCATACTACTATTACTACTATTGCTCATCCTACTTCTCCTCATACTACTACTCATACTAATACCCATACTACTACTGCTACACATACTACTACTCATCCTTCTACTTCTCCTTATAATACTACTGCTACTACTACTGCTACTCATGCTACTACTACTTCTCATACTACTACTACTCATACAGCTACTCCTACTACCCCTGCTCATATTACTACTACTCCTACTAATACTATTTATACTACTACTTCCACTCATACTACTAATAATATTACTACTACTAATACTAATGCTACTACTCATTCTACTACTACTCATGCTACTAATCATTCTACTACTTATACTAATACTACTACTCATGCTACTACTGCTACTCATACTACTACTCATCCTACTACTACTTCTCATGCTACTACTATTGCTCATTCTACTATTACTACTACTACTGCTACTCATACTACTACTCATCCTACTACTACATCTCATTGCTCATTCTACGTCTGCTACTCATACTACTACTACTATTGCTCATTTTACTGCTACCCGTACTACTACTGCTACTCGTACTACTACTGCTACTCATACTACTACTACTACTCATACTGCTACTCATACTACTACTTCTCATACTACAACTACTACTACTGCCCATTCTACTTCTACTACTACTCATACTACTACTCATCCTAGTACTACTACTACTACTACTATTGCTCATTCAACTTCTAGTCATACTACTACTCATACTACTACTATTGCTCATTCTACTTCTCCTCATACTACTACTACAACTCATACTAATACTACTTCCCATACTAATATTACTACTCCTACTACTACTACTCATACTGCTACTCATCCTACTAATACTTCTCATACTACTACTACTACTACTGCTACTATTGCTCATTCTACTTCTCCTTATACTAATACTACGACTCATACTAATACTACTACTCATGCTACTACTGCTACTCATACTCTACTCATCCTACTACTACTTCTCATACTACTACTTTTTCTCATTCTACTTCTCCTCATACTACTACTACTACTACTCATACTAATACTACTTCTGCTACTCATACTACTACTCATCCTACTACTTCTACTCATACTACTATTGCTCATTCTACTTATCTTCATACTGCTACTACTACTACTTATACTACTACTAGTCATACTACTACTGCTACTCATACTACTAATACTACTACTCATACTAATACTACTTCTGCTACTCATACTACTACTCATCCTACTACTCATACTACTATTGCTCATTCTACTTCTCTTCATACTACTACTCCTACTACTAGTCATACTACTACTGCTACTCATACTACTACTCATGCTACTACTACTTTTTATATTACTACTACTATTGCTCATTCTACTTCTACTCATACTGCTACTACTACTACTACTTCTCATACTACTACTACTACTATTGCTCATTCTACTCCTCCTCATACTACTTCTACTCATCCTACTACTACTACTCCTCCTCCAACTACTTCTCATACTACTACTACTATTGCTCATTCTATTCCTCCTCATACTACTACTCTATCAGTACTACTTTCAGTAGTCTGACACCCGGACACATGATGTAAACCCCAGCCTGTCTGGGTGAATGGGGGATGGGTGGTACTCCTCATACTACTACTACTACTACTACTACTACTCATACTAATACTCATACTACTACTGCTACTCATACTACTACTCATCCTACAACTTCTCCTCATAATACTACTGCTACTCATGCTACTACTACTTCTCATACTACTATTACTACTCATACAGCTACTCCTACTACCCCTGCTCATATTACTACTACTCCTACTAATACTAACTATACTACTACTACCACTCATACTACTACTAATATTACTACTACTCATACTAATAATACTATTCCTACTACTTCTACTCATACTAATACTACTACTGCTGCTACTCATACTACTTCTCATGCTACTACTATTGCTCATTTTACTATTACTACTACTACTGCTACTCATACTACTACTACTCCTCCTCATACTAATACTACTACTGCTACTCATACTACTACTCATCCTACTACAACTTCTCATTGCTCATTCTACTTCTCCTTATACTACTACTGCTACTCGTACTACTACTACTACTACTCATACTACTACTATTGCTCATTCTACTACTACTTATACTACTACTTCTCATACTACTACTACTATGTCTACTACTCATAATAATACTACTACTGCTACTCATACTACTACTCATCCTACTACTACTTCTCATACAGCTACTACTACTATTGCTCATTCTACTTCTCATTCTACTACTGCAACTCGTACTACTACTACTCATACTACTACTGCTACTCATACTACTATTCATGCTACCACTACTTCTCATACTACTACTGCTACTCATACTACTACTACTACTCATAATACTACTATTGCTCTTTCTACTTCTCCTCATACTATTACTCGTACTACTACTACTACTTGTACTACTTCTCATACTACTACTACTACTCATTCTACTTCTACTCATACTAATACTGCTACTCATACTACTACTACTATTGCTCATTCTACTTCTCCTCATACTGCTACTGCTACTCATACTGCTACTGCTACTCATACTACTACTGCTACTGATATTACTACTGCTACTCATACTACTACTCATACTGCTACTCATGCTACTACTTCTCATACTACTATTGCTCATTCTACTTCTACTAATACTACTACTCATACTACTACTGCTACTCATACTACTACTCATCCTAGTACTACTACTACTACTACTATTGCTCATTCAACTTCTACTCATACTACTACTCATGCTACTACTACTTCTCATAATACTACTACTACTACTATTGCTCATTCTACTCATCCTACTACTATTTATACTACTACTATTGCTCATTCTACTTCTCCTCATACTACTACTACAACTCATACTAATACTACTACTCATACTACTACTACTTCTCATACTAATATTACTACTACTACTCATACTGCTACTCATCCTACTACTACTTCTCATACTACTATTGCTCATTCTACTTCCCCTCATATTACTACTTTTACTTGTACTACTACTTCTGCTACTCATACTACTTCTCATACTACTACTATTGCTCATTCTACTTCTCCTCATACTAATACTACGACTCATACTAAAACTACTACTCATGCTACTACTGCTGCTCATACTCTACTCATCCTACTACTACTTCTCATACTACTACTATTTCTCATTCTACTTCTCCTCATACTACTACTCATCCTACTACTTCTACTCGTACTACTATTGCTCATTCTACTTATCTTCATACTACTACTGTTACTACTGCTACTCATACTACTAATACTACTCATACTAATACTACTTCTGCTACTCATACTACTACTCATACTAATACTACTTCTGCTACTCATACTACTACTCATCCTACTACTACTCCTCATACTACTATTGCTCATTCTACTTCTCTTCATACTACTACTCCTACTACTACTTATACTACTACTAGTCATAATACTACTGCTACTCATACTACTACTACTTTTTATACTACTACTACTATTGCTCATTCTACTTCTACTCATACTACTACTACTCATCCTACTACTACTTCTCATACTACTACTACTATTGCTCATTCTACTCTACCTCATACTACTACTACTCATACTACTACTCTAACAGTACTACTTTCAGTAGTCTGACACCCGGACACATGGTGTAAACCCCAGCCTGTCGGGGTGAATGGGGGAGGGATGGTACTCCTAGTTGTATGGAGGGAGGATGAAGTCGCTCAGGTTGGTGTTATCAATGTATAAATGGCGGCAGAATAGCGGATTGTCAGATCAGCTTCAATCAATAGTTAGACAGGAAAACTCGTCTGTCATACAAAGATGAAGCAGCCAATCTGGAGACTCGGAAAGCCCCCGCCGGGGACAAACACTCCCAACTACTCCACACCAAATATGGAGACCAGAGAAATCTACATCAGAGAAGAGAGAAAACAGGGGGGGAGGGGAAACAGCCCAAGAGCTCCGTCTAAGAGCCCCCCCCATTCACACACCCGCCCCCCCCCAATCACACTCTTCAATCATCCGAAGGTTGGAGGGATTTCTGGACACATTTTGTATTTTCAAAGCTCCGGTATAGAGATGTGCATGATGGGAAATGTTTTTTTTTATTTGTTATTTCTATAAATTTGTTTAGTTAAATCATTTTAATCCATTTTCGGAATTCATTTTGTTTATTTGTATTTGAATCAGTTCAAATTTTCTTAAGTCGAATTTGAAAAGTTTTCGATTTGTTTTTCAATTTCCAAAGAGAATAAAGTAAAAAAAGAAGATAAAGGAATAGAATAGAAAACATAGAATAGAATAGAAAAGAATAGAAGATAAAATAATAGAAGTGAAAAGAATAGAAGATACAATAATAGAAGATAAAGGAATAGAATAGAAAAGAATAGAAGATAATAGAATAGAAAAGAATAGAAGATAAAATAATAGAATAGAAGATAAAATAATAGAAGTGAATAGAAAAGGGACTTCCTGGGATTATTGGAGGTGAAGGACGTCCTGAGTGGAAATGTCTTCTGTTCTCTATTAGAACTGCGAGGGAACTATGGGGCTCCTCATGGGGTACACCGAGGTGTAGACAACATCTTGTAGAATCTCTTCTGAAGCCCCTTCACTCAGTCGGTGATCTCAATTCATGGGAAGATTATTCGATCGATGGGGGAATGAATAGACGGGGGATTTCCAATGTATACAGGATGATGATGAGGAATCTCGGTGCCCCCTGGAGGGGGGAATTGGAACTGATCAGTTATTGGTGGAAACAATGAGAAGTAAAGTCTTTGATTCCATTCACTCGTCTTCAATGGACAGAAAGATGAAGGAAATGAATTAGAAATGATGAATGAAGTGGAATGACGTCCCGATAAGATTGTATACAATCAGTCCGGACCCCTCCCCTTTATATTGGGGGGAATGTGGGGGGGGCGGAACACATGCCCATATATGGTGGCAGCATCCCCTAATTCACCCCTATTGGAGGGAAGGATTGGATCGGATGATGTGATTGGATCGGATCCCTGGCAGTGCCAGTTCCATGTAACGGGGATGCCAAGGAAGAAATATGGAGCAGCAATTCTTCCATTCCTGCTGAATGCAGCAAAGACATTAATTCCCAAACAATGGAAATGAAAGGTGATCCCAACAATAAAGGACGGGATAAGGGAGGGAGATAAAATCAGATTCATGGAAGAAGTAATACATGTGCAGAATAATTCTGAAATAAAATGTCTCAGTACTTGGAGGAGTTGGTTGGAATATTAACCACTTCAGATCCGGGCCATTGCCAAATTACGGCAACAGCGCGGATCTACATTGCCGGGACGACGTCTATTGACCTCGTCCTGTGCACGAGCGGCCTGAGACTCACCTGATCACAGATCAGAGTAAGGGGCCGGTCCTGACCCCTTACCACATGATCAGCTGTCAGCCAATGACAGCTGATCATGGGATGTAAACAGAGCCGGTAATTGGCTATTTTTCCTCTTCGCGCTGACAGCGTGAGGAGAAAAAAAAAACCTGATCACCGGCGGCCGTGAGAGGGACATCAGTCCTGATCACGGCAATCATCTGTGCCCCCTGCTAGTGACACCTAGCAATAGGTACAGTGCTGTCTACCAGTGCCCACCAGAGTCACCCATCAGTGCCCACAGTGCCACCCATCAGCGCCCACATCAGTGCAACAACAGTGCTGCACATCAGTGCCACCTATCAGTGCCCATAAGTGCCCATCAGTGCCACCCATCTCTGCCCATCAGTGCCCCCATCAGTGGTACCTATCAGTGCCACTTATCCGTGCCACCCATCCGTGCCACCCATCAGTGGCCATCAGTGCCACCTTATCTGTCCCCATCAGCGCCGCCTTAACTGTGCCTATCAGTGCCACCTTAACTGTGCCTATCAGTGCTGCCTTAACTGTGCCTATCCGTGCAGCCTATCAGTGCCCACCAGTGCCGCCTCATCAGCGCATATCAATGAAGGAGAAAACTTACCTGTTTGCAAAATTTTATAACAAACTATTAAACATAATTTTTTATTTTTCAAAAATTTCCATCTTTTTTTGTTTGTTTAGCAAAAATTAAAAACCCCAGCTGTGATTAAATACCACCAAAAGAAAGCTCTATTTGTGGGAAAAAAATGATAAAAATGTCATTTGGGTACAGTGTTGTATGACCGCGCAATTGTCATTCAAAGTGCGACAGTGCTGAAAGCTGAAAATTGGTCTGGGCAGGAGGGGGGTTTAAGTGCCCAGTAAGCAAGTGGTTAAACAAACCCGGATTTATGTGATTATATGGGAAGTAATTCGGTTTTCCTCGTCTGTAGCAATTCTGACACGCAAAATCCCTACGCATGCTTGGAAACAATTTGACGCACGCATTGAACTTCATTTTCTCGGCTCATCGTCGTGTTGTACATCACTGCGTTCTTGATGGTCGAAAGTTGAGCGAACGTTTGTGTGACCGTGTGTATGCCAGGCAAGCTTGAGCGGAATCCCGTCAGGAAAAGCCGTCAAATCTTTTTCCGACCAAAATCCAGATCGTGTGTACGGGGCATGAGAATCCTCATTGATCGACACAGAAACGGCAAGTCTATGAAGCTGCGATCTCAGCGCTTCACCGGCGATCCGAGTCAGATTCACATCCCAGATTCACCTGACACACTGCTCTGTCCGGCGACATGTCTCCCAGAGTTATTTCTGAGTATCGTGGGCTCCAGCGATGTGATTGGCCAGAGTATCGATAACATCACTCCCACGCATGTGTGCCGGAGCCACCAGTAATGGTATGTCAGCTGAAGCAACAGCACGAACGTTGGCACATGCTGATACAGGAGATATCTCCTAAACTGTGTAGGTTTAGGAGATATCCACGGTAGCCACAGGTAAGCCTTATTATAGTCTTACCTGTAGTGAAAAGTGGTTTGTAAGGGTTTACAAGCACTTTAAAATCATGTACAGTCATTTCTGTGCCAGGGCCGTCCTCAGACAAATGATCCTTGTGATCGCCTGTCTGATTGATGGTGATGACATCACTGAATGGGCTCCCGATCACCTGACACCCTTACGCTCCTTGGATTGGTTATACCGATCACATGGATGTATCTCATACACCTTGCTACACACATATAAAGCCGTCTGTTTCAGATTGCAGACAGACTACCTGGAACTTGTGAGAGTCTCCCTTGATGACAGGACATACATTTCAATGCTGTCATTGCATTTGGTTACTATGATTACCATTTATTAACATCTTTGGCTAGCCGCTCTTTCATTCGTGTATTTATTGCATACATATAATTCATGTTTTGCTGCTACTAGCTTGCCAGTAAATTATCCAGGGAGTTATTTCAAGCTTCTGTTTGTTTTTTCTGCCAAACAATACACTTTCTATAATCATGTCTATTTTTTTATGCCAGGGCCATCCTCAGACAAATGATCCTTGTGAGAGCCTGCACAGATACAGCAATGTTATTCATACTTTCTATATATTTTTTTTCATCTCGCCTGTCTTCACTTTTTGTAGAGTCTGTTTTTTGGACTTAAACTCTTCCACTCTACCTCTAGGGGCATTTCCCCTCCTGGCAGAGCTCAGATACAATGGGACAATTTGGAGAGCTTTAACCTCATGATCCACATTGTGTTTTTATATCTGTCAATGGTAAAGATGTCCACAATGTGAGTATTTTTCAGATAAAAATGCCATTTTGATGTTATGTTTGCTATTTGTCATGCCTGCTTTTACTTTCTATATACCATATTTTTTTCTGATACTCTGTTATTATATTACCAAATGTCACAGCTTTCTCTGACCATCCCCCCGAAAGATGAAAATTTAAATGTATATTCCGAAACATGTTAGGATTTCTTTTGTGGTTATGGCCTCTTATTGTGAGATTAACCGTGTGTCATATAATTCAGCTGTATATTATCTGTATATGATTACCATTCATGTATAGTAAATGTGATATTCTTGTCTATTGTTAGACGGTTTTTATCAATAAAATTTGTACTTTTTATTATACTTCTTTACGCTTCTTTCTGGTTTCCAACCTATGCCTATAAAGTTCCAGGGGGCATCTCCTTTGTTTTTTTGTTAGTCCTTCCCTGGTTTTGGAACAAGGCACAGTTCTCTGGCTCAATGAGAAACTCTGGTTGCCAGGCACAACGGCCAGCAGGTTAACCATGGGCAGATATCCCAAACAACACCCCCTATATTAGTGCTACCCCCGCAGGAGCTTCTGGTGAATAAAGGTATCTCCCACCCTGCACGGCCTGACACACAGAATCTTCCACACACACTGGAGACAAGAATCAGTCCTTGCAGCTTGTTTTTTGTATTTTATTAGGGGTATTGAACTTGGATAGAGTTCAAAAGGTTCAGTTATATCTGTAGCAACCACCATTTATGGGCAGGGACCAAGAGCCTCTCTAGTAGTGTAGCAAAATGTCCTAGTGCCCAACTGTCGTCCTCCTCCTGTGGCTACTGATCCCAGTACCACCTCTTCAGGCACTGCCAGCCCACCTGGCTGCAGCTACCCCTTCCACTTGCCCTCCTGACTAAGACTTTACAATCTTCCCAGACTGACTCTGCATCTATCCCAGACTTCTCTCACTCAGTCCTCTCATGGAATGCTTCTCAGTGCTCTTGGCTGCAACACTCACCAGCCCATTTGGCTGTCTTCTTTCCTGGAGATTTGCCTGGCAGTGTTCTCCTGCTGTCTTCCACTTGCTCCTGTGCCTCTGGACAGGACACCCTAATGCACCATAAAGAAGGTTCCTTCTGTGCCCAGGCCCAAGGTCACCCCAGACTAGAGGGGCACCCCTCCTGGGCCACTGACAGCCTAACATTCCATCTCCATCTTCCACCCAACTCCACACTGCCCCAGCTGGTCTGACCCAGAGTATTTGAGGGGGCCTGCCCCCCGCCAACCCATGTGTTGAGGATTGGTCAGGGCCCTCATGAATACCCCAAACAGCTCCTCCACTCCCATTCTTCTAGAATCTTCCACTAGTTTCTAGAAATAGGGGAAGGTCTTAAAGATGTTGCCTGTGAGTCATACCAGCCTCCCTGAGTCACTCACCTGACCCAGATTAACCAAAACAACACAGGCTTGGATGTCAGCCAAACCTGCCAATTTACCTACACTTAAAGTGTTACTAAACCCAGAAATATAAAAACAAATCACAGTGCACACAGCTTCTAAATCTTCTTTTTATATCCAAATACTGCCGCTATATACTTTTTTTTTTTTTTCTTCTGTATATTGTGGTAAACTGCAGGGTCTCAGCGATTCCAGATTGTTCATGTAGTAAGAGATTTCACCCTCCTCTGACAAAACTTCCTCTGTATGAGTATACCCTCACCCGTGATCCGGCCAGCGCTGATTGGCCCTGTGCCAATGAGAGGCTCAGTGCTCAAAAAAAATTATTTTCAGCATAATAGACACAACTGAGCATGTGCAGGTTGGCTACTGCCTATGTGTTAGCTGGCCTTCCCAAGATAGACAATGCAAGAAGGGGAGGATATGTGCATACAGGATAAAACAGACTTTTTACACAGTGCAGAGGATTATAACAGGCATGCTATTCTGCATATACAGACAGATTTTACTGTTGTGGGTTTAGTAAAAACCTATTCTACTTCTAGCGCACTACATTGCCTCGCTAGTATATACTGTATATATTTGACAGGATATCATCTGCGACAACTCTACAAGACCCATGGTCCTACCTAAGGTTGGTAATCACCTCCCCTTTTCTCCCCTTTTCTCTGGTTTTAATCACCGGAGATTCTAGTATCCTCATTGTTGCTCCACACTTGGATTTCTCTCTCTTGAGCTATAAATTGTGAGAGGTTACGCAGTGATCCTACTACCATACCTATCTGTAATTATTCTACTATGCTACCTATAGCTTTTTACATCTGTAAGAAATGAGATGTTGTATGATCCTCCTGAATGTACCCCCGTGCAAAACCTTATTTCTTTATGGGCTGCGTCCCTCTCATTGCATTATGGTAGATCCTGTCTTATCCTCTCTATCGATGGGAATTTTCTCTTTTGCTTCTTATCTATGTATACTTATTCTACTCTTCTTTTTTTTGTTTATCCAAATAAAAGTTTATTGAATTCGACATAAACAAACATAACCAGGCTTAGACAATACACAGTTACATTGCATATTTTGTAAATTCTCATTACTAATTGTCAGAATGCCCTGCCTAAGTGAGGTCCTTCATACAGAGCAATAAACTGTATAAGTGTATTTAACCAGCATTTAGACCCAGCAATCTCCCCATCACCAGATCCACCGGGACTAGTCCAGGCACATCCAACCACGGGTCCAAGAGTTTTTCAAACTTTTGAGTGCATCCCCTATGCTGATATACCACTCTCTCCATTCTGATCATGTTCCCAACTGCGGAACTCCATTCCTTAACTGTGGGAGGGTCCTCAGCCAGTGGAGCATTATCTTACATGCTGATAATAGGGTCCTGGTAACTGCTATTCTGATGCTCTCCTCCTATTCAAAGACCTCCAGCACATTTAATAAGCAGTTTTGGGTCAGTGGACATAGAGATCAGAAATACCCTGTTTATGGTATCCACCACTTCACCCCAATAGGAGTGAAGCTTTGTGCACCTCCACAGTAGATGGATCAGATCTCCATGGTCCCTTTTGCATCTTGTGCACATCGGAGTAGATCTAAGACCCATTCTGTGTAATTTATGTGGAGTATAGTACACCCTCAGAATTAAGTACAGTTGTGTTAGCCTTTGTGATACATTCAATGAGCCTATGGGCACCTCTTGTAGAATCTCCTCCCACTGGTCTCCATCTATCTACCCCACATCTCTTTCCCCCTGTCCATCATTCTCAAGGGATGTTTAGTTAAGAAGCTCTGCAGGAGCATAATATAACATTGAGAGATGAAACCTTTAGTATTTGTAGCTCTCATAACTACCGTATATACTCGAGTATAAGTCGAATTTTTCAGCACATTTTTTTGTGCTGAAAGTGCCCCCCTCGACTTATACTTGAGTCAAGCACTTTTCTGCAGCAAAAAATTTCATTTTCCGAACCGACTTTGGGGCCCCGTATCTCAGGGCTACTTAGTGCTAGGAACCCCAAATTTGGTGTGCAAACCCAGTGGAACTGGTACCACAACATATCCAAAGCTGAAGTTCCTAGCACTAAGTGGCCCCGAGATACGGGGCCCCAAAGTCGGTTCGGAAAATGTCATTCTCTGCTGAAGAAAAGTGCTTGACATTTTCTGAACCGACTTTGGGGCCCCATATCTCAGGGCCACTTGGTGCTAGGAACCCCAAATTTGGTGTGCAAACCCAGTGGAACTGGTACCATAACATATCCAAAGCTGGGATTCCTAGCACCAAGTGGCCGTGAGATACGGGGCCCCAAATCCGGTTCGGAAAATGTCATTCTCTGCTGCAGAAAAGTGCTTGACATTTTCTGAACTGATTTTTGGGGCCCTGTATCTCGGGGCCACTTGGTGCTAAAAACCCCAGCTTTGGAAATTTTATGGTGCTAGTTCCACTGGGTTTGCACACCAAATTTGGGGTTTCGTAGCACTAAGTGGCCCCGAGATACAGGGCCCCAAATTCGGTCAACTGTGTCCATCTGCAGCAATGTCATTTCAGAACCCTTTGGGTTCAGAGACCCCAAATCTTGGCTGCAGCTAGGGGGCATCTAGGAACCCTTAACTACCGAGTTTGAAGTTCAGGGGACCTTTGGCTGCAAATGGGCACAGTGATGCTGCAAATGGGCATTGTTGACCCTCTTTTCCACTTACAGTAGCTGTGCATTTCTCACCCTCGTCTTATACTCGGGTCAATAAGTTTTTCCCATTTTTTGTAGTAAATTAGGGCCTCGACTTATACTCGGAACGACTTATACTCGAGTATATACGGTAGGTTAAATAATGATGTTGGTGAAGGAGACCACTCCTGAAGCGTTGCTCTGAGCATGCATGTTTCAATTGCATATAATGGAATTGCATATTAGACAGCAAGCTGTGCCTTTCCTGCAGAGTCTCAAAGGGTAATAGAATACCGTTCTGAAAATTAGCTCTAATGTATATTACTCCAAATCTCTTCCATAAGGCCCCATGCTGTAACTGCACTATTTAAGGGTACGTCCCATTGGACCATATCGGATTGAATTCCGTGTATCCTGTCACTCCCTGTAGGTATCTAATTTTGTTCCAGATTTTCTGGGGAAGATTATAGGTCGGGTACTTTTTATTTGGTTTCCCAAAGGCTAGAGCTTCAAGTGCCGCTGGCACTGAATCTCGTTTTACCGTGTGTAGCATCACAGTCTCTGAAGAGCTACGGGTAATATTCGTCCTCTCTGTCTCCCCTCCCATAACCCCTATTAGGTGTTGGAGCTGCGCTGCTAAATAATATAACCATGGGTTCGGTAGGGCTAGTCCCCCTCATCTTTAGGGCACTGTAAGTGTTCAAGTTTGATCCTGGGGGGGCGAGACTTCCAAATTAACAGGTGGAATAGGGAGTTTACAATTCTAAACGTTTTCAGAAGAACCACTACTGGAGAATTGTGGAGCACGTAAAGTAGCTGGGCCATGAGGATTATCTTGTTTAGATTCACCCTACCAGCTATCAACAGGTACAATGAATTCCATGTCTTAATTCAGTCTCAGAATTTCTGCAGTAGTGGGGAGATGTTCAATCTCCCATAGTCTCTTACCGTGGGCGTTACCTGGACTCCCAGGTACCTAAAGGATGTGGACAAGGGTATGGAATTGTTGTCAGGAGGCCTTCCCTCTTCATCTATAAGCATTAGGGAGGATTTTGTCCAATTGATCTGGAGCCCTGAATAAGTGCCAAATTCCGTTATGGTTGACATGGTTTCCTGAAGGGAACATTCAACGTCAAGCAGAATCATAGTATCATCCGCGTAGAGCATCAACTTCTCTTGTCTGTCACCCCTGTCTCGTGCCCCGTCCCAGCGCAAAAGTATGAGACATTCTGTCCAATGCCCTAATGGCTGCCTGGGGGCAGCAATAAAGCAGACGGACCCAGGAGACATATACCTCCCCAAATCCAAACCTTTGGAGAACACCCCATAGATACTTCCATTCGATGCTATTGAAGGCCTTCATAGCATCCAATGAAAGCAAAGCCCTTTGTCCCTTGTTGTCTGCCTGGGACTGGATGTTCAAATATAGTCTCCTGAGATTCACTGCCATGGACTTATTCGGCATGAACCCTGCTTGGTCTGGGTGTATAATAGATGTAATGACCTTATTCAGTCTAATTGCTAGAGTTTTTGCTAGGAGCTTGATATCGCTCTGCAGCAGGGAAATAGGTCGATATGAACCAGGGTCAACGGGATCTTTCCCAGGCTTTAAGATAAGCACAATATTAGCTGTGGACATAGAAGGGGGTAGGGCCCCATGTTCCCTGGATGCATTAAAGACCGCTAAAAGTTTGGGGAGAAGCATTGCCTCATATTGCTTATAGATTTCCATGGGGAGCCCATCCGACCCGGGGGCCTTACAATTTGGGAATTTTGCCAGCGCTGCTTGTAGCTCCTCCACTGTAAGGGGAGCATCCAAGTCCCTCCTTTGCTCATTAGTAATTTATGGGAAGCTAATTCCCTGCAGGTATCCCATTAGTTCCTCCACAGTATGCTCTCCAGTAGGGAGATACAGAATCCCGCTAGTTCCTGCAAAATCAGATCAGGGGAGCTCACTAACTTTCCCTCTGATGTTCTAATTGCCCCTATTACCATGGACCGTTGCTGTGAGTTTGCTATCTTAGCCAAAAGACGGCCAGTGGTTTCCCCTTCTTCAGAAAAATGCAGCCTTTGAGAAGAATCTTTTCTTCTCTGCCGTGGAGGACAGCAGTCGCTCGTAAGCAGATTGAGCAGACTGCCATGACTCCCTAGCAGAGTCCGTGGGGTCCTGAACAAATCTTTCCTCCAAGTCCTGCACCAGCTTCTCCAGCTCCTCCCTCTGCCCAGAGGACTGCCTCTTAACCTTCGTAATTTCTGCAATTAATAGTCCCCTCAAGTGGGTCTTAAAAGCTTCCCATTGGTTCTCAAGGGAGAATCAGAAAAATCCTGTCTGGCTAGGAATTCCCGCATGCTCCCCTCCAGCTCCATTGGGGATAGAAATAATTTCTGCCAGAAGGCATTAAATTTCCAGGGTGCCCTGGGCAACCTGGACAGTGGAGCCACAATCAGCTTAATCACCATGTGGGAGTGATCAGACACACTGCGTGGTTTATATATATCTGCGTGGTATATATATATATCACCTCCGAGATAGATGGGAGCATGGTAGGGTCACATACTGCCAAATTAATCCTGGACAACGTCCCATGCGTCTTGGAGAAACAGGGGAACTGCTTCTCCAGAGGATTCCTGTGTCTCGAAGCGTCCACCCAGCCCACCTCATTAATCAACCTCAGCAATGGCGACTCCCTCGATGAGGCAGACCCCCCCAAACTAGGGTGCCTGTCCATGCAGTTGAAATCCCCGACTATCAGCAATGGCAAATCCGGTCTACCTGCCAAGTAGGTCAACAGAGTTTGGAGCACCACCGCTGTGAACAGGGGGGGGGATATATATACATGCCAAATTACAGTGTAGTGACCCAATGTGGCAATGCAAGAAAATATATCTATACATGTGTCAAACTCCTGAAAGTCTATGGCATTGTGTACCAGCACACTCACCCCCCTAGAAAAGGAGGTGTGTGTAGAATGATATACCTTCCCCGCCCAAGAATATTTTAAACAGATCTGTGTCTCTGAAGTTAGGTGTGTTTCCTGAAAACACAATATTGCTGGATGCAGCTTTTTCAAGCAAGTAGAGATCATCATACGTTTGAGTTGGGAACCTAACCCCCTAACGTTCTAAGACACCACGTGTATTTCAGCCATTTGGGACCATGATATCTGGGAACATCAGGGCGCATACAAAACAATAATATATATAGAAATGAATCAATAAGGAAAGTGGGTCTAGATGACCCCCGGCAGGGACGTTAGGCCACCCCAACATCTTCCAGGGTAAGCCCCAGCACATTGTATTTACAGTAAGCCATAGGACAAACGTAACCAATATGCCAAAATTTGCATAGCAACAGTTCCATAACTTAATGTCCTCAAGTTGAAGCCTGTGGGCATAAAGGGTTAAATATAAAAAACAAACACAAGTCCAGGCCATCAACAGGACAGGCCAGATTGATCCAACTCGGAACAAAAACATAGTCAGCACTGCTTTTCTACAACGCATGTAGACAGAATGCATTTTTCACAAGATAGCTCAAGGTTCACATGTTAATATTATTTCTCCCAGTATAACAAGGCATAGGTTTCCCCTCTCAAAAATAAAAAGGGGGGGAGGCATACAAAAAGGGGGGTAAGGGGGCGTGGCTTGGCGAGCAACAGGGATGGCAGCACATTGAAGGAGCTCCTCGACACACACGGCAGTTCACAGCTTTTAACCCGATCAGCCGCCTCCAGATGCCGGGCAGAAAGCTCCATTTGACCCCCCCGCACAAGACCGTGCCGCAATTCAGTACCGTCAGCTAACAACACCGCTGACATCTTCAGAAACAAGTCGGCGGCCCGCGGCGAAACAACGAGGCCTAAGATGGCGCCGCCATCTCATGAGGAAGAGGGCAGTGAGGACTCTCTCTCAGCCACGGAAGACACAGGCAGGGGTAAGTCCAGACCGGACCATCCCCTAACGTTTGCTGAAATGTCAGTGTTTTCTGCAGACATCAAAGCGACCTTCTCAGCAGCCATCACAGACTTAAAAATGAGCATGCTGGTGATTAATGAGAAGATGGCTGCTGCTGAAAACGCTGGCAGGCACAGAGACAAGGCGATCCACAAACTAGAGATGACTACATCAGCACATGTGCAGCACCTCATAGACATGAACTGACATATCGAAGACCTTGATAACAGGGGCAGAAGATGCAACATTAGGGTGAGAGGGATCCCTGAATTGGTGGAACAAGAACAAATTGTCCCTGCCCTCAGGAGAGTCTTTAATATACTATTGGAGAGACAGGAGGACACAGAAATTGACTTCGTGAGAGCCCATAGAGCCTTAAGACCCAGAGGGTCGGAAACAGCACCACCCCGAGACATAATATGCTGTTTACAAAATTTCGATATAAAGGAAGATATTATGCGCAAAGCCAGGCGAAATGACCAGATCATCTTTAATGGAGCTACAATCATGCTCTTTCAGGATCTATCACAGATCACTCTGAGGAACCGTCGCGCCTTACGCCCCCTACTGGAGAAATTGAGAGCTAGAGACTTAAAATACACATGGCGATTCCCGTTCGCCCTCACAGTATCGCATAAGGGGCACCAATGCATACTGCGCACCCCAGCAGATCTCCCAGAATTCTGCGAGATGTTGGACATAGATCAACTGGACCTTCCGGAATGGTACACTGAATTCCTACAACCTCCGGTGATGAGGAGCCCACCCTCTTCGCCCTTCCCGTCTCCAGACATGAGGCAGCTGAAAAAAGGTAAACAAAACCGGGGAGGCAACTCTACAACAGACACCCCGAGAAGTTTGGCTGGCACTTCTAGAGAACAGGAAGAGGATTAAAATGCCATTACAGAACTCTCCTGTTTCAACTTTCCGTTTTGAATTCCGTCACAACCTCAGACAGGCAAGTAAAGAATTTGTATAAACATCTTCCCTTGCTGCAGCCCAATCCAGATGACATCATCATCCCACAGTAACACTCTCTTGTGAGTTTTACCTTAAACCCACACAGAACCGTCCTAGCAATACTTTCTCTTCATATCCTGGTCTAAGGAAAGAAAAACGAGACCTAGGTTCATATTACCTGTGAACACAGACTGATCATAAGAATATTAGCAGATTATACGATGCCCAAACAGGATCCGCACACCATTCTGCCCAGGACGTGGCTCACTGTCTGTAAAATGGTCATTATATGCAGTTACTGTTCCTAGTTTTGACCAAATTTGATAACATTGAGGCGATTGGACCGATAACTGCAGTATGGGAAGAGGACATACTCATAGGGAGAGAAGAGGAGTATCGATGTTACCATTACACACCGTATACTCCCTCCCACACCTATCTACCACCCTAAGTCCTGTAACCCAGCAAAGTTAGAAATAACGCTACCTATACTTATTAGTCACCATCAGTTGAGATGGTTCTCACTTAATAGTTATGATGGCAGATACCTGTTATGCTACCTATAACGACACTTTGTGCCAATTAGGTCTTATACATTATACTACATTATACTATGTTATACTAAAAAAAAAAAAACTGCCCATTTACTTATATACGCTACACCATGATCGGGTGTAAATAAATAAATGATAATCTCCCACTTTGAATTATAATTGAACTGACCGTGTGTGCCTCACTGAGGCTAGCCCCGTTTACAGTTATCTGATCAATCTACACTTTTGCGGATTGACAGGTAGACTGTCCCCTGGTTGTTGTCGCCTCCCAGCGATCCCACAAAGCTTCCCCGACCTCCTGGTTGAGCGAGGGGAATAGCTACAGTACATCAGGTGGTACCTCTACTCTGGGGGAGTAGGAGATCCCCCGGGAGAGAGGACTACCATAGTAATACTCTCTCTTCTGTCTTTCCCTCTCTTCTCTTCTCTCGCCCTGTCCTTTTTCTCTTCCTCCTACTTATTTTGTTTTTACTATATAGAAGGTACCAGAAAAGCTTGCTATAGGAGTACTGTTTTTGACAAGGGTCGTGGGTATTAACCTCCATATAACAGCTTTGTATTCCCAGTAAGGACCTCCGACCGTCTCCTCCCACCGCGCCGCCATGGTCTACTCATCCATGGGCACCCGCCCTCTGCTAGTGTCACACAATATCAGGGGCCTAAACATTCCTGAATGCCGCTCCACTCTTATGAGGGAACTTAAAAAAGGTAAGCCAAAATTCGTATTTTTACAAGAGACCCACTTTAAGACACACCATGTACCAAGACTCACAAATTTACACTTCCCAAGAGCTTTCCATGCCACTAATGCTGACTCTAATTCCAAGGGTGTATCTATCCTTATAGGTAGAGATGTACCCTTTGAACTAACTGAACAAATGTGTGATCCGGAAGGAAGATTTATATTCCTGAAGGGCTCATATAGAGGCACTCCTATAACCTTGGCTAACGTCTATTTTCCGAACAAAGCCCACATTACATTCTGTCAACATATTGTGGGAAAGCTCCAGGAGTTTGCAAGGGGATGCCTGATACTTGGTGGGGACTTCAATGTTCCCTTGAACCCCCTTCTTGATACCTCCAATGGCAAGACCTGTATTACTTACAAAATACTTAAAAAACTCAAGTCACTCCTACAGACGCTACAACTAGTATACTCCTGGCGCTTTCTTAACCCAGAACGAAGAGACTATACCCACTTCTCAATCCCACATCATAGATACGCACGACTGGACTATCTATTCATTTCACAAAGGGATCTTTCGAAACTAACTGACGCCCGCATTGGCATACAGACGATTTCAGACCACTCCCCGATTTCCATCTCCATGGACTTACAAATCACCACACAAAAGCAACCGACTTGGAGACTAAATGCTTCACTACTGACGGACCAAGCGCTCCTTCCCACGATCACTAAAAATTTGACAGAATTCTTTACTCACAACGTTACACCTGAGGCAGACCCATTGATGGTGTGGGAAGCACACAAATGTACAATACGTGGAGTGCTAATAGAATTGGGTTCCAGACGTAAAAAAGAAAGAGACGCCAAAATAAAGAAACTGATCGCCCAAAATGGAACTTTAGAACTATTGCACAAACAGTCCCTCTCTGTAGCTTTAGCCAAGAGCCTATTAGAAGCCAGAAAAGAGCTACAACAGATGCTTGATTCTAGAGCCAAACGGATGCTATTTTTCAAAAAACAAATCTACTATGAGTCAGGAGACAAGGCAGGTAGGTTTTTGGCGAGAGCTCTAAGAGAACAAAATTCTACCAACAATATTGCTGGCATTAGAAACAAGGAGGGGAAATTAGATATCGCATCAGAGGCTATAGCCAATCACTTCCATGATTTCTACACAAAATTATACAACCTACCTCCACAGCACAAGCAACCGCATATGACAGGAGACCGAACACAAATCATGCAGAACTACATAACCAACAGTGGACTCCCAACCCTAGCGAAATCAGACATAGATTTACTAGAAACCCCAATCTCTTCATTTGAACTCAAACAAGCCATTAAACAACTCAAATCAGGTAAAAGTCCGGGACCAGATGGGTTCTCAGCCACCTATTATAAGACCTTTATAGACATTCTCACTGATCCCTTAAAAGACGCCTTGAACACACTTTCTAACCCGAGAGCAGTAACCCCAGATCTATTATCAGCTCACATCACGGTTATACCAAAAATGGGCAAAGACCCCAGAGACTGCGCTAGCTACTGACCCATCTCTCTATTGAATCTGGATGTCAAATTGTTTGCTAAGGTGCTTGCTTTGAGGATGGGCCCACTGTTGCCGAAACTGATAGGTATGGAACAAGTTGGTTTCATGCCGGGCAGAGAGGCCAAGGATAACGTAACCAAAGCACTTCTGCTCACTCATGCAGTGAAATTGTGAAAGATCGAAGGCTTTCTCCTATCAACTGATGCGGAGAAGGCCTTCGATCGAGTAGTGTGGGATTTCATGCTGACTGTATATAGACGAGTTGGTCTGGGTCCACATATGATGGCTTGGATTTCCGCACTTTATCAAAACCCTTCAGCGGAGCTGAAAATAAATGGCATACTCTCTAAAAAGGTCCACAATACTAACGGGACCAGACAAGGATGTCCCCTTTCGCCCCTATTATTTATCCTATCCCTGGAACCTTTCATTAGATCAGTCCAACTCAACACAGCAATTCATGGATTTCAGATCAAAGACGAAGAATATAAGGTGGCAGCCTATGCTGACGACCTTTTATTCTTCCTCACTAACCCGACAATAACCCTCCCCAACCTCTTACAAGAATTCGCTAATTATGGGTACATATCCAACTTAAAAATAAATTACACGAAATATGAAGCCTTAAACATTTCCCTTACAGAGAGACTGCTTACACAGAGCAAGACCAACTCCCAATTTCGATGGGATCCTAATACATTGAAATACCTAGGGACTTGGCTCACTCCACAGCTAAGCTCCATTTTTGAGAGAAATTTCATACCCCTCCTTCAGGGATGCAGGACAGATCTCGTGAAGTGGAATGAGGGATTCTTTTCATGGTTTGGCCGAGCAGCGATAGTGAAAATGGTGATACTGCCCAAATTTCTCTACTTAACATGCACGCTACCGATCGAGGTTCCCCGAAAATTTTTTAGAGCCCTAAACTCTTTAATTTCGAAATTCCTATGGCACCACAAAAACCAAGAATTAAACTAACCACACTAACAAAACCTAAAGATCTAGGAGGCGTTAACCTACCAAACTTCCAGCACTACTATTATGCATCACACATAGCGAGAGTCATTGACTGGCACTGCCATGACCACATGAAAGACTGGGTTGCCTTAGAAGCGGAGTTATCCACATGCTCACTGAAATTTTCGCCATGGGTTGCCCTGAACAGTTACCCACATATCCTACGCAAACACCCAATCACTGGCACGACTTTGCGAATCATTAATACACTAGCAAAACAAAGAGAGCTTACTACACTACCAAGTCCCCTGACACCGTTGTTAGACAATCCTGACTTTTTGCCAGGCATGCATAACCCGACACTCCAACTGCCGTTGCAGAACGTTCCTCTGCTGGCTGGTGACTGCTACACAGACAATAAATTTAGAGATTGGGCACTATAGATCAGAAAAAAACCTACCCCATATGAGACAATGGACCTACTTTCAAATAAGGAGCTATTTAGGTAAATTTAAAAATGACCAACAACTATGTAGACCCCTGACAGCTCTAGAATTGGTTTGCAAAGAAGGGAAGCCACTTGACAGAGCTACTTCGGTAGCATATTCTTGGCTGAGATATGCGGGGGCTGCGGGAGGGAGTGGACACAGGTGGAGATGGTCGGAGGAACTGAAAGAAGAAATAACGGATCAACAATGGAGGTATGCATGCATATTAACGCACAAATGTTCTATCAGCACAAAACTTCAAGAAACAAGTTATAAATTGCTGACACGCTGGTATAACACACCCGACAAATTACACAAATGGGATACACAGAAATCCGATTTGTGCTGGAGATGCCTATCAGAAAGGGGGTCTCTGGTACACATCTGGTGGCATTGTCCCAAGATTGAACCCTTCTGGAATGAAGTATGTAGACTAATTAAAAAAATAACTGAAACAAAGATAGAACTGAATGCAGCCTGTTGTTTGCTACATATAACCAAATTCTCCTTTAAATGCTATAAACACTCCCTAACAAAGCATCTTCTCAATGCGGCCTAATCACTGATCCCTTACATTGGAACTCTACCCGAGCTCCATCTATTTACGAATGGGTGAAAAAAATAGGTGAAATCTATGAGATGGAAGATACTCTGGCACAAGATAAAGGCAACATTGAAAGGTTCCACAAAACCTGGCAACCATGGCTGATTTTCAAATATGCATAAAGTGCTAACTCACACTGGGATGATACACCTGGAATTGATACCTGGAATTGACCTCTGAAAGATCGTAATATGATTTAAGTGATTCATTACAATACCATTTGTACGATACCTCCTACTACTTAACCTGGCTTCTCTTCTCTAACTCTTTATTTTCTTTATTCTCCCTACACTGAGCACATCCTTCATTTTAACTAAGAAGACAGATGTTTTTGCTAGCTCAAGCTGAAATTAAGGCTATTAATAATTTTCAACTAATGATTAAGGTTAGAACTGTTCCAGCGAAGTGACCAAGTGTGTTCCACTTCAGCTCACTACAGTAATGTTTAGTTCAACTGAAAGATTTAACCATACTCTAAGTGTTTTGCGAATCCAGTTCCTAAACCAGAACTAACCAGTTCTTCCACGTTAGCTACCTTATGCATAAATGTTATGTATGGAAAAGAATACACGCAGTTGCATCTGCGATAGAAGCATTGTGCACTATGTTTTATTTTTATTTTTCTTGTACCTATTTCAATAAAAATTTGAATGAAAAAAAAACAAAAAGGGGGGTAAAACAAAGGGGCATAAAGTGAATGAAAAGTGAGCTCTCCACATAGAATCTTCCGGCACTTCTAGGATATCCAGCTTTCATCATGTTGCCTGACCTCAGCTGTTAACAAATCAATCGCCTTCCTCCTCTCTACCTCGATGTTGTAGGGCCTATTCATTACGATCCAGCCATAGTGCAGCATCTTGAGCTGATTCAAAAAAGTGGGCTTGACGGTTAGCAGTAGCCCTCAACTTGGCAGGGTACAACATGGCGTAGGGGAGTTGTAATGATCGCAGGCGACTTTACACATCCGAGAACTTGGCCCGGCATCGCACCTCCGCAGAAAAGTCTGGGTAAAAGGATACCCAGACCCCATTCACTTGGACATTAGCCTTTTCTCTGGCTTGTCTCAGCACAGCTTCCCTGTCTCTATAATGAAGGAGAGGAGCAAGGATTGACCTGGGGGGGGGGCGCCCGGTTGTGGTGGGCGTCCCGGTGTACGATGGGCCCTCTCCACAGTAAAGGACGGGGAGAAAGCCTCTTTTCCAAATAACTCCTGCAGCCATACCTCTACAAAGGTGGTAGGGTCTCTCCCCTCGGTTTTCTCCGGTAACCCCACAATGCATATATTATTCCGTCTCTGACGGTTTTTGATGTCATCTGCTCTATTGTTGGTATCTTTAGCCTGCTGATGTGCTACATGGGCCTCCCAAGCAACAGGGGGAGTTTGTCTTCGACCTCACTCACCTTGCTTTCCACTGCTGTCGTGCATTCACAAATTTTTGCAGGTCCTGTCTCAGTAGGGAAACGTCTTCTCTTAAACCCCTAAACTGCTCCTTGAGGGTATTCACTGAGGCAGTGCAGTCATGCATTGCTCTAAGTATCTCTGCCAGGGTTGGTTGCTCAGTGTCATCTGCTGCCGTGTCTGTGTGCAGGGGATGAGGCTTCTCAGTTATATAGTCCTGCTCACCCTGTCCCTCTGTCTCTCCTGCAGACTGACTCATTGCGCCCTGTGCTGCTGGGCCCTGTGGTGCCACAAGGGTTTGTACAGAGCCCCACTCCGCTATCTGCTCCAGGGAACCCCCCAGCTTTTGTGCATAGTAAAGCATGTCCCTCAGGTACTCCTTACCCTGAGTCTTTTGTAATCTTTTGCTGGGTTCCCCCTTGGATTTGTCTGCTCCTCTCGGTGCACGCTGAGCCAGGACCGCGGCGGCACCATCTTGGATTTCGGAGCTCATGGAATCTTCCGGGGGGTGGTTCGGGAGGTTGCCCTGGTTGGTAGCCAGCTGGATAGCCATTTCTCACCGTTGGATTGCTGCTGGGAGAGGATCAATAGACTGTGTTGTGTAGGAGCTGTGAGACACACGTCTTCTCACATGCCTGTCCTGGACACGCCCCACTTATTCTAATCTTCAATAAAATGTTTGAACAAGAGAAAATATATGAAAGCTTCACCAAAATTCTAATCAGCCACTCAACTGGTAAGAATTATTACACACCAGTACATCATGATAATTGTATTACATGTATGACCATCTCAGCTCGATTTATCTACTCCATAGGAATCCTCACATTACAGGGAGATGATAAATGTGTTTATTTTACAATGTATCACCAGCCAGGTTCTTAGGAGTAAGGCCCCTTTCACACGATCAGACCGATCGGATCCATCTGTCCATTGTTCAGGCCGATCGGATCGGGCCACCCATTGACTTCTATGGTGAGACGGATGTCAGTGGATCTGTGTCTGCTGACACCCGCCTGGCATCCGATCCGACAAGATCTGCTGGAAACAGACGTATAGCGATACGTTCACCATCCGTCCAGCGGGTTGGATGGGATGGAAATGGACAGGCGGTCCGTTTTTATCCGATCTCCCCATAGAGGAGAGCGGGATACTTCCAGGTCCATCTCTGAACAGTGATCGGATCCGCCCCGTGTGAAAGGGGACTAAAAGTTAAAATGACATTTTATTTATTACAACTTTATTCCACATTAAACTTCATCAAAACCCCTGAATGTCCCTCTGATATGATCTGCAGTATATGGTCTGCGCTCCATTAAACGTTCCTAAATAATATCACTGCACTAATAGCTGCTTCTCTATTTGTATTCCATTAATATATAGAATGTCACTCAGTATTATAGAAAATGTAATCCCAATTCCTGCTGTGTATGTAATGATGAATACATAGACTGATGATATACAGTAAGATTATCAGAAACTTTCATCCCATCCCCCATTGGGGTCCCCCCAGCACTCTTCAAAGGCTCCTCCCCCCCTGATTTGGGGGCTCCCAGGCTGATCGATCATCTGATGAGTCCTCCTGTATTGTCCTCCTCCAGCACACAGCTTCATACAAACCCAGCTCTGATCTCTCCTGCAGGGATCAGTCCATGTGGGTGACACGGAGTCCGTGTGGAAAGGCCGGCAGTGACACATTGGGGGGGAGACTCCATTCAGAGAACAAGGATCCCCCCACCATGGGGGAGGGGGAGGGGGAGCCGGCTGTGTAAGATAAATACCAGGATGACAGATAAATGCCGGCTGTGTTCCCTGAGTCAGATTATATATGAAATGTTCAGTTTTTATCTTCTTCATTACAAAACAGAATCCCCCATCCTGTCCTGGTGTATTACTTCACCTGTGATGATTTATTCTCCTTTTGGGTTGGGTTTGCTCAGATTTATATCTCATCCTCATCCAGAGCAATGTCCCCTCCCCCTCCTCCATTCACAGCAATGCCCCCCCCCCTCCTCCATTCACAGCAATGTCCCCTCCCCCTCCTCCATTCATAGCAATGTCCCCTCCCCCTCCTCCATTCACAGCAATGATCCCTCCCCCTCCTCCATTCATAGCAATGTCCCCTCCCCCTCCTCCATTCACAGCAATGTCCCCTCCCCCTCCTCCATTCACAGCTGTAGCCAAGTCTTTTCCTCCGGAGGTACTCGTATATAAATCTTAATTTTTGGTCGGAGCATTTTAAGCTTTTCTAGTTCTCTTCTTGATTCCTCTGACAAGGAGCGATTGCTGATCCTAGAAGAGAGAATATAAACAGTCATCAGATCTCACAGAATTCTCTCACACTATTTCCCAGCATCCTCCAGGATATCTAATACTCACCACACACATTACAGTCTGATTGTACAATCTCTGTTTGATCTTCCAACAAGTATGTACAGTAAGGATCTGTCTGATTGTATAGAGACTGATATGATAGTTTAGGTAGGTCCTCATATTACGAAGTTCTGGAAGATATAAAGCTGATTGTATAAAGATTGTATGGTCAGATTGTACTGTGTGTGATGGACCTTACACCATCCGGTCACCTTCTTGTAGGACTTTACCAACTAAGAAGTGATACTGCACAATGGAGGATGATGGGAGATATCAGATTATAGAACAGGAAATATTCCTCCTCATTGGTCATTTGTCCTGTAAGATCTGTTCTGTGATGTCCCAAACCCACCAATCACAGTCACACGTCTCTCTCTTTCTCATCCAATGAGGGACACAGCAGTTCAGATAAGTTTGGGTTATACTGCCACCTACAGGAGAGTCTGACACTGGCAAATGAAAAAATTGTGGGTCAGGCCAGGATAATCCCTCCTACTCCCAGCATGCCTCAGTTTTTTGCTGGTGTCCTAGGAGGATGGATGTCTTTTCTCTACTGATGAGAAAAGTTTAAAGCGTTATTAAACCCAAAAGCAAACATTTAATATATTGCAGCTCACCAATTCTTAGATGTGATGGCTGTAAAAGATTTTCTTTTTTTTGGCTTTCTTCTATTTTCATTTGGTGAACCAACCAGCAGGTCTTTTCAAAAGCACAAGATGTCCAGCAGAATGTATCAGTTTACATGGATGAGACAAACCATTTTACACTGGCAGTGGTGATTAATATGATCAGCTTTTATTTATTCATGCAAAACTTTTAGGCCGTGTTCACACCTATGCAAATTAGATGCGCGTTTCCCCGCATCTGAATCGCATAGCAGGAGAATGTGACTGGCTCCCTATGGAGCCGGTTCACATATCTCTGGGGCGGCTGCAGAGCGCACTGCACACAAATGCTGTGCGTCTTTGGCTCAGTTTCAGGGCCAAATTCAGGCATAGAATCAGCCCTGATTCGTCCCTGAAACAGGGAACAGGGACGCACAGTGCTACTATGAGATCTGCAACTTGTTATAGTGTGAACCCGGCCTTATCCCCCAAAAAACTGTTTGCTGTAACTGACTATAAAGTGTGAGCTGGAGTTTGGCTTCAATTTGTTAGTGTATCTAAATCTGCTAATACATTTATCACAATCAGCCGACTAAAAATGCTACTGTGCCTCCTTTTCTCATTCCTCCAGAGTTGTGTCTCACTAATACAGGAGATGTCTTACTGGCCAGACCACTGGGAGATAATAGAGGAAAAAAGGAATACAGCCACCACATCTAATGATTGGTGAGCTGTGATATGACATTCTTGGCTTTAACATTTTTGCAGTTTTTTTCTTCCATTCAATAAAGATTGTTGTACATTATTGCTGATCTGATGTATAAATACAGATAAGTGGATCCTCCCCATGAGACTGGAGATGTGTGAAGGATGTGTGATCCCCGGTGTCTGGTCTCTGTCACCTTCTGTCTGCAGGAATTCTATTACTTTGCTGATCTGAACTCTCTCTACAAGCTTGAGATGTTTCCTGTCCTCTGCTCTGTACATTCCAGCTTTGGATATCTCAGAGTCCATCCACTGTCCATGTTGTAGTTCTCATTATCTAATCATCAGTCAGATTTACATGTCATAACCATCACCAACAATTCCATCTTCTGTGGAGGATTATCAGCAATCAATGCTGGAGACTAGAGGGGACTTTCTCAGACTGCACTTGTACTTTAGCATAGTACCAGTACTGGTATGGGGGATGGGTGTTGTATGGAAGGCTGGGGGGGTGACAATGCTGTCACCTTTTATTCTCATAGGGGGTTATTTTTGATGGGGGGCTTCAGTCCATTATCCACTATTAATACAATTATTTAGTACATGAGCTTCCCATTGTACCATTTTATATTCCTCTTTTTGTCATTTAACCACTTGCCGACCGGGCCATAGCCGAAAGACGGCTGCAGCGCGGTCGACTAGTTCTGGGTGGACGTCCATGGATGTCATCCCAGAATCCTGCTCTCGTGCACCCCCTGGGACGCGCACCCGAGAACTTCCGTGACCGCCGGATCGCGGCCGTTTACCATGTGATCGCTCCGTCAAATGATGGAGCGATCACATGTAAACAAACCGGTTCCTCCCTCCCCTCTGTGTACTGATCCGTACAGTGCGAGGGGAGAGGGGGAGGGATCGGATGGCAGCACCGCTGTGGGCTGCATGTGTAGTGCCCACAGCGGTGCTCAGTGACAAATACAGTCACATCCATCCATCCCTCCATGCTCAGCCATCCCTGCAATACTCTGCATTATACCTAGCAATACTCTGCATTAGGGATGAGCTTCGTGTTCGAGTCGAACCCATGTTCGACTCGAACATCGGCTGTTCGGTCGTTCGCCGAATTGCGAACGATATGGGCCGTTCGCACCAAATTCGTGTGGCGCGTCACGGCCCATAATTCACTGCGGCATCGCAGTGCATTGCTTGCTGATGATTGGCCAAGCATGCACTATGACCCGCATGCTTGGCCAATCACAGCGCCGCCTGAACAGAGAGCCGTAATTGGCCAAAGCCAAGGAGGCTTTGGCCAATTATGGCTCAGGGGATTTAGTACACGCCCCACACTATATAAGGCCGCCTGCACGGCGGCCCTGTGTAGTGTATGTTCCGGCGTTGAAAGAGATAGACAGAGAGACAGTGTCATTTGATTTGAGTTAGATAGATTAGGCAGAACAGTCAGTCAGTTAGCTGCACTTACAGTGTATTGTGTATATATATGCATCCCAGGTGTTGCTTATATATATATACACTGTATTCAGTTTAGCTAGATCCGTTCCTGTTATCTTCTAGACTATTTACATTTAGTGCAGTGCGTCCTGCTCACAGTGTTCAGCTAGATCCGTTCCTGTTATCTTCTAGACTATTTACATTTAGTGCAGTGCGTCCTGCTCACAGTGTTCAGCTAGATCCGTTCCTGTTAAATTCTAGACTATTTACATTTAGTGCAGTGCGTCCTGCTCACAGTGTTCAGCTAGATCCGTTCCTGTTATCTTCTAGACTATTTACATTTAGTGCAGTGCGTCCTGCTCACAGTGTTCAGCTAGATCCGTTCCTGTTATCTTCTAGACTATTTACATTTAGTGCAGTGCGTCCTGCTCACAGTGTTCAGCTAGATCCGTTCCTGTTATTTTCCTACTGACAGGCAGGCTTGTCTTGTTACAGTATTAACAGCTACCTAAAGAAAATTACTGGTGTTCTTTTGATCCTCTTAGTACCACGGTCAGGCAGCTAGACTATTTACATTTAGTAAAGTGCATCCTGCTCACAGTCTTCAGCTAGATCCGTTCCTGTTATCTTCTAGACTATTTACATTTAGTGCAGTGCGTCCTGCTCACAGTGTTCAGCTAGATCCGTTCCTGTTATCTTCCTACTGACAGGCAGGCTTGTCTTGTTACAGTATTAACAGCTACCTAAAGAAAATTACTGGTGTTCTTTTGATCCTATTAGTACCACGGTCAGGCAGCTAGACTATTTACATTTAGTGCAGTGCGTCCTGCTCACAGTGTTCAGCTAGATCCGTTCCTGTTATCTTCCTACTGACAGGCAGGCTTGTCTTGTTACAGTATATAAAGCTACCTTAAGAAAATTACTGGTGTTCTTTTGATCCTATTAGTACCCACGGTCAGGCAGCTAGACTATTTACAGTTAGTGCAGTGCGTCCTGCTCACAGTGTTCAGCTAGATCCGTTCCTGTTATCTTCCTACTGACAGGCAGGCTTGTCTTGTTACAGTATATAAAGCTACCTGAAGAAAATTACTGGTGTTCTTTTGATCCTATTAGTACCACGGTCAGGCAGCTAGACTATTTACATTTAGTGCAGTGCGTCCTGCTCACAGTGTTCAGCTAGATCCGTTCCTGTTATCTTCCTACTGACAGGCAGGCTTGTCTTGTTACAGTATATAAAGCTACCTGAAGAAAATTACTGGTGTTCTTTTGATCCTATTAGTACCACGGTCAGGCAGCTAGACTATTTACATTTAGTGCAGTGCGTCCTGCTCACAGTGTTCAGCTAGATCCGTTCCTGTTATCTTCCTACTGACAGGCAGGCTTGTCTTGTTACAGTATATAAAGCTACCTGAAGAAAATTACTGGTGTTCTTTTGATCCTATTAGTACCACGGTCAGGCAGCTAGACTATTTACATTTAGTGCAGTGCGTCCTGCTCACAGTGTTCAGCTAGATCCGTTCCTGTTATCTTCCTACTGACAGGCAGGCTTGTCTTGTTACAGTATATAAAGCTACCTGAAGAAAATTACTGGTGTTCTTTTGATCCTATTAGTACCACGGTCAGGCAGCTAGACTATTTACAGTTAGTGCAGTGCGTCCTGCTCACAGTGTTCAGCTAGATCCGTTCCTGTTATCTTCCTACTGACAGGCAGGCTTGTCTTGTTACAGTATATAAAGCTACCTGAAGAAAATTACTGGTGTTCTTTTGATCCTATTAGTACCACGGTCAGGCAGCTAGACTATTTACATTTAGTGCAGTGTGTCCTGCTCACAGTGTTCAGCTAGATCCGTTCCTGTTATCTTCCTACTGACAGGCAGGCTTGTCTTGTTACAGTATATAAAGCTACCTGAAGAAAATTACTGGTGTTCTTTTGATCCTATTAGTACCACGGTCAGGCAGCTAGACTATTTACAGTTAATGCAGTGCGTCCTGCTCACAGTGTTCAGCTAGATCCGTTCCTGTTATCTTCCTACTGACAGGCAGGCTTGTCTTGTTACAGTATATAAAGCTACCTGAAGAAAATTACTGGTGTTCTTTTGATCCTATTAGTACCCACGGTCAGGCAGCTAGACTATTTACAGTTAGTGCAGTGCGTCCTGCTCACAGTGTTCAGCTAGATCCGTTCCTGTTATCTTCCTACTGACAGGCAGGCTTGTCTTGTTACAGTATATAAAGCTACCTGAAGAAAATTACTGGTGTTCTTTTGATCCTATTAGTACCACGGTCAGGCAGCTAGACTATTTACATTTAGTGCAGTGCGTCCTGCTCACAGTGTTCAGCTAGATCCGTTCCTGTTATCTTCCTACTGACAGGCAGGCTTGTCTTGTTACAGTATATAAAGCTACCTGAAGAAAATTACTGGTGTTCTTTTGATCCTATTAGTACCACGGTCAGGCAGCTAGACTATTTACATTTAGTGCAGTGCGTCCTGCTCACAGTGTTCAGCTAGATCCGTTCCTGTTATCTTCCTACTGACAGGCAGGCTTGTCTTGTTACAGTATATAAAGCTACCTGAAGAAAATTACTGGTGTTCTTTTGATCCTATTAGTACCACGGTCAGGCAGCTAGACTATTTACATTTAGTGCAGTGCGTCCTGCTCACAGTGTTCAGCTAGATCCGTTCCTGTTATCTTCCTACTGACAGGCAGGCTTGTCTTGTTACAGTATATAAAGCTACCTGAAGAAAATTACTGGTGTTCTTTTGATCCTATTAGTACCACGGTCAGGCAGCTAGACTATTTACAGTTAGTGCAGTGCGTCCTGCTCACAGTGTTCAGCTAGATCCGTTCCTGTTATCTTCCTACTGACAGGCAGGCTTGTCTTGTTACAGTATATAAAGCTACCTGAAGAAAATTACTGGTGTTCTTTTGATCCTATTAGTACCACGGTCAGGCAGCTAGACTATTTACATTTAGTGCAGTGCGTCCTGCTCACAGTGTTCAGCTAGATCCGTTCCTGTTATCTTCCTACTGACAGGCAGGCTTGTCTTGTTACAGTATATAAAGCTACCTGAAGAAAATTACTGGTGTTCTTTTGATCCTATTAGTACCACGGTCAGGCAGCTAGACTATTTACAGTTAATGCAGTGCGTCCTGCTCACAGTGTTCAGCTAGATCCGTTCCTGTTATCTTCCTACTGACAGGCAGGCTTGTCTTGTTACAGTATATAAAGCTACCTGAAGAAAATTACTGGTGTTCTTTTGATCCTATTAGTACCACGGTCAGGCAGCTAGACTATTTACAGTTAGTGCAGTGCGTCCTGCTCACAGTGTTCAGCTAGATCCGTTCCTGTTATCTTCCTACTGACAGGCAGGCTTGTCTTGTTACAGTATATAAAGCTACCTGAAGAAAATTACTGGTGTTCTTTTGATCCTATTAGTACCACGGTCAGGCAGCTAGACTATTTACAGTTAATGCAGTGCGTCCTGCTCACAGTGTTCAGCTAAACCTACAAATTAGTGGGGTGCGTCCACCTCACAGTGTTCAGCTAAAGCTACCTGTAGAAGGTTGGTGGTGTTCTCATATTACAGGCAGGCAGTTGATTTTGCTAGCTGCAGTATATATATATATATATATATATATATATATATATATATATATATATATCCCAGCTTAGTGCAGCTACAGGCCATTAGTATGTCTGGAAGGCCAAGAAGGAGAGGCAGGCAGTCACAAGCCAATAAGAGAGGGCAAGCAGGCTCTGTGTCTAGTGCTGGTCGTGGAGACGGTGCATCCTCATCAGCACGTGGCCATGGGACACGCTTGGCCTTTTTTTCGGCAGCTGGCCGTGTTGAGCCGCAACATGCGGAAGACTTGGTCGAGTGGATGACCAAGCCGTCCTCATCCTCCTCATCCTCTCTCACCCATGCCCAGGGTGCTTTGTCTGGCAAAGCAGCGGCCTCTTCCCTCGGCTCAATGTCATCAGTGACTCCTTCCCTAGCTCCACCATGTCCTCCTGAGGAGTCCCTCGAACTGTTTGACCACAGTGTTGGGTACATGCTCCAGGAGGATGCCCAGCGTTTGGAAGGCTCTGATGATGATACTGAGCTCGATGAAGGCAGTAACATGAGCACGGACAGAGTGGGTGTCCAAGAAGGACAGCAATCTGGCAGTCATGCTCCCCCTGCTGCAGCATACTGCCAGGTTTGCTCCAGTGATGAGGAGGGAGGGGATGATGAGGTCACTGACTCAACGTGGGTGCCTGATAGGAGAGGGGAGGAGGAGGCGGCACATCACCAACGAGGCAGGATGCCCTCCAGGGGCCAGCCTAAGGGCAGCACATTGACTGCATCACATGTGCAGGGCGCTGCAGTCTCTGCACGTTATTCAAAAAGTTCTTTGGTGTGGGCCTTTTTTGAGATGAGTGCATCAGATCGCACCGCTGCTATTTGCAACATATGTCTCAAGCGTATCTCACGTGGCCAAAACATCTCCCGCTTGGGTATCACATGCTTGACCAGACATATGTTGACCTGCCATGCAGTTCGTTGGCAAGCGCATCTAAAGGACCCACACCAAAGAACAAAGAGGACCTCTCCTTGCTCCTCATCAGCTGAGATTTCCAACCCCACTAGACCTTCAGTCCTCTCTGAGACCTGCACTGAGAGGAATGAAGGTGTAGAATTAGGTGTGTCACAGCCAAGTACTTGTGGGCAATCTGCTTTTGGTACACCGACGTCAGATTGTACCAGGCAAATTTCCCTGCCCCAGCTGCTGCACCGCCGAAAGAAGTTTGCTCCCAGCCATCCACATGCCCAGCGGTTGAATGCTAGCTTGGCAAAATTGCTGGCACTTCAACTGCTGCCTTTTCAGTTGGTAGACTCTGCCCCCTTCCGTGAGTTTGTGGAATGTGCGGTTCCTCAGTGGCAGGTACCCAAACGCCACTTTTTCTCACGGAAGGCGATTCCAGCTCTCTACCGGCATGTGGAAGGCAATGTCCATGCTTTGCTGGACAGGGCGGTCAGCGGTAAGGTGCATATTACCGCTGACTCATGGTCCAGCAGGCATGGACAGGGACGTTACCTAAGTTTCACGGCGCATTGGGTGACTCTGCTGGCAGCTGGGAAGGATGCAGGACAAGGTGCAGTAGTGTTGGAGGTTGTTCCGCCACCACGCCTCCAAAATGCTAATGATTGTGACACACCTCTCTCCTCCACCCCCTCGGGTGCTCGGCTGACGGACCTCCAAAAGGAGTTTAACCTGCCCAAGAACCGCCTAATCTGTGACATGCCCACCAGGTGGAACTCAACGTTGGCCATGCTGCAGCGGCTGCACACGCAGCAGAGGGCCATCAATGAGTACCTGTGCGACTATGGCACCAGGACAGGGTCAGGGGAGCTTGATTTTTTTTCCCCACGCCAGTGGGCCATGATCAGGATGCATGCACTGTCCTGTCACCATTTGAGGAGGCCACGAGGATGGTGAGCAGTGACAGTGCATGCATCAGTGACACTGTCCCCCTTGTCCACCTGTTGGAGCACACGCTGCGTGGAATAATGGACAGGGCACTTGAGGCAGAACAGAGGCAGGAAGAGGAGGACTTCCTTAGCTCTCAAGGCCCCCTTTATCCAGACAGTGTTCCTGCGTGCCCGCCGATCACACAGGAAGAGGAGGAGGAGGAGGAGGAGGAGGAGGAGGAAGATTGTGTCAGTATGGAGGTGGAGCCTGGCACTCAGCATCAGCAGCAGTCTTTAAGGGATCAGTCCCAAGAAACACATGGACTTGTACGTGGCTGGGAGGAGGTGGCTGCGGACCATGTCGTCCTTAGTGACCCAGAGGACTCCGGACCAAATGCCTCAGCAAACCTACGCTGCATGGCCTCCCTGATCCTGCAAAGCCTGCGTAAGGATCCTCGTATTCGTGGTATCAAGGAGAAGGACCAATACTGGCTGGCAACCCTCCTTGATCCACGTTACAAGGGTAAGGTTGCGGACCTTATCTTGCCATCGCAGAGGGAGCAGAGGATGAAACATCTTCGGGAGGCCTTGCAGAAAGGTCTGTGCAACGCGTTCCCAGAGACTGGGAGGTTACAAACTCCTGTTTCTGGACAACGTGTTGCTGAGGCTTCGGTCAGTCAAAGAAGGAGCGGTGGAGAAGGTGGCCGTCTGACCGATGCGTTCAGACAATTTTTTGGTCTGCAGCCCCAAGGTATGATCGGTTCCAGCAACCATCGCCAGCGTCTGTTTTACATGGTGCAGGAATACCTAGGGGCAAGATCAGACTTGGACACCTTTCCCACCGAAAATCCTCTGGGTTACTGGGTCTTGAGGATGGATCACTGGCCAGAGCTTGCACAGTATGCAATTGAGCTACTGGCCTGTCCTGCATCCAGCGTTCTTTCGGAACGCACATTCAGTGCTGCTGGAGGTGTGGTAACCGATCACAGGGTGCGTCTGTCCACCGACTCGGTCGATCGACTGACCTTCATAAAAATGAATCAGTCTTGGATCACCACCAGCTACCAAGCTTCTGATGCTGATGTAACCGAATAATTTTTTTTGAAATCTCAGATCCCTTCAAAGACTGCCTATGCTGATGCTGAGTGACTATCCCTGAGTAATTATCCTCTTCCTCCTCAATCATCACGCTGATAGCTTGTAAGAACATTTTTGGTTCTGGGCGCCACCACCAGTGCCTAAGGCACAATTTTTCAGCCCCTGTTTAACAGGGGGGTGTAATTACAATTTTTGATGTAATACTTTGCAGCAGGGCTCGTTCCTGCATTCCAACTAGAGTGTCTGTGAGGGGTTGCAGTTTTGTGGCACCAGTGCCCAAGGCCCAATTTTTCTTCTCCTGTCTAACAGGGGCGTGTAATTACAATTTTTGATGCAATACTTTGCAGCAGGGCTCGTTCCTGCATTCCAACTAGAGTGTCTGTGAGGGTTTGCAGTGTTGTGGCACCAGCACCAGTGCCCAAGGCCCAATTTTTCTTCTCCTGTCTAACAGGGGCGTGTAATTACAATTTTTGATGCAATACTTTGCAGCAGGGCTCGTTCCTGCACTCCAACTAGAGTGTCTGTGAGGGGTTGCAGTGTTGTGGAACCAGCACCAGTGCCCAAGGCCCAATTTTTCTTCTCCTGTCTAACAGGGGCGTGTAATTACAATTTTTGATACAATACTTTGCAGCAGGGCTCGTTCCTGCGTTCCAACTAGAGTGTCTGTGAGGGGTTTGTAGTGTTGTGGCACCAGCACCAGTGCCCAAGGCCCAATTTTTCTTCTCCTGTCTAACAGGGGCGTGTAATTACAATTTTTGATGCAATACTTTGCAGCAGGGCTTGTTCCTGCACTCCAACTAGAGTGTCTGTGAGGGGTTGCAGTGTTGTGGAACCAGCACCAGTGCCCAAGGCCCAATTTTTCTTCTCCTGTCTAACAGGGGCGTGTAATTACAATTTTTGATGCAATACTTTGCAGCAGGGCTCGTTCCTGCGTTCCAACTAGAGTGTCTGTGAGGGGTTGCAGTGTTGTGGCACCAGCACCAGTGCCTAAGGCCCAATTTTTCTGCCCCTGTCTAACAGGGGCGTGTAATTACAATTTTTGATGCAATACTTTGCAGCAGGGCTCGTTCCTGCATTCCAACTAGAGTGTCTGTGAGGGGTTGCAGTGTTGTGGCACCAGCACCAGTGCCCAAGGCCCAATTTTTCTGCTCCTGTCTAACAGAGCCGTGTAATTACAATTTTTGATGCAATACTTTGCAGCAGGGCTCGTTCCTGCGTTCCAACTAGAGTGTCTGTAAGGGGTTGCAGTGTTGTGGCACCAGCACCAGTGCCTAAGGCCTAATTTTTCAACTCCTGTTCAACAGGGGCATGTAATTACAATTCTTGATCTAATATTTCACAGCAGGGCCCTGTGAGGGCTTACAGTGTTGTGGCCACAGCAACACCTAAGGCCCAAATTTCTGCTGAGTATATAGGGCAGGACCCTACTTTCAAACATCTAACTTACAAACGACTCCTACTTGCAAACGGAAGGAGACAACAGGAAGTGAGATGAAATCTACCCCTAGGAAGGGAAATTCTCTCCTGTAAGAGTTAATATGGGAAAAAAAATTCTCCTTTCCACTGATGCTTTCCAATCCTTGTTCCACAAAAAAACCCAAATTTTCAAAAAACATTTTTCATTGGGACAAAAAGTGAGGTGAAATCTTCTGAAGAGGAGGAAAGACAGCAAAACAAATGTCACAGGGGTGATAACCCTTCCCTATGTTTTCCAAAAAGCTTAAAAAAGATTTTTTGGCTGGAGCTAAACACGTTAAAAATGTACCCGTTCAAAATTACAAAGAGATTCTACTTAACAACAAACCTACAGTCCCTGTCTTGTTTGCACCGCCTGTATACTGCTGTTCAGAGTATATAGGGCCTGGTGGCCCCACACCTTTCCTTATTTTAATTTGGGTGCAGGGTTCCCCTTAATATCCATACAAGACCCAAAGGGCCTGGTAATGGACTGGGGGGTACCCATGCCGTTTGTCTCACTGATTTTCATCCATATTGCCATGACCCGACATTACATTAAACCCGCAAGCAGTTTTAAATGAGATTTTTTCCTTTAAAAATGACATTTGGTGCAGGGACTGTTCTAAACACGGGAAACACGCGTCACTTTACAGGCATACTATAGACACCCCCCAGGTACGATATTTAAAGGAATATTTCACTTTTTTTTTTACTTTAAGCATCATTAAAATCACTGCTCCCGAAAAAACGGCCGTTTTTAAAAGTTTTTTTTGCATTGATACATGTCCCCTGGGGTAGGACCCGGGTCCCCAAACCCTTTTTAGGACAATACCATGCAAATTAGCCTTCTAAATGAGCACTTTTGATTTCGAACGTTCGAGTCCCATAGACGTCAATGGGGTTCTAACGTTCGTGCGAACTTTCGGTCCGTTCGCAGGTTCTGATGCGAACCGAACCGGGGGGTGTTCGGCTCATCCCTACTCTGCATTATACCCAGCAATACTCTGCATTATACCCTGCAATACTCTGCATTATACCCTGCAATACTCTGCATTATACCCTGCAATACTCTGCAATATACCCGGCAATACACTGCAATATACCCGGCAATACTCTGCAATATACCCGGCAATACTCTGCAATATACCCTGCAATACCCTGCAATATACCCTGCACTACTCTGCAATATACCCTGCACTACTCTGCAATATACCCGGTACTACTCTGCAATATACCCGGCACTACTCTGTAATATACCCGTCACTATTCTGTAATATACCCGGCACTACTCTGCAATATACTTGCCACTACTCTGCAATATACCCGGCAATACTCTTCAATATACCCGGCAATACTCTGCAATATACCCGGCAATACCCTGCAATACTCTGCAATATACCCGGCAATACTCTGCAATATACCCGGCAATACTCTGCAATATACCCAGCAATACTCTGCAATATACCCTGCAATATACCCAGCAATACTCTGCAATATACCCAGCAATACTCTGCAATATACCCAGCAATACTCTGCAATACCCCGCAATACTCTGAAATACGCCGCAATTTTTAACCAGTTCCCGCCCGCCATCATATGACGTCTTTGTTTACATTCCTTGTAATAGAAATAAAAGTGATCAAAAACTTTTTTTGGGGGATAAAGTGTCAAACTAAAATAAATAAAGTAAAATGAACAATAATAAAAAAAATGTTTTAAAGCGCCCCTGTCCGTGTGCTCGCATGCAGATGCGAACACATACGTAAGTCCCGCCCACATATGAAAACGGTGTTCAAACCACACATGTAAGGTATCACTGCGAACGTTGGAGCGAGAGCAATAATTTTGGCCCTAGACCTCCTCTGTAACTCAAAACATGTAACCAGTAAAAAATTTTAAAGCGTCACCCATGGAGACTTTCAAGTAGCGAAGTTTGGTACCATTCCACGAGCGTGTGCAATTTTGAAGGGTGACATGTTAGGTATCTATTTACTCGGCATAACTTCATCTTTCATATTATGCAAAAACATTGGGCTAACTTTACTGTTTTGTTTTTTTTTAAAGCACAAAACTGTTTTTTTTCCAAAAACAACGCGTTCGAAAAATTGCTGCGCAAATACCGTGCGAGATAAAAAGTTGCAACAACTGCCATTGTATTCTCTAGGGTCTTTGCTAAAAAATATATATATATAATTTTTTGGGGTTCTATGTAATTTTCTAGCAAATAAATCATTATTTTTACATGTAGGAGAGAAATATAAGAATTGGCCTGGGTGCTCCAGAATGCCTGGAGGTGCTCCCTGCATGTTGGGCCTCTGTATGTGGCCACGCTGTGTAAAAGTCTCACACATGTGGTATCGCCATACTCGGGAGTAATAGCAGAATGTGTTTTGGGGTGTAATTTGTGGTATGCATATGCGGTGTGTGAGAAATAACCTGCTAATATGACAATTTTGTGAAAAAAAAAAGAAAAAAAAATCTTGATTTTGCAAAGAATTGTGGGAAAAGATGACAATTTCAAAAAAACTCACCATGCATCTTTTCAAATACCTTGGAATGTCTTATTTTCAAAAAGGGGTCATTTGGGGGGTATTTGTACTTTTCTGGCATGTTAGGGTCTCAAGAAATTAGATAGGCCGTCAGTACTTCAGGTGTGATCAATTTTCAGATATTGGCACCATAGCTTTTGGACTCTCTAACATTCACAAAGACCAAATAATATACACCAAGTTGTACCTATTTTTACCAAAGATATGTAGCAGTATAAATTTTGGCCAAAATTTACGAAGAAAAATTACTAATTTGCTAAATTTTATAACAGAAACAAAGAAAAATTCATTTTTTTACCAAATTTTCAGTCTTTTATCTTTTATAGTACAAAAAATAAAAAAAACCCAATGGTGATTAAATACCACCAAAAGAAAGCTCTATTTGTGTGAAAAAAAGGACAAAAATTTCATATGGGTACAGTGTTGTATGACTGAGTAATTGTCATTCAAAGTGTGAGAGCACTGAAAGCTGAAAATTGGTCTGGTTAGGAAGGGGGTTTAAGTGCCCAGTGGTCAAGTGGTTAAAGTATATCTAATCCCAAGAAGAATACTTGAATGTCTTGTATCTCCATCGTGTGTCCTCCTCCTCTGATGTATCTAGGAAGGATTTCAATGCAGTCATGCAGCACTGAGGATTTCTGACTCTGACAGCAAAGGCCATTAGCTCCTCCCCCACCTTCACCTCCAGAATCTCTATCTGATCTGCACACAGCATTAGCAGCCTTTCATCTATCTAGACTTTATTGGATGCCGAGTCTCTAAAGCCCATGAGAGATGAACCTGTACCTGAGGAATCAGTCTTCTGCCATTACTCCCAACATAAACACTCTAAGGGCACTTTCACACTGGGGCGGGCTGGCATCTGCAGTAAAGCGCCTCTATTTTTAGCGGCACTTTACTGTTGTTTTTGTGCCACTTTTTGGCCGCTAGCAGGGCACTTTTAACCCATTTTCAGCTATTAGTGGGCGCTCAAAGTGGGCAGGGGCACTTTAGGAGCAGTGTATACACCGCTCCTACAGCACCTCAAAGATGCTGCTTGCAGGACTTTTTTGAGCGTCCTGCCAGCGCACCGCTCCAGAGTTAGAGCCCTCGGGCTTTCTCACTGGAGTGAGAGGAGAAGCTATAGCGCCTGTAAAGCTCCTCAGTGTGAAAGTAGCCTTATTGATGTGGTGAGCACCACTTAAAACCTTGGAGAACAGCCAGTCACCTCCACCAGTGCTCTCCCTAGTCTAGGCTCCTTAGGGGCTCCTAAGATCACCAAGGCCTTTCCAGTGCATCTTCTGGTTGCAGTCTTCCTTTATGTAGAATGGGAAAATCCTGACAAGCTCATTGTGCCTCCCAAGCAATTTGCAATCCTTGTAACCATTTGAGAAAGAGTTTGTAAAAAGTGGTGTGCCCCCTCCATGGAGTCAGCAGTATGACCCATCACTTGAAGTATCTGGATCTAATCCTAGACACGGCTCAAGCCAGAGTATTTCTTCCTCGAGTGAAACTTCAATCTCTCTGCTCTCAGGCCGGGACTCTTCAGTCCAGGAGTCTTTTATGAGGGGCTCACCCATAAGTGCAGCTAGATCTCTTATAACTATGAGGTGAAAATGTTTGATAAGAGTTCACATTGTCCTTAGTGATGGTTGTTGATTTTTGAAGAATTTTGGATTGCACATGATGTTTCACTTTTACACTATAACTATACAAATCACTAATTGTGTTATGTGTTTTATATTCATTAACTGCAGTTTTAAAGAAGGTTCTTAACCACGTCAGCCCTGGAAGATTTGGTTGCTCAATGACCAGACCATTTTTTTGCGATTCAGCACTGCGTCACTTTAACTGACAATTGCGCGGTCGTGCAACGCTGTACCCAAAGAAAATTGACGTCCTTTTTTTTCCACAAATAGAGCTTTCTTTTGGTGGTATTTGATCGCCTCTGTGATTTTTATATATGCTTTTTATATGTTCTTTTTATTAATTATCAGTAAAATAGTCTCAATACCATTGTTATATATTCACTTATAAGAAATGTTGTGTTGAGGAGTCTCACTTTTAATGTTATATTTTCACATTTATATTGTTTGAATGTTATATACTAGTGCTGCAGTCTTCCATATTGTACTATTTGGATGTATATCGGTCTTCCTGCTGGTTTCTGGTTCTCACTATCAGGCCTCATGCACACTGGATGATTTTGCTCCTAGGGGTGTCTGGCATATTTTCCTGCCTCTAATCTCCCCTCTATGTTATCCTATGTGTCCATTCACACATAAACTGTTATGCCGCGTACACACGGTCGGACTTTCCGGTGGACCAGAGTGTGCCGGACAATCCGCCCGTGTGTGGGCTCCGGCAGACTTTTCCGGCGGACTTTTTCCCAAAAGTCCGCCGGACCAAGATTTGGAACATTTTTTAAATTTATCCGAAGGACTCTTCTTTCTAGCGGACAAACCGGTCGTCTGTGTGCTAGTCCGACGAACTCAAACTGACGCATGCTCTGAAGCAATTACAAGACGGAAGCGCTCGGTCTGGTAAAACTAGCCTTCGTCTTGAAGCTAGCACATTCCTCTTCTGTGGTTTTTTAATACAGCGCTTTTTTTAGGATTGATAATGCGAGAGGAATAAAGTTGTTTTTCTGCTTTATATTCACACAGAGTTCTCACAAACTACTTTCTTCATGATTTATCCTCCTGCCATGACTAATATAATATTTTTAAAAAGCCAGATCTCCATAAATTCAAAAAATTTAATTCGATTTTGGACTCATCTTTTTTTTTTATTTCAACACTTATCTATTTTACAATGTGTGTTAAATGATAACCACATTTTTTTGGTGTTTTTTGTGTCTATTTTCAAGTTACCACAATAACATTCATATTTTGTGTTGTTTTAATGAACCTTAATGAGGTGGGTGTCCCTTGTTCATTAGACATAGGGGGGTGTATTTAACAAAGGCAAAATCATTTTTCACTACAAGTGCTAATTCTACTTTGAATTACACAGAAAGAGCATTTTGAAGTGCCTTCGCTGTGGATCTGAGGGGCACATGCAAGGAAGCCCAAAAAATGAAATTAATTTTTATTTCACATGATTTTATGAAGAAATCAGCAGACCTTCCCCTAATTTCAGCTCTTCCCCTCAGATTTACAGCGACTGCACTTCCAACAAGTGCACTTACTGTGCAATTTCTCAAGTGAACTTTTCACTAGTAGTTTTCACTTGATATTCTAAATGATTTAGCCTTTTGTCAAAAACACACATAAGGGTTGATTTACTAACGGGAAAAAGACTGTGCACTTTGTAAAGTGCAGTTGCCCTCCAAAGCTTAGTAAATGAGCAGAAGCTCTGCTGACTTCCATCATCCAATCATGTGCAAGCAAAAATGCTGTTTTTAGAATTTTCCTTGCACAGGATCGGGTACTCTTTGCAAAGTCAAGCTTTTAAATAATTTCTGATGCTCTGGAGCAATTGCACTTGCAGAGGGCAACTGCCCTCTGCAAAGTGCACAGTCTATTTGCTTTTCTCAAATCAACCCCATAGTCTTTTTGACCTGTACCTGCCTACTCCCAAACAAAATGGCGTTTTTTAATCAAAACACATAGGCAATAATGTAAGGTAACCAAAAAATAAATGTAATATTTTTCAAAATAAAATTAGGAAGGCAACACTGGAGACACTTTTAGAATCTGGGGAGCCTTTCATCCCCCAGGACACACATCAAGTTTGAGGACAAGAAAATTTGTATCTTGCGACTATAGGGAGCACAGGGAGCACAGTCAGACCAGACAGAAGCCAGGCAATCACTTTCGACTCTTCCGTGGAGCCTTCCCTCCACACTTCTCTGCAGCCTTCCCTGCACGCTTCTCTGCAGCCTTCCTTGGAGGTTGTGCCTCTGGTGGTGTACTTGGGGCAGGAGGAGGAGTGGCTTCATCTGCCAGACATGTGGTAGCAGTAAGCTCCCCTCTCAAGCCCTTCTGGTAAGCCTCAAAAATCAGACCCTCACAGAGGAGGCATTGGCCCTTTTCCAACTCCAGCAATCTGCTGGCTATATAGGTGCCATACGCCTCCTCTGCATTGGGTGGTTTGCTGAGGATGAGGCTTGCTTCCCGTATGAGGGCTAGGGATTCCTGCTCAGTTGGTGTCATTCTCCTGGGCCTTTTGTGGAGAATGCGGAGGGGAGGCACCTGACACTCTGTGCGGCTTCGACTTGGCCCAGCCACAGCCTCCTCCTCTCTCCCACTGGGCAAGGCCTCCTCCTCTCTCCCACTGGGCAAGGCCTCCTCATCTCTCTCACTGGGCAAAGCCTCCTCCTGGCTGAGATCATCCTGTGTCAAAAAAAGGGACATAGTTGTAATTTTGTGTTATGCAATCACACACAATTTTCAGCTCCTGACTTTCAAATATAATTACACAAAATAGTAAAGGCTATCTATTTGACACCACCATTATTTCAGCTGACAAATAATATCTGAAGTTAAGTATATTTTTGGCCACTACTGTCTAGTGATATGTCTACATATTCATCTTTGTGCAGAAGTCATTTTTTTGTAAGCACTTTAAAAATTAACACGTTAACATCATTAATAACATTTACACAATCACAAATTATAAAAAAAGGATACCTGGCTGAAGCTGGGCGCATCAACTTCATCAATGCTGAAAAGGCCCAGTTCATCCTGGGACTCCTCAGCTGGGGTGGAGGTGGATGGAAGGCTGGATGGAAGGCTGGAGGGAAGAGTGGGGGGAAGGGTGGAAAGTCAGGGCCGGATTAACATAGGGGCTGGTGGAGCTGCAGCTCCAGGCCCCTCCCTCAATATAGGCCCATGGCAGTAGCTTATCGATATCTGTGTGCCTTCCTGAAGGAAGAGGAGCCCTCTGTGCACACATGGAGGAGACAAGTGTTAGTCACTGCAGCCTAGTCCTGTCTCTGTCCATGCCTGACTCCTATCACAGGGTCTGTTACACTCACACAGATCCTCAGTGTCTGGGAGCTGTCTGGGGGAGGGGCGCTGATGTTCTCCTAACCAGCAGGAGCCCAGGAGGAAGGACATCTTGCATGCTGTTATGATAAGGTCAGTACATTTGTTAGGGAGATGTTGTGTAATTATTGTGCTAGGGGACAGACTGCTGCTCCCCCCCATGTAATGTGCTCTCTTGTGCCCACCATGTCATGTGCTGTACATTGCAGTGCCCCACATGTAATGTGCTGTGTCCAGTATGTCATACGCTGTACATTGCAGTGCCCACCATGTAATGTGCAGGGCCCACCATGTAATGTGCTGTACATTGCAGTGCTCACTATGTAATGTGCAGTACCCACCATGTCATGTGCTGTGCATTGCATTGCCCTTCATGTGATGTGCAGTGCCCCCTATGTCGTGCTGTGCCTTGCAGTGCCCACCATGTAATGTGAAGTGCCCACCATGTAATGTGCAATGCCCACCATGTCATGTGCTGTGCATTGCATTGCCCTTCATGTGATGTGCAGTGCCCCCTATGTTGTGCTCTGCCTTGCAGTGCAGTGTCCACCATGTCATGTGCTGTGCCATGCAGTGATCCCACCATGTAATGTGCAGTGCCCACCATGTAATGCGCTTGCTGTGCCATGCAGTGCCCACCATGTCATGTGCAGTTCCCACCATGTCATGTGCTGTGCTGTGCCCACCCTGCCATGTGTTGTGCCCAGCATGTAGTGTGTTGTGCCCACTGTGTAATGTACTGTGCTGTTCAGCAGTGCCCACTATGTCATGTGCAGTTCCTAACATGTAATGTGCAGTTGCATTGCCCACCATGAAATCTGCTATGCCATGCAGTTCCCACCATGTAATGTGTTGTGCCCGCCATGTAATGTGCTGTGCCCACCATGTAATGCGCTGTGCCCACCACGTCATGTGCTGTGCCATGCAGTGCCCACCATGTAATGCGCTGTACCCACCATGTAATGTACTGTGCCATGCAGTGCCCACCATGTAATGCGCTGTACCCATCATGTAATGTGATGTGCCATGCAGTGCCCACCATGTCATGTGCAGTGCCCACCATGTAAATTGCTGTGCAGTGCCCACCATGTCATGTGCTGTGTTGTGCCCACCATGTCATGTGCTGTGTTATGCCCACCATGTCTTGTGCTGCACTCACCATGTAATGTGCTGTACATTGTCCACCATGGCATGTGCCGTGAGGTACCCACAATGGAATGGGCTATGTGGGGCTCACCATGTCATGTGCTGTGTCCACCATTTAATGGGCTGTGCTCACAATGTAATGTGCTGTGTCGTGCAGTGCCCACCAATGTGCCCAATGGAATGTGGTGTGCAGGGCTCACCATGTCATGTGTGGTGTCCACCATTTAATGTGCTGTGCTCCTAATGTAATGTGCTGTGCTGTGTCGTGCAGTGCCCACCATGTCATGTGGTGTCATGCAGTACCCACCTTGTCATGTGCTGTGCAGTGCCCACCATGCCATGTGCAGTGCCCACAATATAATATGCTGTGCCCACCATATTATGTGCTGTTCAGTGCCCACTTGTAATGTGCAGTGCCCACCATGTAATTTGCTCAGCTGTGCCCGCGATGTCATGTGCTGTTCCCATAATATAAGGTCCTGTGCCCACCGTGTGCATGTGCTGTGTTGTGCCCACCATGCAATGTGCTGTGTTGTGCAGTACCAACCATGTCATGTGCTGTGCCCACCATATAACGAACTGTGCCTACCTTGTAATGTGCTGTATTGGGCAGTGCCAACCGTGTAATGTGCTGTGCCCACCATGTAATGTACTGTGCTTTGCTTACCATTAAATGTGCTGTATCCATGTATCCACCATGTAATGTGTTGTGCCAACTATGTAATGTACTGTGCTATTCCCCCCCCCGTGTTATGTACTATGCTGTGCCTCCCACAGACTATGTACTATGCTGTGCCTCCCACAGACCCTCACTCCCACCCCCCTCTCTCTTTCACCCCCCTCACCCTCTCTCTCTCTCATCCCCTCTCTTTCACCCTGTTCTCTCTCTCACCCCCTTCACCCCTTACCACCCTCTCTCTCTTTCACCCTCTCTCTATTCCCCTCTCTCTCTATTCCCCTTTTTCTCACCCCCTCTCTCTTGTCCCCTCTCTCTCACACCCCTCTCTCTCTTTAATTTAAATTTAACAAAAATTGTTTGCATTTTCATTTTATTTATTTCCATAAAAAGGCCCACCAAAATCCTTAGCACCAGGCCCATGTTGCTCTTAATCTGGCCCTGTGGAAAGTGATTGCCTGGCTTCGGTCTGGTCATCCAGGAATCGCATTTTGTTGTAGTACCACAACTTGGGTACATATACTTGGTCAGCTGCTGCACCGGATCTGAGCGACTCCTGGATTTTCTTGTGTTCCCGCTTGTACATGTTTCGCAAGATACCAATTTTCCTGTCCACAAACTTGAGGTCTGCCTGGGGGAGTCGAGTCTTCACAAACTCTAAAAGTGTGCCCAGTGTTGCCTTCCTAACATCTCTATTAAAATATAGGGGGTGTTTGACCTCCCACAGGTTTTTCTTGTCCTGATATAGCTCAATAAATTGGCTCAAAAAATCTTCCTCTTTAAAGGGATTCATTTTTTCTGCAAGACAAGACACAAGATCCAAACTAATGTCAGTCACAAATCACAGGATTATTTTTGGTTGTAATCTAGGGGACACATACATACATACACACATACACACCCACTTTAATCTTACCTTCATTTCTGACGCTCACTACTTCCACACGGACATACGTAGGCCATCGTAATAGCTTTAGATACACTGCGCATGTGTCATGCTCCGCCTGCGTCGCCCACCCCTGACGTTCTTTAGTACGATTTGGCCCCGCCCCTTCACTCTTCGTTGCACAGTGGGAGTAGATAGCAAAAGATGGCGGAGAGAATCAGTGGAAGTAGCGCGGAGGAAAGCCCGGAGCCACAACCATCCACATCCCGGAGGAGATATAAGGCCACCAACATGGCTTTTGAACAGATGGTGGAGATGGTGTCCATATTGAGAAGGGAGGACTACGATGGGAAAAAAGGACCGTACACACGACCGAATATGCGGAAGGACAAAACAATGTCCTCAGTTGTCACCGCTCTAGAAGCAAAATTTGGCACAAAACGGTCGAAAGAACAATTGAGGAAGCGGTGGTCTGACATCAAAAGTCGGGAGCCAGAACAATATTGGCGAATAAAGAAGCTGCTTAAAAAAAGTAAGTACTTTTGTGTTTTACTATTGAGATACTTAACTTGCATGCTGATCCTTATTTTTGGACTTTATACAGCATTGTTCGTAAAGACCGTTCTTTGTAAAATACATATGATACTTTAGAAACTGACGTTATTTTTTCGCCAAATACGATGGGACAGGGTTGGACATACATTTATGTCTTGATAATTTGTCAAATTCCCACAATTTGTTGATGTGGTGTAGATGTGTTTGAAAATATAATGCTTCTTCCAAAATGATTCAGTGTAATGTAAGGACAGGACACAGCAGCTGTTTCCACATCTGGACTCACGAGCACTATAGTGTACTATGTGACCATAAATACATTTTAGAGGTGTAATACATATAGGAGAGCTTCGAGGTGTCTGCATCTATGAAACTTGCCAGAAAATGTGCATTGTTTATAATTGTTGTTCAGAGGGAATGTTTATCCTGTCTTCATAATTTATTATGATGAAAAAAGGCAATTGGCCACAACTCATAACCAATGTTTAAGTTTATTTATTAAAATCTAAAATATCACTGTGTTTTAACTATACCTTTTGTTCAATTATCATAGGGGAGAAAAGACTCAGACAACAGTCCAAGGATCCCAGGACCCCCCCAAGTCACCAGCCTGAGGCAGAAGATACCCCAAGCCCCAGCCCAAGACCATGCCCACCCGATGATCTGGAGGAAGGAGAGATGGAGGAAGTGTGCGAGGTTTCAAGCCCACCAAGTGAGTGACTGACACCCCAGCTTGAGTTAATGTATTTTGGCATGCATATTCTAAACCTTGTTTTTATTCACTCATTTTAGGTGAGTTTATGGTTGTGGAAGGCCAAGCGGCAGAGCCCTTCACCACAGACAGTGCGCAATGTCTGATTGGCCAGATAATGCTGTGGAATGGCCAAATCGATAAAATGCGTGAGCAAATTCACAGCATGCAACTTCGCCTGGACTCCATGCAACAGGAAATGAAGAACATGATTGATGTTTTGGGCCGAATATAATAACGTTTGGCCTAAAAACATCAATCATGTTCTTCATTTCCTTGGGAAGTTTTTATTTTTTCAAAAATGTTACGAGTATTTTTTGGGGATCCACAAATTTACATTCTGATGCACACAGTGTGTCATCATGTGCTATCTTCCATCATGGGTTACCAATGTACTTGTTTTGTGTTTGCAACCCCTTCATCCTGAAAATTATTTGGTGGTGATAGGAATCAAAAAAGGGATTGCACACACAAAACACGTACATTGCTCACCCGTGATGGGAGATAGCACATGTTGACTTGACCCTTTTGTAAAGCTCAATTTTGAGCATATTCTAAATGAACGATTTCCAAGGGTGACATCACATGCACCGTTCTATAAATGTTGAACTTTGTAAGTTCTTTAATGTTTTGTTCTGTTTCTAAAAACACTGTTGTGTATGTAAATTTTTTTATAAAGGTCTATTTTTGCTTAAATATGCCTTTAATAATTTTGTAAATAAACAATTTTTTACACAACGTAAAATATTTAAAAAAAAAAAAATGCACCTTTCAATGTGCACAAAGTAAAAATTTTTTCATAATACAATGTGTGTGGCTGATTCTTGAAGACAAATTTTATTTTTATTTTTTGGGGGCCTGATTAAATAAAACTAAATGCACTTGCCACTACTACAAGTGCACTAGGAGACAGACATAACTAAATGCAAACAAGAATAAAAACAAGATATTTTAGAAAAATAATTTTAGTTTATTTTTTTCCCAAAAATTACAGCTGTTGCTGAATAGCAATGGCCCCCCGACCATTAAAATAATTTACATAACGGTCATGCACTTGACGTGCGGTTCCGGGGGCCAAGCCAATACGGCCAATTTCTAGGCCTGTCAAAGTGGTATCCTGTTCCAGTCCGGCCTCAGGCCCAACAGAGGATATATATGTTGCTGAATGTCTCCTTAAAAAGTTATGCAAGATGCAGCAAGCAAGGATGACGTAGTTTAGTTTATAGTCCGCCAAATGAATTGAAGAAAGGAATAAAGGGAACCGGCTGGCCAGAATCCCAAAGGCATTCTCCGCAACTCTTCTTGCTCTGGCCAGCCGGTAATTAAATACCCTCCTCTCAGGGGTGAGTGTCCTTTGGGGGAATGGCCTCATCAAGTTCTCACTGAGAGCAAACGCTTCATCAGCAATAAAAACTGAGGGGAGTCCATCCACATTCTCGTCATAAGGTGGCAATTCCAGGCCACCGGTCTGAAGACGATGGCACAGCTCGGTCTGTGCAAAGACTCCTCCATTAGACATCCGGCCGTTCTTCCCCACATCCACAAACAGAAAGTCCAAATGTGCTGAGACCACCGCCATCAAAACTACACTATGGAACCCCTTGTAGTTATAGAAATAAGACCCCCGAATGCGGTGGTGGCACAATCCGGACATGCTTCCCGTCAATCGCCCTGACACAGTTGGGAAAGTCCCAACGGTCAGCGAACTGGGAGGCCACAGTCTGCCATTCCTGTGTACTTGAAGGAAACTGTGGAGTGCAAAAAATAAAAAAAAATAAGATAAGGACTTTAAAACCTAAATTGGATATCAGATTACACCAAAACATTAGTGAACAACAGCAGTCAAACATTATTAATATGTGTGTTTGTAATTGAAATGTTCAAAAACATAAGGCACACTTATAAGATTAATCACCCCCTCTGATGACCCATTGATACATTTGAATGTGGGGGGAGGGGTTCTAATTAGGGCCCGAAACACACCTGACTGGTTGAAACATTTGTGGGGTGGGGGAGGGGTTCTAATTAGGTTAACAAACACACCTAACTGGTTGAAACATTTGTGGGGTGGGGGAGGGGTTCTAATTAGGTTAACAAACACACCTGACTGGTTGAAACATTTGTGGGGTGGGGGAGGGTCAAACAAGACAATGGAGCAGACAATATACATTGTTCAAGGGACTATAGGCTAGAGATATAAAAGGACCCAGGATTGCATGGTGGGGAGGTTAATGAAGGAAAATATGCATGTAGGTCAATAAATGATTAATGTCCAAAAACAGGCATGCATGAAGATAAAGGGGACATTCACAGCATATTGAAAGCATGGCAATTAGGTAAGGAGGACAGTTATACAATACATCAAAAAACATTTAATACATATCATGTAATGTTAAAGGATAAAACTTACCTTCATATAGTCCTTCTGCAGGACCTGAATAATAGCAGAACAGGTCTCTGGGATTATGATCCCCAGAGCCTGGGGGGAGATGCCTGTCGAGAACTTCAAGTCCTGAAGACTTCTCCCTGTCGCCAAGAAACGTAACGTGGCAACTAGCCTCTGCTCCGCACTGATGGCTTGCCTCATGCAGGTATCCTGCCTGCTGATATAGGGGGTCAGCATAGCCAGCAGACGCTCAAAGACGGGGTCCGTCATCCTGAGAAAATTCCTGAAATCCTCAGGATTATTCTCACGGAGCTCACGGAGCAAAGGCATATGAGAGAATTGGTCACGCTGGCGCAACCAATTCTTCATCAATGAACTCCTCCTCGCCCTGTTCATGGACTGGACTCGGGTCAAAGTATTAACCCCAACACCAAGTCCCCATGCAGCACGAACTCGAGAACGAGAACGTCCACGCAACATGGCTTCAAAACGGTCGGCTGGTCAAACAAACAAACTTATAACAAACGCACTGAAGAACAGCAAGGCCTATGAAGAACGACCTGAAAATCAGGAACGAGCGGACCAGAACGGCCTGCAAGGCAGGGTACGAACTGACCAACACGCACTGAAAAGCAGATACAAACCTCACAAGCACAAACTGAACCGCAGAAAATGATCGAAATAAGCTGAAGTGTGAAAAGCGCGAATCGTCTCTAACCAAACTTCTACTAACACGAGATTAGCAGAAGGAGCCCAAAGGGTGCCGTAGTGGGGCTTGAACTTCCTTTTTCTAGTCCCGTCGTACGTGCAATACGTCATCGCGTTCCAAACCAGCGGACTTTTGCAGTGAGCGTGTGTGGCCAAGTCCGTCCGTTTTTAAGTCCAGCGCAAGGAGCCAACAAAGTCCGGCGAAAAGTCCGCTGGACCAAGTCTGCCGGAAAGTCCGACCGTGTGTACGCGGCATTCGAGGAGTTTAGTGACCGGAGAGTTTAGAGGCAGAAAAAACATCTCCAGTGTGCCCAGGAGCAGCAGAGTTTTGTCATAAAAACACTTGATGAGTGTAAACGCATGTAAATGTGTCTAAACTCGGGTAATGCTAGGCGAGTTTAGCACTTGAGTGTTCATTTATTTCAATGGACATAATAAATGATTTCTTCTGGCCAATGACATGAATAAATGCCCAAATGCTTGACACAGGTAAATGCTGCTAAATACATTACACACTTTTACAATCTTAAGGCTTTTTTTGGCTCAAATGCTGCCAGGAGGAAGACTTCTAGGAGAGTTAAGAAAACATCCAGTGTGCATGAGGCCTTGGAGATTACACATTTTATTTTGTTTTTATTTCATATATTTAATTTCTTTATTTTATATCCAACTTTAACCACTTGCTGACCATGCTATAGCCGAATGATGGCTACAGTGCGGCCAGCTAGTTCTGGGAGGCCGTCATATGACAGCCCCCCCATGCTCGTGCTTCTCACGCACCCCCTGGGGGACACACCCGGAAGTGTCCGTGATTGGGGTAAAGGGCCAATCACAGCAGATTTTTTCTTTCCTCTCTGATGATTTATTTTATGTCCAGCGCTGTGGGGCGTCGAAGGGGGCTAGATTTTCACCACCAATGGCAAATCTATATATGGGTTGGTGGGAGGAGCTTTGTCTCTTCTCTTTGGACAACCCCTCTGCACACAATATAGTCTGGTATGGTCACTACATTGATGATCTGCTGTTGGCGTGGGATTGGGATGACTCTTCATTGAATTTGTCAGTTTCATTAATGATAATGAACTCAATCTTCAGTTCGGTCTCTTTTTAATTCCCAAACATTGACTTTCTGAATATCTCCCCTGTGTGGGGATCCAGATATTAAATCTATACACACCTGCACTTACAGAAAGCCATGCCCAGGAAAGAATACTCTTTTTGCCACCAGTTGTCACCCATCCCACACCATCCGAGTGATCCCTGTTGGAGAATTCACTCGGGCCCTAAGGAATTGCAATTCTGACATGACTTTTAATGAGGAATGCCGGACTATAACTACACGACTAGCACAAAGGGGCTCCCCCAAATCAGCTGTTCAGAGAGGATTGGCTAATGCTACGGCTAAGAGGAGAGAGAATCTACTTTCAGTTAATGCACTAAAAAAACATAGCAATAGAAATAAACATCTTTGTATAGGGACAGATAGGAAAAATAATTGTTTGGCAACATTTGTAACCATCTTCTCACAAGAATACCATCAAGTTGTTAATATAATAAAGAAAAATCTTCCCATCCTATATTCAGAAAAAAGTCTCCACAAAGTTTTAAAATCAGGGTGCCATTTTCCAGTAGACGAGCACCAACTTTGGGCTCCTTGCTGTCACCTAGCTTATTTTCATCTAGAAAATACCAACCCACCTGACTCTCATATCCAGGCTGTTACCCATGCAATGTAAAAACGTGCAGATACTGACATGCTAATCTTTGTATTAAATCTTTAAACTCAGCGATCACCTGAGAAAGCTTTGACATTAAGCAATACATTAATTGTGGAACCAAGTATGTGGTGTATCAAATCTGCTGCATTTATTGCAACTTGCAGTATAGTGGATGTACCACACGTGCTTTACTAACAAGAATAGGAGAACATTATTGTGATTCTGTTAATCCAAATGCAAAGAATATTTCAAATGTCTCAGATCACTTTAAAGAATGTCATTCTGGTGATTTGTCCTCCTTTAGGTTTACTGGCATTGAAAGAGTGACTCCTATGCCCAGCAGTGGGGATAGAAACAGACGGCTTCTAGGTAGGGAGAATTGGTGGATATTTAGGTTACAAACCAGGGTCCCTCAGGGGTTAAACCTCAGATGGGACCTGGACTTACATTTAAGTTGATTCTCTTCTGCACTACCTGCCTCTTCCCTTTTAGCACGATTTCTATTCTCCTACTGGGCATTCTTGCTATTTATTATTTTTTTTTGTTTTGCCACCTTATTGGACTTTAGAACCCTTTCACATTGAGGTGTTTTTTGGGCTAAAAATAGCACCTGAAAAATGCCTCCCCTGCAGTCCCAGTGTGAAAGCCAGCGTTCTTTTACACTGAAGCGCTGCACTGGCAGGACGTTAAAAAAAGTCCTGCAAGCAGCAACTTTGGGGCGGTGGAGGAGCGGTGTATATACCACTCCTCCACCACTTCTGCCCATTGAAATGAATGGGCCCTGCTGCCGAAGTGACTGCAAAGTGCTTCAGCAGCGACGCTAAATGTGCGCATTTAACTCTTTATTCACCCGCTAGTGGGGGTTAAAAGCTCCCCGCTAGCGGCCGAATAGCACTGCTAAAAGTACGGTAAAGCGCTGCTAAAACTAGCGGCACTTTACCGTCAACGCCTGCCTGCCCCAGTGTGAAAGCAGCCTTAATGTCTTTTTCTAATTATGAAACCAATTATGTTTGTGCTTTTGATTCAATTTACTTCTGTCCATGTATGGTGTTTCACCTCTCCAAGTAGCTTTACGGTATTTTTCACTCCATAAGACGCACCTAGGTTTTAGAGGAGGAAAACGAGAGAAAAAATATTCTGAACCAGATGGTATACTAAAATATTTACCAGTGCCCATGAAATGCAGCCTTACCTGTGCCACCTCCACCTCGCACAGACTGACATTCCTTATCGATCCGCCTGTCACTCAGAAGACAGAGCAAAATGGCCACTCAGGCTGCTCTGTCTTCTGTGAGTGAGTGACAGGTGGGAGATCACCCGGCGTTAGCCCACATTTATGCTTTTTCCATGGACCTATGTTGGAGAAATTGTGGAAGCCCGGGGAACATATTGTACATCTGGTGGGACTATCAAACCCTATACTAAATTTTGGACTATGCTCTCCAAGCTACTTTTTTCCATCATATCAACTCCTATACCACTCTCACCTCAAATAGTACTATTGGGTATAGACATGGATACCTGGTTCTGGTCCTCACACAGAGTCATCTCCCACGTATTTATAGCCACCCGCCTAGCCATTGCAAGAAACTGGAATCCCCCATATCACCTCCAACTCAGAATTTATATTTATTTTAAACAACCATTGCCTAATGGAATATATGTATGCCAAAACCCACCTACAAATTCCTGCCTTCCAAAAACACTGGGACTCTTGGCTCAAACACCCCAAATACATACCCCTCTCATGATAGCATTACCACCCCCCTGAAAGCCTTACACCCTGTCCATACTCCACCTACCACCCCTTTTGATAACGCTCTAACTACTCACTGCTAATTAACTGTGAATGTTTATATCTACTAAGCACATTCTAGAGACCTCTAAATGCATTCTAATGACCTATGTACACCCTTTGTTGATACATTATCCTGTTCTTTAACTGATTGTTCATTTGACAATCGACTGTTCAGCTTTGTTCTTTGTAATTTGAAAAGCTTATAAAAAAATTAGGTTAAAAAAAGTAAAACAAGCGTAAAAAATGCATTTTCATTTTCTTGCCACATTTTCCAAAAACTTGTGGAAAAAAAATGACATATTCAAAAGACTCATTATGCCTCATAGAATATATGTTGGGGTGTTTATTTTTCAAAATGGGGCCATTTTGTGATCATTTCCATTTTCCTGGTGCTCCAGGGCCTTCAAAGTTGTAATAGGTGTTCAAGAAATTAGATGTGTAATTTATGTCCCTAGAACACCTGATGGTGCTCCGTGCATGTTGGGCCATACCTTGGAATGTCTACTTTACAAAAAGGGGTAATTTGGGGGTATTTGTATTTTCCTGGCTTGTTAGGGTCTCAATAAATGGGCCATCAGTACATCAGGTGTGATCAATTTTCAGTGATGGGCACCAATGTAGACTCTAAACCCTTCATAAAGACCAAATAATATCCACTGAATTGGGATATTTGTTCCAAATATATGTAGCAGTATACATTTCCAACATTAGTGTTACATTACAACATTTTTGGTCTTTTTTTATTTATAGTGAACAAAATAGAAACCCAGTGGTGATTAAATACCACCAAAAGAAAGATCAATTTGTGTGGAAAAAAAGGCAAAAATGTCATATGGGTACAGTGTTGTATGACTGAGTAATTGTCATTCAAAGTGTGAGCACTGAAAGCTGAAAATTGGCCTGGGCAGGAAGGGCGTGAAAGTGCCCTGTGGGAGAGTAAATTGGTGATATGTAGAGACAAACATGATATAAAATATATCTCCATTATTATTATTTGATGAACTAGTTTGGACATAACAGTCCAGGATTGGATATTTATAGACAATATGTAGAAGAGGAGAAGAATGTTACCAGAAGAAAATGAATTTCTCCCCCAGGAATGAATGTAACTATTCTCTACATGAATGGAGCTCATTTCTCTTTATTGGAATCATTTATATTAGATCACTTTATAAAACACGATCGATCATCTACACTATTGGAGGATTTCACTTTTTTTGGACCCCAATTACTAAATGTGACATGAGAAGTGGGTGAGGTGTAGGGGTGCAATGGATCAAAAAACTCACGGTTCGGATCGTTCCTCGGATCAGAGTCACGGATCGGATCATTTTCGGATCAAAAAAAAAAAAAAAGACAAGACAAATAAACATAAGTTTTGTCTTTTTGTTTATTAACACTTTTACATTACTTGAAAATATATAAAATCAAGTTAAAGTGCACAAGGCATAATCTCTTCTTTGTAACATAATGAAAAACTTAAAGTGCAACATAAAAAAAGGCATATCTCCTTCCTTCAAACATGGACCGATGGGCTATGAGCCAAAAACAACTTAAAGTGCAACATAAAAATGGCACATCTCCTTCCTTTAAACATGGACCGATGGGCAACGAGCCAAAAACAACTTAAAGTGCAACATAAGAAGGCACATCATCTTCCTTGTAACATGGATTGTGAAAGCCTAGTATTTCCACACCTTCAAAGAAGAATAAAGGAAAGAAAGCAAAGCATTCCTGAGCTTATAATTGCAAATTCTTTTTCAAAAAGACAAGGGTGTCTACATTGTCTGGGGAGAGTGTGGACCTCGTTGCAGTCACTATGTCCCCTGTTGAGAACACTCTCTCGGAAGGAACTGAAGAGCCTGGCACAGCGAGATAGCATCTTGCCATCGTGGCAATATGAGGGTATCTACACTCATTGCTTTTCCACCATGTCAGCGGATCACCATCCACTGTAATGCCGCTTGCTGCCAGGTAGGATGCCACCTCCTCTTTGATGATGTCAGCAGGAGTCTTCTTGTCTTTGCTGGAAGTGGCAAAGGTCTCTCCAAAAAGCTCTGCCATCGCTGACTTCTTTTGTGGAGGAGATGATGAGTCCAAGTTTGCTCCTGTTGGTTCTGCAGCTTGACCCTGCAGAAAAAAAAAATTGTTGATTAATTAAACCTATTATTTATTTTCATGTTTCATAGACATGAAAAATGTGGCAATATTATTGCCACATTTTTCATGTCTATGAAACATGAAAATAATAACATTTAAAAAAAGCCATTATTACGAAAATAAAAAATGTATTTAGATTTAAATTTATGATTTTTAAATAATATTCTTTTTCTTTACCTCATCACAGTCTTCAGTGCCCAGACTGCTAACAATCTCAGTGGTGAGGTCACTGTATGTCCTCTGGCGTAGGGCAGGGTCCATGTGAGACAGGGACTTGAACCTCGGATCCAGGGCAGTAGATCTGTGAAGGTAGTCCTGTAGAGCAGGGGGTGAAGTGTATCTGTGCTGCAGGTCCTCTCTAATGGCAGTCTTGACATCTCGAGTGATGATGCTGTCTTCCACACTTGGAGCCATGGATTGTAGAATCCTTGTTTTAAGCGGCAGGATCATTGACACAGATGGTGAACTTTCAGTGCTCAGCAGAGATGTAACAGTTTTGAGGGGTTTAAGCACGTGGAGGACCTCCTCTGCCACTCTCACATCATCCATCATCAGACAGGGTAATGATGTCTTTGACATTTTTCTTCAGGGTCTTGTCGGTCAATGCAGAGTATATAGCTGCCTGCTGCTCCAGATAACGCTCCATCATATCATAAGTAGAGTTCCACCTTGTTGGGACATCATGTATGAGCTTATGAGTAGGCAGCTTTAGCATTTCTTGCTTTGTCTTAAGCACATGAGCAGCTGTTGTGCTTCGGTGGAAGTAGGAAACCACCTTCCTGATCCTCCCATGGAGGCGGTCCATCCTATTGATTGAGATTCCCTTCTGTGATGCCAAATTCACTACATGTGCAAAGCACCCTATATGTGGGCCCAGTCCTGCCTCATTCACTGCATTTATTTGATTTTTGGCATTATCAGTTGTGACTGGGATATTAGTACTGGGCCTCTTCAACTTCCATTCCTCCACTGCTTGAGTCAGTATCTGCGCAAGATGAGTGCTTGTGTGACTCTCGTAGAGGGGACGTGTCTGCAGCACCGGACTTCTCATCTCCCAGTCTGCTGTGATGAAGTGAGCGGTTATCGTCACATAGCTCTGTGCTCCCCTGGATGTCCACCCGTCTGTCGTGAGCGCAACAGAGGATACTCGGGATAGTTCATCCACAACTTTTTTCTTCTCCTGCTCATAAAGATCTGGCACAATCTTTTCGCTAAAGTGGGTGCGCGACGGGATGTTGTAACGTGGCTCAAGCACTTTCAGCATGTGTTTAAAGCCCTCGTTTTGGACAACCGAATATGGCCTAATGTCTGCACCTATAAACACACCGATGGCTTTTGTGATGGCTTTAGCCCGGTCTGATTGTGCAACAAGTGGCTGCGTAAATGCTGCGGTGATAAGCGGTTGTTGAGTAGCTTTCGTTTTCAGTTTCACTCCTGTCAGTGAAACACCGGGGTGATGTCGCTTCAAATGCGTAGCCATGCTTGATGTGTTTCCAGTGTCATATGGCTTTCTTGTGCCACAGTGCCTACACGCCGTCACGGTTTCATCCACTAACCTCTTTCCTTCATCATCATATTTGACAGGGAAGCCAAAATGCTCCCATACAGGGGATTTCAATGACGTGGGGCGTTCAAGCTCCTCCGTTCCTCCGCTCGCCATGACCACACTGTGTGTGTGGACTGATTCCTTCCCCAAAGTAGAGGCAGGATGTGGAAGCGCTTCGGTAGCCTGGAGGACGTTCCAGGGGAGGACGAAACAGTGGGCAGTCGTTTGCCCGACTCGCCAGTCAGCTAAGGCAGGGGAGCTCACCTGGAAAAAAGGAAAGAAACTGCGCTAAGACCTAGAAGCGATCTTGTGCGGCGGAAAATCGCCTAAGACTCAGTGGAAGCAGCAATCCTTCTGCAAAACCCCAATACAAGGAAAAAAATATAGAAAAAATAGGATTGCGCTAAACGTAATATTACAATAGTGAACGACGTAAACACATGAATTGACAAGAACACCAAAAAAAGAAAAATAATTAGAAAAATATATGAATCTAAAAGTCAATTTGTATAAATGTGCAAAATGCAATTAATTGAATTTGCAAAACCTGTGAAAATTCCATCACCATATAGTCCCCACTGTAATCCAGTTATCCACAATCTCCCCCACTGCAATATCCATGTCATCTCCCCCACTGCTGTAATATCCACGTCATCTCCCCACTGTAATATCCACATCATCTCCCCCACTGTAATACCCACGTCATCTCCCCCCACTGTAATATATCCACATCATGTCCCCCACTGTAATACAGCCACATGTCCCCCACTAATATAGCCACATGTCCCCCACTGTAATATACATGTCCCCCACTGTAATCTAGCCACATGTCCCCCCTGTAATATAGCCACATGTCCCCCACCGTAATATAACCACATGTCCCCCACCGTAATATAGCCACATGTCCCCCACCGTAATATAGCCACATGTCCCCCACTGTAATCTAGCCACATGTCCCGCACTGTAATATAGCCACATGTCCCCCACCGTAATATAGCCACATGTCCCCCACCGTAATGTAGCCACTCCACATGTCCCCCACTGTAATATAGCCACTCAACATGTCCCCCACTGTAATATAGCCACTCCACATGTCCCCCACTGTAATATAGCCACATGTCCCCCACTGTAATATAGCCACATGTCCCCCACACTAATATAGCCACATGTCCCCCACTGTAACATAGCCACATGTCCCCCACCCTAATATAGCCACATGTCCCGCACTGTAATATAGCCACATGTCCCCCACCCTAATATAGCCACATGTCCCCCACCCTAATATAGCCACATGTCCCCCACTGTAATATAGCCACATGTCCCGCACTGTAATATAGCCACATGTCCCCCACCGTAATATAGACACATGTCCCCCACCGTAATATAGCCACATGTCCCGCACTGTAATATAGCCACATGTCCCGCACTGTAATATAGCCACATGTCCCCCACCGTAATATAGCCACATGTCCCCCACCGTAATATAGCCACATGTCCCCCATCGTAATATAGCCACATGTCCCCCACCGTAATATAGCTACATGTCCCCCACCGTAATATAGCCACATGTCCCCCACCGTAATATAGCCACATGTCCCCCACCGTAATATAGCCACATGTCCACCACCGTAATATAGCCACATGTCCCCCACTGTAACATAGCCACATGTCCCCCACTGTAATATAGCCACATGTCCCGCACCGTAATATAGCCACATGTCCCGCACCGTAATATAGCCACATGTCCCGCACCGTAATATAGCCACATGTCCCGCACCGTAATATAGCCACATGTCCCGCACCGTAATATAGCCACATGTCCCGCACCGTAATATAGCCACATGTCCCCCACCGTAATATAGCCACATGTCCCCCACCGTAACATAGCCACATGTCCCCCACCGTAATATAGCCACATGTCCCGCACCGTAATATAGCCACATGTCCCGCACCGTAATATAGCCACATGTCCCCCACTGTAATCTAGCCACATGTCCCCCACCGTAATATAGCCACATGTCCCGCACCGTAATATAGCCACATGTCCCCCACCGTAATATAGCCACATGTCCCCCACCGTAACATAGCCACATGTCCCCCACTGTAATATAGCCACATGTTCCGCACCGTAATATAGCCACATGTCCCGCACCGTAATATAGCCACATGTCCCCCACCGTAATATAGCCACATGTCCCACACCGTAATATAGCCACATGTCCCCCACCGTAATATAGCCACATGTCCCGCACCGTAATATAGCCACATGTCCCCCACCATAATATAGCCACATGTCCCGCACCGTAATATAGCCACATGTCCCCCACCGTAATATAGCCACATGTCCCGCACCGTAATATAGCCACATGTCCCGCACCGTAATATAGCCACATGTCCCCCACCGTAATATAGCCACATGTCCCGCACCGTAATATAGCCACATGTCCCGCACCGTAATATAGCCACATGTCCCCCACCGTAATATAGCCACATGTCCCCCACCGTAATATAGCCAGTCCACATGTCCCCCACTGTAATACAGCCAGTCCACATGTCCCCCACTGTAATATAGCCAGTCCATGTTCCCCACTGTAATATAGCCAATCAATGTCCCCACTGTAATATAGCCAATCCAAAACATGTTCCCCAATGTAATATAGCCAGGCAGTCCATGTCCCCCACTGTAATATCCACACACTCCAGCAGTATACATTAGTGCTGCTGTGCCTGTTAGTCATACCTTCCTTGCTTGCTTTAGCCGACAAACCCACGAGTTGGGGGCGGGGTGATGACGTCAGCACAATGCTCTGCTCAGCGCCGCCGGGTGTACCAAGATGGCCGGGGCTCCGGAGCTAGGCCGAAGCCGCGGTCTTTCCTAAAACCCGAGGCCGCGGAGCTCTCCGCGGATCGCGGGTGTGCCGATCCGAACAGGTTGGCCCGTTCGGATCGCGGATCGGTGACGATCTGTTGCACCCCTAGTGAGGTGGTGTGATCCATTCATTATTCCTGTATGGGGATTGGACCATACACACTCACACTGACCTCTAGGCTTTCACCTCCAACCTTCTGCTAAGCCTTGGATTCAGTTGTGGAGATTCACTTTAAAGGTCACAGAAGTCTCACTCATGTTGTGGAAACTTCATTGACTAAAAGTGACACCATTGTACTTTGGGATTTCCTTTGAACATCATGGTGGAGGATTTGATCTTATGGTGTGGAGAAGATTTTATTATTACCGTTCTTTATTTGGAGCTTTTTTTGAAAATTTGTACTAATATTGCTGCACTAATTTTATATATGCTGATTATAAATTCTCTTCATTAGTTATCAGTGAAATAGTCTCCATATCATTGTTATATATACACTTATAGGGAGTTGTGTGATGAGGAGTCTCACTTTTATTGTTACATTTTCACATTTATATTGTGTGAATGTTATATTCTAGTGCTGCAGTCTTCCATATTATACTAGATGTGATAATTCCACCAATAGGGATCAGATATAACAATTACATTCACTACAAAAATACACTTTCATACATGTGAGGAAGGGCAGATCTCCACCAACCTATTCACAGCTACTTTAATCTATATACCATATGATGTGCAACAAATACATAAACATGAAGAGCAACAAAGTTATCTTATAAAATTACAAATATCAAGAGAAAGTTCATAAATATGAAAAAGCTGATTTCCTACAATCCATTCACCACTACTTCCATCTCCAATCACCATACAGTGCCGGTAGTTTTTGCGGTGCTTTAGTGGTGTTTTCGCTGGGCTTTTCATGCCCTAGTGGGCCGGTGATAACAGGACCTTACAAAAATGAAAAAAGACCTGTTTTGCGGCGCTTTCAAAGCGCTTTGGAAGTGCTGCCCATTCATTTCAATAGGTAGGGGAGTTTTGGGAGCGCTATTTATAACGCTCATAACCTGCCCCAAAGATGCTGCTTGCAGGACTTTTTCTAACATCCCACAAGTGCACCGCCCCGGGGGAGAAAGCACTCATACAAATAAATGGGAGGCAGTTTTCAGGCACCATTTCTAGTGCTAAAATGCCTGAAAACTGCCTCAGTGTGAAAGGGGTCTAACAGAAATACCAGAGATTCATCCAGATGGATTAAATCAATTCTGATCATCTCCCACCTCTTTGCAGCAACTTCAATCAACCTCCCCCACACCAGTGAGCAAACAGGTCACTTACCAAATGGTTTGTCCCCACAAGCAAGGCCCAAACACGCTTGTTTATATCCTTCCAGCAGCGCCACTCCGCTCAAGCCGGCTTCCGATGAGAACAGACTGTGCCACGGAATGTCAGACCTCCAGGTAGTATCTCCAATATCACCCGAGATATCCAGACAATGGCCGCAATCACATTACATAGAAAAGAAAAAGCCTCCATAGTGCATAATCCTTAAATATATATATAGAATCACAGATTGTACACTTCCATCATATACACGAGTATACACAGAACTCAGAGCACACACCGCTCCGGACTGCAGCCGTGTATGATGGAGTCCAGGCAGTGACATGGAGGCTTTTTCCTTTCTATGTAATGTGATTGCGACCATTGTCTGGATACCTCAGGTGATATTGTATTTTTGAACATTATATGTTTTACAGACTGAAGTAGCTGCGAATAGGTTGGAGGAGATCTGCCCTTCCTCACATGTATGAAAGTGCATTTTTGGAGTGCATTTAATTTTTATTATTGATCACTATTAGTGGAGATATCACATCTACATTAGAAGTGTTGGTATTTGGACACTTTGTGGGAACAGTTTGGGGACGGCCCTTTCCTCATCCAACATGACTGCGCACCAGTGCACAAAGCAAGGTCCATAAAGACATGGATGAGTGAGTTTGGGGGTGGAAGAACTTGACTGGCCTGCACAGAGTCCTGACCTCAACCTGATAGAACACCTTTGGGGTGAATTAGAGCAGAGACTGTGAGCCAGGCCTTCTTGTGCAACATCAGTGCCTGACCTCACAATTGTGGTTCTGGAAGAATGGTCAAACATTCCCATAGACACACTCCAAAACCTTGTGGACAGACTTCCCAGTAGAGATAAAGCTGTTACAGCTGCAAAGGGTGGGCCAACTCAACATTGAACCTTATGGACTAAGACTGGGGGGGCCATTAAAGTTCATGTGTGTGTAAAGGCAGGTGTCCCATTACTTTTGGTAATATAGTGTAACAGTCCAGGATTGGATATTTAGGCTCCATGCACACTGGCTTAAAAATTGCTGCCACTACATGAGTTTTGTGTTCTGCCTGTAGAAGCAGCTCCATGTTCTCCTATGTCTTCATACACATTGGGACGATTACACACATATTGTGAGCTCAACATTTAGAGGCAGGAAAAAAACCCTTCAGGTTCATGTTTCTGAAAAAGTGTGTATAAAGGGCGCTCTCTGGACAAAGGAAAAAACGTAAATATTATAGTGAATTAATAAAAGCTGTATAAGTAAATCAATACACTAAATAAAATGCGTGTAACCAAAAAGTGCACATTTCATCAATATACATAAAAGTCCATACATTTCTATGATAAATGACTCTTCAATATATGCTCCAACACCGTGCTCCTGAAATATGTGCTCCAATACCTCAAACCAATAGTGCTTCACCCGGAGTGACTATAGAATGCGCTCACCAGATTTCCCCGGCCAGAAAGTGACCATAAAGCATGAAATGTGAGAAACTGCTCGATTCATAGGTCAGTCTCCATCAGAATCCACATCTCTCTCCTCCATACAGGGATATATACGATCATAATGGAATAAGCAGACATATGTAAAAAAATCTCTCCAGTATCATATATCCTCCACAATATTCATCTGTCTTCTTCTCCCATCACAAGACTCTGTGGAATTGGCTCCGCCACAAAGAGCCACAGAAGGCAGGTATAGTGTAATACAGTTTTATTTAAAAGAAAGCTGCACTTACATATGTCCAATATGATACAAACGGCACAAAGGCAGCTCAAGGGTCTGTAGAATCAGTCCCGCACCGCTGTGTGACTAGCGGCATATGGCGTGCGTTCCAACTACCCGGCAGAAGTGGAGGGCTCCTGTCAGTTTGTGTGTCAAGCCTCTCTTCTATGCTTTTTATGCTCTGCTCATGTCATCACGTTTCTGATTGGAGCTTTCTGGCAGAAAAAAATGCAAAACTCTCCTAAACTCATCTAAATTTTGTACAATAAACTCTCTATATGAAAGTTTTTTTCTGCCAAGGGAACTGGCAATTTTTTAAGCCCAGTGTGCATGTAGACTTATGGAGTCTAAAGATGGAATTTGATGACATTCTCATATTTCTATATTATTTATGTGGTTTAGATATAAAACTGTCCCAGAATATTATTGTCTCAGTCAGTCCTGTTATACTCACAGTAATTCCTCTATCCGGCTTGTTGTCAGAGCTTCCATCAGATCCCTGAAATGAGGACCCTCCAGATTGTTCCAGGACAGGTTCAGTGTCCTCAGTTTCTGGTTATTTCTTATTCCAGATGCCAGGTGGAGGCAGGAACTGTCTGTCAGGTGATTATTATACAATCTGTAGAAGAAGAGAAGAGTGTTACCAGAAGAAAATGAATTTCTCCCCCAGGAATAAATGTAACTATTCTCTACATGAATGGAACTCATGTTTTCTTTATTGGAATCATTAATATTAGATCACTTTATAAAACATGATCGATCATCTACACTATTGGAGGATTTCTCTTTTTGTGGACCCCATTTATTAAATGAGACATGAGAAGTGGATGAGGTGGTGTGATCCATTCATTATTCCTGTATGGGGATTGGACCACATACACTCACACTGACCTCTAGGCTTTCGCCTCCAATCTTCTGCTAAGTCTTGGATTCAGTTGTGGGGATTTACTTTGATGGTCACAGAAGTCTCACTCATGTTGTGGAAACTTCATTTACTAAAAGTGACACCATTGTACTTTGGGATTTCCTTTGAACATCGTGGTGGAGGATTTGATCTTATGGTGTGGAGAAGATTTTATTATTACCGTTCTTTATTTGGCCTTTTTTTGAAAATTTGTACTAATTTTGCTGCACTAATTTTATATACAAAAGTGCGGCGCTAAGAGTATCCAGCATATGCTAGACACATATGTGTAAAACTTATAAAGTACTTATTGAACATGTGCATATGACAACATAAAGGAATGAAAAGCTGGCAGTGAGCACAGCTTTAATTAATCAAAGTGTCTAAGTAAAAAATGAAACAGCAAATGGTGTAAGTCCATGACATGTGAGGTAAAGGAGGGTGTCTTCTCCAAACGGAGGATACCAGTAGACGCCAAGAGGCGTATGGGCACTCAAATGGGAAGGCGACAGCAGATACCACAGCACACAGATTTCCACTGAATATAAATGGATATCCTTACCAGATCCGTAGGACACACATACCGTATAGCAGTGCATCAGATAGGCATAATGGGATGATCTCCCGTGATATCCAGCCGGATGATGTCCCTCAGGCCACAGTCACCGATAGAGGTGGAAGTCGAACAGCTCCCGCATACGTCCTCCAATTCCAGGTTGAAAAGGTCCAAAGCAAGCAGTTCAAAATAGGGCCATGGAAAAAGATAAAAGGAGGCTCCACATGGTGTAGGTCAAAAAAATTTGAGATTTATTGAATAAAAACCAATTGGATAAAAGTGATCACAGACAGTTTAAAAATGGCAATGTGGGAAGCTAAGGATGCTAGCCCTACACGTTTCGACTGAATAGTCTTTAACAGGGGCGCATCCTTAGCTTCCCACATTGCCATTTTTAACCTGTCTGTGATCACTTTTATCCAATTGGTTTTTATTCAATAAATCCCCAAAAAATTTTGACCTACAACATGTGGAGCCTCCTTTTATCTTTTTCCATGGCCCTATTTTGAACTGCTTGCTTTGGACCTTTCCGACCTTAATTGGAGGACATATGCGGGAGCTGTTCGACTTCCACCTCTATCGGTGACCGCAGCCTGAGGGACATCATCCGGCTGGATATCACGGGAGATCATCCCATTATGCCTATCTGACACACTGCTATACGTTATGTGCGTCCTACGGATCTGGTAAGGGTATCCATTTATATTCAGTGGAGATCTGTGTGCTGTGGTATATGCTGTCGCCTTCCCATTTGAGTGCCCATACACCTCTTGGCGTCTACTGGCATCCTCCGTTTGGAGAAGACAACCTACTTTAGCTCACATGTCATGGACTTACACCATTTGCTGTCTCATTTTTAACTTGGACACTTTGATTAATTAAAGCTGTGCTCACTGCCAGCTTTTCATTCCTTTATGTTGTCATATTCACATGTTCAATAAGTACTGTATTTATCGGCGTATAACATGCACTTTTTTCCTCTTAAAATCAGGGGAAAATCGCGGGTGCGTGTTATACGCCGATACCCTGCGATCCACCGCTGACCGTGAGTGTAGCGATCGCCGGCCAAGTTTAAAAATGGCGCTGCCAGCGGCAAAATACATAGCCGTGACTTGTGGCGTCTCTTCGGCCACTTTCGGCAACACTCGTAGTCCCGCCCGGGATGGGCGGGACTGTGAGCGGAGCGAGCCCTGCCCATATACAGATAGCCAAGTGTACTCGGCTAGGTTTGGCTAGCTCCGCTCACAGTCACGCCCAGTCCCGCCCTATGATGGACACAGGGACTGGGCGTAACTGAGCGGAGCTAGCCAAACCTATCTAATCTGTACTGTATATGGGCGGCGCTCACTCCGCTCACAGTCACACCCATCCTGGGTGGGACTACGAGTGTTGCCGAAAGTGGCCAAAGAGACGCCGCAAGTCACGGCTATGTATTTTGGCGCCGGCAGCGCCATTTTCAAACTGCAGTGACACTGACAGGTCACTGCAGTTTAACTGCAGCCTGGGCAAGGCTGCAAATGGACACAGACAAAGCTGCAGATGGGCACTGACAACGCTGCAAGGCTGCAAATAGACACTGATAAGGCTGCAAATGACACCAAGGCTGCAGGGCTGCAAATGACACCAAGGCTGCAAGGCTGCAAATGACACCAAGGCTGCAAATGACACTGGACAAGCATGCAGATGGACGCTGTACAAGGCTGCATTGATGGGCATTTAAATGTAAGTTTTTTTTTCCTTAAAACATTTTTTTTTCTTAAAATTCCCTCCTAAACTTGGGGTGCGTGTTATACGCCGGCGCGTGTTATACGCAGATAAATACGGTACTTTATTTGTTTTACACATACCGTATTTATCGGCATATAACACGCACTTTTTTCCCCTTAAAATCAGGGGAAAATTGTGGGTGCGTGTTATAGGCTGATCCCCGCCACTTTTGTTCGGATCGGAGCGATCACGGCTTTTGTCACGATCGCCGCCGACATACACAGCCGTGTGTAAATTCAAATATGGCGCCGAGACTGCAGGGACTCGTCGGAGCCGTGATACACATACCCGAGTGTCCTCGGCTTTTCTCTGCACCGCTCACAGTCCCGCCATTGGACCTGTGTTATGTCCATCATAGGGCGGGACTGGGCGTGACTGTGAGCGGCACCGAAAAAAGCTGAGGACACGCGGGTATGTGTATCTCGGCTCCGACGAGTCCCTGCAGTCTCAGCGCCATATTTGAATTTACACACAGCTGTGTTTGTCTGTTGGCGATCACACAAGGCTGCACTGGGGCAAAGCTGCACGGGGCAAGGCTGCACTGGGGCAAGGCTGCACTGGGGCAAGGCTGCACTGGGGCAAAGCTGCACTGACAAGACTGCACTGGGGAAAAGCTGCACTGACAAGGCTGCACTGACAAGGCTGCACTGGGGGAAAGCTGCACTGACAAGGCTGCAATGAACACTGGGGCAAGGCTGCACTGACAAGGCTGCAGATGGACACCGATAACGCTGCATTGATGGGCATTTTAATGTAAGTTTTTCTTCCTTAAAGTTTACTTCTAAAAGTTTTTTTCCTTAAATTTCTTAAAATTCCTTAAAATTCCCTCCTAAACTTGGGGTGCGTGTTATACGCCGGCGCTTGTTATACGCCGATAAATACGGTATGTGTCTAGCATATGCTGGATCAGAGGCATTGCTAGGGGGGTGCGGGGGGTGCGGTCCGCACCCGAGTGACACCCGCTAAAGGGGTGACACCCTCCTGAGGGTGAGAAAAAGCCCTGGCTGACTAACTTTGGAAGCCTTTTCTTTTCAGCTGGAAACCCACCTCCAGTGTTGCGGATGTTCTCCTCCTCCTCTCTGTCTCTCATTACGGCGCTGCTGCCTGAGCCTGTCACGATCCATTCTCCACCCGGGCGGCTGCACACTGTCCTCTCTTCTCCAGCTGCCGCCCGGGTGTTCCATGTACCTGAGCAGCTCGAGCTGGTGCGGTAACGGGCGGGGGGAAGGGGGTGTCGGCTTGCGGTGGTGGGGGCTGTCCTCCGCGGTGTTGTGACAGGTGGGGGGGCTGTACTGATAAAGGGGGGTAGTTTGTCCTGGGGGGGCTGTACAGATGGAGGGGAGTGGTATGTCCTGGGGGGGCTGTACTGATGGAGGGGAGTGGTATGTCCTGGGGGCTGTACTCATGGAGGGGGGTGGTATGTCCTGGGGGGCTGTACTGATGGAGGAGGATGGAATGTCCTGGGGGGGCTGTACTGATGGAGGGGGGTAGCTTGTGCTGGGGGGGCTCTACTGATGGAGGGGGTGGTCTGCCCTGGGGGGCTGTTCTGATGGAGGGGGGTGGTATGTCCTGGGGGGCTGTACTGATGGAGGGGGGTGTTATGTCCTGGGGGGCTGTACTGATGGAGGGGGGTGGAATGTCCTTGGGGGCTGTACTGATGGAGGGGGGTGGAATGTCCTGGGGGGCTGTACTGATGGAGGGGGGTGGAATGTCCTGGGGGAGCTGTACTGATGGAGGGGGGTGGTATGTCCCGGGGGGCTGTACTGATGAAGGGGGGTGGTATGTCCTGGGGGCTGTACTGATGGAGGGGGGTAGCTTGTGCTGGGGGGCTCTACTGATGGAGGGGGTGGTCTGTCCTGGGGGGCTGTTCTGATGAAGGGGGTGGTATGTCCTGGGGGGCTGTAGTGATGGAGGGGGGTAGCTTGTGCTGGGGGGGCTCTACTGATGGAGGGGGGTGGTCTGTCCTGGGGGGCTGTACTGATGGAGGGGGTGCTTTTTCCTGGGGGGATCTGTACTAATGGAGGGAGTGCTTTAGCCTGGGGGGAGGAGTCTGTACTGATGGAGGATGGGGGTGGTTTGTACTGAGGGGGGTCTGTACTGATGGAGGGGGTTTATACTTAGTGGGGGGGGGTCTATACTGAGCAAGGGGGTCTGTACTAAGTGGGGGGGTCTATACTGAGGGGGGACTATACTTTGTGGAGGGAGGGTCTGTACTGAGGGGGGGACTATACTTGGAAGGAGGTCGGTACTGAAGAAGGGGGGTCTGTACAGAGGGGCGACTATAGTTGGTGGAGGGGGGGACACCATGTTTTACCGCACCGGGTGACACCAACCCTAGTGACGCCACTGTGCTGGATACTCTTAGCGCTGCACTTTGGTTTTTTGTATACTTAGTGGACTTGGTTTGTTTGTGTGTCAGCTGCTTTTGTTACTTTGGTGCATTTATTATTTTGTTTGGTTTAGCGCAGCTTTTTCTTCATTCCTACACTAATTTTATATATGCTGATTATAAATTCTCTTCATTAGTTATCAGTGAAATAGTCTCCATACCATTGTTATATATACACTTATAGGGAGTTTTGTGATGAGGAGTCTCACTTTTATTGTTACATTTTCACATTTATATTGTGTAAATGTTATATACTAGTGCTGCAGTCTTCCATATTATACTAGATGTGATAATTCCACCAATAGTGATCAGATATAACATTTACATTCACTACAAAAATACACTTTCATACATGTGAGGAAGGGCAGATCTCCTCCAGCCTATTCACAGATACTTCAATCTATATAACATATAATGTACAAAAATGCATAAACATGAAGAAGAGCAAAAAAGTTATCTTATAAAATTACAAACATCAAGAGAAAGTTCATAAATGTGAAAAAGCGGATTTCTTACAATCCATTCACCACTACTTCCATCTCCAATCACCATACAGTGACTTGTGTAGTAAGACCCCTTTCACACTGCAGAGCCGCTAAAACAGCCCTAAATCGCTGGTCATTTTTGCGGAGCTTTAGTGGTGTTTAAGCTGCGCTTTTCATGCGCTTTTCATGCGCTAGTGGGCCGGTGACAATGGGACCTTAAAGTGGAGCTTCACCCATATTTTAAAGTAATTTACTTTCAAAGCAGCTGTGTGTGCTGATAAAGAATTGTCATATATTTTTTTCTCAAACTCACTATTATATACTGTATAGTAGTTTGCACTTCCTGTCCTCGGCCGCAGCCCATCATTTCCTCCCCTCTCTGCAATGCCTCCTGGGAGATGTTTGTCATCAATCCATGGAGGCAATAGGCATTGCTGGGCCGTAGCATTGCGTTATTTCAAAACCGGAAATGACACGAAGGTGGCCAGCGCCATTTTAAATAAGGGCAACCAACCAGGCTTTTGTTGCCATGGTTACCAAAGCTTTCTTATACACAGTGATGGGCGGTGGGGGAGGCAGCGCTAACATCTCAGCTCTGATTACATACAGAGCCCGGGGGGAGGGGACAGACACACCATGTACTGATTTATAATAGAGGAATATGATGGGGCAGTTTTCATGGGGCAATATGATGGGACAGTTTTGATGGGGCAGTTTTGATGGGGGCAATATGACGGGGCAGTTTTGATGGGGCAATTCTGATGGGGGAAATTTTGATGGGGCAGATTTGATGGAGCAATTCTGATGGGGGCAGTTTTGGTTGTGGCAATATGATGGGGCAATTTTGATGGGGCAGTTTTGATGGGGCAGTTTTGATGGGGACAGTTTTGATGGGGAAATTCTGATGGGGCAGTTTTGATGGGGGCAATATAATGAGGGCAGCTTTGATGGGGCAGTTTTGATGGTGGCAATATGACGGGGCAGTTTTGATGGTGGCAATATGATGGGGCAGTTTTGATGGGGCAGTTTTGATGGGGGCAGTTTTGATGGTGGCAATATGATGGGGCAGTTTTGATGGGGCAATTCTGATGGGGGCAATTTTGATGGGGCAGTTTTTATGGGGGCAATATGACGGGGCAGTTTTGATGGTGGCAATATGATGGGGCAGTTTTGATGGGGCAATTTTGGTGTGGCAGTTTTGATGGTGGCAATATGATGGGGGCAGTTTTGATGGGGCAATTCTGATGGGGCAATTATGATGGGGGCAATTCTGGTGGGGCAGTTTTGATGGTGGCAATATGATGGGGGCAGTTTTGATGGGGCAGTTTTGATAGTGACAATATGACGGGGCAGTTTTGATGGTGGCAATATGATAGCAGGTTTGATGGGGCAGTATTAAAGGGGGCAGTATTGATGGGGCAATTTTGATGGGGCAATTCTGATGGGGCAGTTTTAATGGGGGCAGTTTTTATGGTGGCAATATGATGGGGCAGTTTTGATGGTGGCAATATGACGGGGCAGTTTTGATGGTGGCAATATGATGGGGTAGTTTTGATGGGGGCAGTTTTGATGGTGGCATGTGATGGGGTGTTGTGATGCAATGTGCTTGGGGCTATGTGATGTAATTTGCTGGGGGTGTTGTGATGCAATTTGCTGGGGGTGTTGTGATGTAATTATGCGGGGGCGATGTGATGCCATTTGCGGGGAATGTTGTGATGCCATTTGCGGGGGTTGTTGTAATGCAATTTGCTGGGGTTTTGTGATGCGATTTGCGGGGGGTGTTGTGATGCGATTTGCTGGGGGCTATATGATGCGATGTTGCTGAGAGCTATATGATGCGATTTGCTGGAGGCAATGTGATGTGATTTGCTGGGGGTTTTGTGATGTGATTTGCTGGGGGTGTTGTGATGCGGTTTGTGGGGGGTGTTGTGATGTGAATTGCAGGGGGTGTTGTGATGCGATTTACTGGGAGCGATGTGATGCGATTTGCTGGGGGTGTTGTGATGCAATTTGCGGGGGGGTGTTGTAATGCAATTTGTGGGGGGTGTTGTAATGCGATTTGTGGGTGGTGTTGTGATGCAATTTGCAGGGGGCTATGTTATGCAATTTGCGGGTGGTGTTGTGATGTGATTTGCGGGGGTTGTTGTGATGCAATTTGCTGGGGGTGTTATGATGCAATTTGCGGGGGTTGTTGTAATGCAATTTTCTGGGGGCGATGTCATGCGATGTCATGGAAATTCATCTTTACTTGGTCTATGCCATTTGCCGATGTTGTAAAAAGATGTTGTAAAAATTCCTGCGACCTATGCAGACTCTCAACCCACGTCACTTCCTGTGTGGCTACATCTGAACACAGCTGATGGCGGGGCTTTACCATGCATGCGTGACTTCACCGCAGCTATACCGCACATGCACAGCCTCTCCTTTCAGTCGAGGAAAATTTTAGACTCGAGCGGGCGGGCGGAGGTGGTGCGAGTACATTATCATTAAATTACATTATCGTCAGTACCGCCTGCAGCCTCATCCCGCCCCTAATATGCCCCTAGCCTGCTCTGGAGAAGGGGGACGGGCCCCCTGCATAGAATTGTGTATATCAATGGGACAAGGTCGAGATAAAATATAGAGCTGCCCCACAGCTAGCCTACTCTGCTGAAGGGTGGCATGCCCATTTCCTGCATAGCACAGTCTATATCAATGGGGCAAAGTCGAGATAAAATATAAAGCTGCACCGCCTCCAGCCCCACCCCCGCCCTAGCCTGCTCTGGTGAAAGGGGGCAGGCTCCGTGTGTATACCAATGGCAGGTTGAGAAAAAATATAGAGCTGTGCCTGTGGGAGGGGCCAAACCTTTGCATAGAAGACATTCCTCATCAATATGATCATCCACACTGCATGATGTACATAATGTGAAGGGCTGTGCAATCTGTTCAGGAAGGAAAACAGCAGCCTGACACACAGAGCCTCCGCTTACACAAATCTGTCTGTGCACAGCCCTGCAAAATACATATACGGAAGGTCAAGGAAAATTATAGAGCAGTGTACAGTGGCGGCTGGTGCGCAAAAATTTTTGGGGGTGCAAACAAACTGAAAAATACTGAAACCACTCCCCCAATTAATTGCAGCCTCACTGTGCCCATCAAATGCAGCCACTGTGCCCGTCGTATGCAGCCATTTGTGCCCGTCAAATGCAGCCAGTTGTGCCCATCATATGCAGCCATTGTGCCCATCATAAGCAGCCACTTGTGCCCATCATATGCAGCCATTTGTGCCCATCATATGCAGCCATTGTGCCCGTCAAATGCAGCCACTTGTGCCCACCATATGCAGCCACTGTGTCCCATTATATGCAGCCACTGTGCCCATCATATGCAATCAGGCGTACCCCCCGGCTCAGCTGTCACTTCACTAACACCCCCCCACGTGGCTGGTCTGGCGGCACTTACCGAGTGATGGGGCTTCCTCCTCCTCTTCTGTAGCGGCGGCTGTGGCTCTTGTGTCTGCTCGGCTCCTCAGCTTCTTCCGCCGTGTCACCTCTTCCGCCGAAGCGTTAGGTATCCAATAGGATCACCTAATGCTTTGGCCAATCGGGAGACAGGTCTCACTGACCCGTCCTGTGGACGTGGGAGAAGGAGATTGCTCCTGGGTAGATGTGGGAGAAGGAGAGGGCTCCTGGGTGGACGTGGGAGAAGGAGAGAGCTCCTAGGTGGATGTGGGAGAAGGAGAGGGCCCCTGGGTGGCTGGGGGAGATGGATAGAGCCCCTGGGTGGCTTAGGGAGAAGGAGAGAGCCCCTGGGTGTCCGTGGAGAAGGATAGAGCTCCTGGGTGGATGTGGGAGACAGAGAGGGCTCCTAGGTAGCTGGGGGAGGAGAGAGCCTCTGGGTGGCTGAGGGAGAATGAGAGAGCCCCTGGGTGGCCGGTGGAGAAGGAGAGAGCCCCTGGATGGCCGGTGGAGAAGGAGAGAGCCCCTGGGTGACCAGTGGAGAAGGAGAGGGCTCCTGGGTGGCTGGGGGAGAAGGAGAGGGCTTCTGGGTAGCCGGGGAAAAGGAGAGAGCCCCTGGGTGGCCGGTAGAGAAGGAGAGAGCCCCTGGGTGGATTAGGGAGAAGGAGAGAGACCCTGGGTGACTGGTGGGAAAGGATAGAGCCCCTGGGTGTCCGGTGAAGAAGGAGAGAGCACCTGGGTGGCCGGTGGAGAAGGAGAGAGCACCTGGGTGTTTGGAGGAGGAGAGGGCCCCTGGGTGGCCATTTAGTGAAACAGAGGGCCCCTGGTGGCCGGGAGAGAAGGAGAGGGCACCTGGGTGGTTGGCAATGAAGGAGTGGGCCCCTGGCTGTTTGAAGGAGAAGGAGATGGCCCCAGGGTTGGCCAAAATTGGAAGAGCTGGTCCTTGGGTGGTTGGAGGAGGAGAGGGTGCCACCCTTCTCCCTTGAGGACGGGGACACCCTTCTCTCCCCCGGAGGATGGGGGAACCCTTCTCTCCCCCGGAGGATGGGGACACCCTTCTCTCCCCAGAGGATGGGGACACCAGAGGACGGGGACACCCTTCTCTCCCGCGGAGGACAGGGACAGAGAAGGGTACCCCACCCTCCGGTGTCTCCGTCCTCCGGGGGAGAGAAGGGTGTCCTCCGGGGGAGAGAAGGGTGTCCCCGTCCTCCGGTGTCCCCATCCTCCGGGGGAGAGAAGGGTGTCCCCATCCTCCGGGGAGAGAAGGGTGTCCCCATCCTCCGGGGAGAGTAGGGTGTCCCCATCCTCCGGGGAGAGAAGGGTGTCCCCATCGTCCAGGGAGAGAAGGGTGTCCTCGTCCTCTTGTGTCCCTATCCTCGGGGGGAGAGAAGGATGTCCTCATCCTCCGGGGGAGAGAAGGATGTCCCTGTCCTCTGGGGGAGAGGAGGATGTCCCCATCCTCCGGGGGAGAAAAGGGTGTCCCCGTCCTCCGGGGGAGAAAAGGATGTCCCTGTCCTCCGGGGGAGAGAAAGGTTTCCCCATCCTCAGGGGAGAAGGGTGGCACCCTCTCCTCCTCCAACCACCCAAGGACCAGCTCTTCCAATTTTTGCCAACCCTGGGGCCAACCACCCAGGTGCCCTCTCCTTCTCCCCCAGCCACCCAGGAGCCCTCTTCTTCACTAAATGGCCACCCAGGGGCCCTCTCCTCCCATGGCCACCCAGGGGCCCTCTTGTTGAATAAATGGCCACCCAGGGGCCCTCTCCTCCTCCAAACACCAAGGTGCTCTCTCCTTCTCCAACGGCCACCCAGGGGCTCTATTCTTCTCCCCCAGCCACCCAGGAGCCCTCTCCTTCTCCCCCGGCTGCCCAGGAGCCCTCTCCTTCTCCAATGTCCACCCAGGAGCCCTCTCCCTCTCCACCAGCCACCCAGGGTCTCTATCCTTCTCCCTAATCCACCCAGGGGCTATCTCCTTCTCCCTAAGCCACCCAGGGGCTCTCTCCTTCTCCCCCGGCCACCCAGGGGCTCTCTCCTCTCCCGGCAACCTAGGAGCCCTCTCCTTCTCCCACGTCCACCCAGGAGCCCTCTCCTTCTCCCCTGGCCACCCAGGGTCTCTCTCCTTCTCCCTAATCCACCCAGGCTCTCTCCTTCTCTACCGGCCACCCAGGGGCTCTCTCCTTCTCCCCCGGCCACCCAGGAGCCCTCTCCTTCTCCACCGGCCACCCAGGGGCTTTCTCCTTCTCCCCTGGCCACCCAGGAGTCCTCTCCTTCTCCACCGGCCACCTAAGGGCTCTCTCCTTCTCCCCCGGCCACCCAGGGGCTCTCTCCTTCTCCCCTGGCCACCCAGGGGCTCTCTCCTCCCCCGGCCACCCAGGAACCCTCCCCTTCTCCCACCCGGTACCCACCGTCCTGGGACGCCATGATGATGGTGTACAAGTCTCCAGTGTGAGGGCTACAGGTAAACTCGCACTTATCTTCTTTAGCCCCTGATTGGAGTAAAATCAGTGGAGGCGATCCAGCCCCCAGCACTTGACAGAGATCAAAGACCAGTGGCGGTCCATGCCTTGTGGGCGCACAGGCGCTGGCCCCCTGCCACCTCTGCCGCCCTCCCCATTCATGTGCCCGGTCACTTTCGGAATGCCGGACACATGAATTACTATGGCGGGGATATGCGGGGGGTGTATTTTGAAGCACGTGATTAGAGCCAGAGGCTCTAAGAGGCTTCAAAATAGGGTGGGCTCGGGGCGCAGAGCACTGCGTCCCGATCCCACCCTGTTGTGTGGCATAGCAAATTAATTTTCACTATTTTCACACTAACGTTCCTCCTTGCTAGGGATGAGCCGAACACCCCCCGGTTCGGTTCGCACCAGAACCTGCGAACGGACCGAAAATTCGCACGAACGTTAGAACCCCATTGACGTCTATGGGACTCGAACGTTCGAAATCAAAAGTGCTCATTTTAAAGGCTAATTTGCATGGTATTGTCCTAAAAAGGGTTTGGGGACCCGGGTCCTACCCCAGGGGACATGTATCAATGCAAAAAAAACTTTTAGAAATGGCTGTTTTTTCGGGAGCAGTGATTTTAATGATGCTTAAAGTAAAAAAAAAGTGAAATATTCCTTTAAATATCGTACCTGGGTGTGTCTATAGTATGCCTGTAAAGTGGTGCGTGTTTCCCGTGTTTAGAACAGTCCCTGCACAAAATGTCATTTTTAAAGGAAAAAATCTCATTTAAAACTGCTTGCGGGTTTAATGTAATGTCGGGTCCTGGCAATATGAATGAAAATCAGTGAGACAAACGGCATGGGTACCCCCCAGTCCATTACCAGGCCCTTTGGGTCTTGTATGTATATTAAGGGGAACCCCGCACCCAAATTAAAATAAGGAAAGGTGTGGGGCCACCACGCCCTATATACTCTGAACAGCAGTATACAGGCGGTGCAAACAAGACAGGGACTGTAGGTTTGTTGTTAAGTAGAATCTGTTTGTAATTTTGAACGGGTACATTTTTAACGTGGTTAGCTCCAGCCAAAAAATCTTTTTTAAGCTTTTTGGAAAAACATAGGGAAGGGTTATCACCCCTGTGACATTTGTTGTCTTTCCTCCTCTTCAGAAGATTTCACCTCAATTTTTGTCCCAATGGCAAATGTTTTTTGAAAATTTGGGTTTTTTTGTGGAACAAGGATTGGAAAGCATCAGTGGAAAGGAGAAATATTTTTCCCATATTAACTCTTACAGGAGAGAATTTCCCTTCCTAGGGGTAGATTTCATCTCACTTCCTGTTGTCTCCGTCCATTTGCAAGTAGGAGTCGTTTGTAAGTTAGATGTTTGAAAGTAGGGGCCTGCCCTATATACTCAGCAGAAATTTGGGCCTTAGGTGTTGTTATGGCCACAACACTGTAAGCCCTCACAGGGCCCTGCTGTGAAATATTAGATCAAGAATTGTAATTACATGCCCCTGTTGAACAAGGGCAGAAAAATTGGGCCTTTGGTGGTGGTGGTGCTGGTTCCACAACACTGTAAGTCCTCACTCGCTCTTGGTGGGTGCAGAAATGAGCCCTGCTGTGAAATATTAGATCAAGAATTGTAATTACATGCCCCTGTTGAACAGGGGCTGAAAAATTAGGCCTTAGGCACTGGTGCTGGTGCCACAACACTGCAACCCCTCACAGACACTCTAGTTGAAATGCAGGAACGAGCCCTGCTGCAAAGTATTGCATCAAAAATTGTAATTACACGCCCCTGTTAAACAGGGGCTGAAAAATTGGGCCTTAGGCACTGGTGCTGGTGCCACAACACTGCAACCCCTCACAGATACTCTAGTTGGAATGCTGAAATGAGCCCTGCTGCAAAGTATTGCATCAAAAATTGTAATTACACGCCCCTGTTAAACAAGGGCTGAAAAATTGGGCCTTAGGCACTGCTGCTGGTGCCACAACACTGCAACCCCTCACAGATACTCTAGTTGTAACGCACAAACAAGCCCTGCTGCAAACTATTGCATCAAAAATTGTAATTACACGCCCCTGTTAAACAGGGGCTGAAAAATTGTGCCTTAGGCACTGGTGGTGGCGCCCAGAACCAAAAATGTTCTTACAAGCTATCAGCGTGATCATTAAGGAGGAAGAGGATAATTACTCAGGCATAGTCAATCAGCATAGGCAGTCTTTGAAGGGATCTGAGATTTCCAAAAAAATTATTCGGTTTCATCAGCATCAGGTACTTGGTAGCTGGTGGTGATCCAAGACTGATTCATTTTTATGAAGGTCAGTCGATCGACCGAGTCGGTGGACAGACGCACCCTGTGATCGGTTAAAAAGCCTCCAGCAGCACTGAATGTGCGTTCCGAATGAACGCTGGATGCAGGACAGGCCAGTAGCTCAATTGCATACTGTGCAAGCTCTGGCCAGTGATCCATCCTCAAGACCCAGTAACTAAGAGGATTTTCGGTGGGAAAGGTGTCCAAGTCAGATCTTGCCCCTAGGTATTCCTGCACCATGTAAAACAGACGCTGGCGATGGTTGCTGGAACCGATCATACCTTGGGGCTGCGGACCAAAAAATTGTCTGAATGCATCGGTCAGATGGCCACCTTCTCTACCGCTCCTTCTTTGACTGACCGAAGCCTCAGCAACACGTTGTCCAGAAACAGGAGTTTGTAACCTCCCAGTCTCTGGGAATGCGTTGCACAGACCTTTCTGCAAGGCCTCCCGAAGATGTTTCATCCTCTGCTCCCTCTGCGATGTCAACATAAGGTCCGCAACCTTACCCTTGTAACGTGGATCAAGGAGGGTTGCCAGCCAGTATTGGTCCTTCTCCTTGATACCACGAATATGAGGATCCTTACGCAGGCTTTGCAGGATCAGGGAGGCCATGCAGCGTAGGTTTGCTGAGGCATTCGGTCCAGAGTCCTCTGGGTCACTAAGGACGACATGGTCCGCAGCCACCTCCTCCCAGCCACGTACAAGTCCATGTGTTTCTTGGGACTGATCCTTTAAAGACTGCTGCTGATGCTGAGTGCCAGGCTCCACCTCCATATTGACACAATCTTCCTCCTCCTCTTCCTGTGTGATTGGCGGGCACGCAGGAACACTGTCTGGATAAAGGGGGCCTTGAGAGCTAAGGAAGTCCTCCTCTTCCTGCCTCTGTTCTGCCTCAAGTGCCCTGTCCATTATTCCACGCAGCGTGTGCTCCAACAGGTGGACAAGGGGGACAGTGTCACTGATGCATGCACTGTCACTGCTCACCATCCTCGTGGCCTCCTCAAATGGTGACAGGACAGTCATCCCTGATCATGGCCCACTGGCGTGGGGAAAAAAAAACAAGCTCCCCTGACCCTGTCCTGGTGCCATAGTCGCACAGGTACTCATTGATGGCCCTCTGCTGCGTGTGCAGCCGCTGCAGCATGGCCAACGTTGAGTTCCACCTGGTGGGCATGTCACAGATTAGGCACTTCTTGGGCAGGTTAAACTCCTTTTGGAGGTCCGCCAGCCGAGCACTGGCATTATATGACCGTCGGAAATGCACACCGACTTTCCTGGCCTGCCTCAGGACATCCTGTGAGCCCAGGTACCTGCCCAAGAACCGCTGCACCGCCAAGTTAAGGACGTGAGCAAAACAGGGCACATGGGTCATTTGTCCCTGTCGGAGGGCAGAGAGGAGGTTGGTGCCATTGTCGCAAACCACCATTCCTGCCTTAAGTTGGCGTGGCGTCAACCACCTCTGAACCTGCCCCTGCAGAGCTGACAGAACCTCTGCCCCAGTGTGACTCCTGTCCCCCAAGCACACCAGCTCAAGCACCGCATGGCATCTTTTGGCCTGCGTACTTGCGTAGCCCCTTGAACGGCTACGGAGCACCGCTGGTTCCAAGGACAAAGCACAGGAAGAGGCCGTGGAGGAAGAAGAGGAGGAGGGGGTGGAGGAGAGAGGTGTGTCACAATCATTAGCATTTTGGAGGCGTGGTGGCGGAACAACCTCCAACACTACTGCACCTTGTCCTGCATCCTTCCCAGCTGCCAGCAGAGTCACCCAATGCGCCGTGAAACTTAGGTAACGTCCCTGTCCATGCCTGCTGGACCATGAGTCAGCGGTAATATGCACCTTACCGCTGACCGCCCTGTCCAGTGAGGCATGGACATTGCCTTCCACATGCCGGTAGAGAGCCGGAATCGCCTTCCGTGAGAAAAAGTGGCGTTTGGGTACCTGCCACTGAGGAACCGCACATTCCACAAACTCACGGAAGGGGGCAGAGTCTACCAACTGAAAAGATAGCAGTTGAAGTGCTAGCAATTTTGCCAAGCTAGCATTCAACTGCTGGGCATGTGGATGGCTGGGAGCAAACTTATTTTGGCGGTGCAGCAGCTGGGGCAGGGAAATTTGCCTGGTACAATCTGACATCGGTGTACCAAAAGCAGATTGCCCACAAGTACTAGGCTGTGACACACCTAATTCTACACCTTCATTCCTCTCAGTGCAGGTCTCAGAGAGGACTAAAGGTATAGTGGGGTTGGAGATCTCAGCTGATGAGGAGCAAGGAGAGGTCCTCTTTGTTCTTTGGTGTGGGTCTTTTAGATACACTTGCCAACGAACTGCATGGCAGGTCAACATATGTCTGGTCAAGCATGTGGTACCCAAGCAGGAGATGTTTTGGCCACGCGAGATACGCTTGAGACATATGTTGCAAATAGCAGCGGTGCGATCTGATGCACTCGTCTCAAAAAAGGCCCACACCAAAGAACTTTTTGAATAACGCGCAGAGACTGCAGCGCCCTGCACATGTGGAGCTTTGGGGTGTGATGCAGTCAATGTGCTGCCCTTAGGCTGGCCCCTGGAGGCCATCCTGCCTCGTTGGTGATGTGCCGCCTCCTCCTCATCCCCCTCCTCCTCCTCCTCCTCCTCGTCTCTCCTATCAGGCACCCACGTTGAGTCAGTGACCTCATCATCCCCTCCCTCCTCATCACTGGAGCAAACCTGGCAGTATGCTGCAGCAGGGGGAGCATGACTGCCAGATTGCTGTCCTTCTTGGGCACTCCCTCTGTCCGTGCTCATGTTACTGCCTTCATCGAGCTCAGTATCATCATCAGAGCCTTCCAAATGCTGGGCATCCTCCTGGAGCATGTACCCAACACTGTGGTCAAACAGTTCGAGGGACTCCTCAGGAGGACATGGTGGGGCTAGGGAAGGAGTCACTGATGACATTGAGCCGAGGGAAGAGGCCGCTGCTTTGCCAGACAAAGTACCCTGGGCATGGGTGAGAGAGGATGAGGAGGATGAGGATGGCTTGGTCATCCACTCGACCAAGTCTTCCGCATGTTGCGGCTCAACACGGCCAGCTGCCGAAAAAAAGGCCAAGCGTGTCCCACGACCACGTGCTGATGAGGATGCACCGTCTCCACGACCAGCACTAGACACAGAGCCTGCTTGCCCTCTCTTATTGGCTTGTGACTGTCTGCCTCTCCCTCTTGGCCTTCCAGACATACTAATGGCCTGCAGCTGCACTAAGCTGGGATATATATATATATATATATATATATATATATATATATATATATATATGTACCGATACTGCAGCTAGCAAAATCAACTGCCTGCCTGTAGTATGAGAACACCACCAACCTTCTACAGGTAGCTTTAGCTGAACACTGTGCAGAGCTCGCAAAAAACTAACTTGTAGCTTTGTTAGCTGCCTGCGGTAGTGATAGGATCAGGAAAACACCACCAATCTTCTACAGAAATCTATAGCTGAACACTGTGCAGAGCTCGCAAAAAAATAACTTGTAGGTTTAGCTGAACACTGTGAGCAGGACGCACAGCACTAACTTGTAGTTTTAGCTGAACACTGTGAGCAGGACGCACAGCACTAACTTGTAGTTTTAGCTGAACACTGTGAGCAGGACGCACAGCACTAACTTGTAGTTTTAGCTGAACACTGTGAGCAGGACGCACAGCACTAACTTGTAGTTTTAGCTGAACACTGTGAGCAGGACGCACTGCACTAACTTGTAGCTTTAGATGAACACTGTGCAGAGGTCTCACTACACTAACTTGTAGGTTTAGCTGAACACTGTGAGCAGGACGCACAGCACTAACTTGTAGTTTTAGCTGAACACTGTGAGCAGGATGCACCGCACTAACTTGTAGGTTTAGCTGAACACTGTGAGGTGGACGCACCACACTAACTTGTAGGTTTAGCTGAACACTGTGAGCAGGACGCACCCCACTAACTTGTAGGTTTAGCTGAACACTGTGAGCAGGACACACCCCACTAACTTGTAGTTTTAGCTGAACACTGTGAGCAGGACGCACTGCACTAACTGTAAATAGTCTAGCTGCCTGACTGTGGTACTAATAGGATCAAAAGAACACCAGCAATTTTCTTCAGGTAGCTGTAAATACTGTAACAAGACAAGCCTGCCTGTCAGTAAGAAGATAACAGGAACGGATCTAACTGAACACTGTGAGCAGGATGCACTGCACTAACTTGTAGCTTTAGATGAACACTGTGCAGAGGTCTCACTACACTAACTTGTAGGTTTAGCTGAACACTGTGAGCAGGACGCACAGCACTAACTTGTAGTTTTAGCTGAACACTGTGAGCAGGACGCACCGCACTAACTTGTAGGTTTAGCTGAACACTGTGAGGTGGACGCACTGCACTGACTTGTAGTTTTAGCTGAACACTGTGAGCAGGACGCACCGCACTAACTTCTAGATTTAACTGAACACTGTGAGGTGGACGCACCGCACTAACTTGTAGTTTTAGCTGAACACTGTGAGCAGGACACACCGCACTAACTTGTAGGTTTAGCTGAACATTGTGAGGTGGACGCACCACACTAACTTGTAGGTTTAGCTGAACACTGTGAGCAGTACGCACCCCACTAACTTGTAGGTTTAGCTGGACACTGTGAGCAGGATGCACCCCACTAACTTGTAGTTTTAGCTGAACACTGGGAGCAGGATGCACTGCACTAACTGTAAATAGTCTAGCTGCCTGACTGTGGTACTAATAGGATCAAAAGAACACCAGCAACTTTCTTCAGGTAGCTGTAAATACTGTAACAAGACAAGCCTGCCTGTCAGTAAGAAGATAACAGGAACGGATCTAGCTGAACACTGTGAGCAGGACGCACTGCACTAACTGTAAATAGTCTAGCTGCCTGACTGTGGTACTAATAGGATCAAAAGAACACCAGCAATTTTTTTCAGGTAGCTGTAAATACTGTAACAAGACAAGCCTGCCTGTCAGTAAGAAGATAACAGGAACGGATCTAGCTAAACTGAATACAGTGTATATATATATATATATATATATATATATATATATATATATATGCAACACCTGGGATGCATATATATACACAATACACTGTAAGTGCAGCTAACTGACTGACTGCCCTGCCTAATCTATCTAACTCAAATCAAATGACACTGTCTCTCTGTCTACCTCTTTCAACGCCTGAACACACACTACACAGGCCGCCGTGTTGGCGGCCTTATATAGTGTGGGGCGTGTACTAAATCCCCTGAGCCATAATTAGCCAAAGCCTCCTTGGCTTTGGCCAATTAACGCTCTCTGTTCAGACGGCGCTGTGATTGGCCAAGCATGCGGGTCATAGTGCATGCTTGGCCAATCATCAGCCAGCAATGCACTGCGATGCTGCAGTGAATTATGGGCCGTGACGCGCCACACGAATTTGGCGCGAACGGCCCATATCGTTCGCAATTTGGCGAATGGGCGAACAGACGATGTTCGAGTCGAACATGGGTTCGACTTGAACACGAAGCTCATCCCTACTCCTTGCCAATCAACAGGCAGGTCAGTGAGACCTGTCTCCCGATTGGCCAAAGCATTAGGTGATCCTATTGGATACCTAACGCTTCGGTGGAAGAGGTGACACAGCGGAAGAAGCCTGAGGAGCCGAGCAGACACAAGAGCCACAGCCGCTGCTACAGAAGAGGTGGAGGAAGGTCCGTTACTCGGTAAGTGCCACCAGACCGGCCACGCGGGGGGTGTTAGTAAAGTGACAGTCGAGCCAGGGGGGCGCGCCTAGTTGCATATGATGGGCACAGTGGCTGCATATGATGGGGCACAGTGGCTGCATATGGCGGGGCACAAGTGGCTGCATTTGATGAGCACAAATGGCTGCATAAGATGGGCACAAGTGGCTGCTTATGATGGGCACAATATCTGCATATGACGGGCACAAATGGTTGCATTCGACGGGCACAAATGGCTGCTTATGATGGGCACAAATGGCTGCATATGGCGGGCACAAGTGGCTGCGTACGACGGGCACAGTGGCTGCATTTGACGGGCACAGTGAGGCTGCAATTGATTGGGGGGGTGGTTTCAGTATTTTTCAGTTTGTTTGCGCCCCCCAAAATTTTTGAGCACCAGCCGCCACTGTACACTGCTCTGTAACTTTCCTTGACATCCCGTATATGTATTTTGCAGGGCTGTGCACAGACAGATTTGTGTAAGCGGAGGCTCCGTGTGTCAGGCTGCTGTTTTTCTTCCTGAAAAGATTGAACAGCCCTTCACATTATGTACATCATGCAGTGTGGATGATCATATTGATGAGGAATGTCTTCTATGCAAAGGCTACTCAACCTGCCATTGATATACACACGGGTCCTGCCCCCCTTCACCAGAGCAGGCTCGGGACGGGGGCGGGGCTGGAGGCGGTGCAGCTTTATATTTTATCTCGACTTTGCCCCATTGATATAGACTGTGCTATGCAGGAAATGGGCACGCCCCCCTTCAGCAGAGTAGGCTAGGTGTGGGGCAGCTCTATATTTTATCTCAACCTTGTCCCATTGATATACACAATTCTATGCAGGGGGCCCGCCCCCCTTCTGCAGAGCAGGCTAGGGGCATATTAGGGGCGGGGTGAGGCTGGAGGCAGTGCTGATGATAATGTAATGATAATGTACTTGCACCGCCTCCGCCCACCCCCTCGAGTCTAACATTTTCCTAGACTGAAAGGAGAGGCTGCACACGCGCAGTATAGCCGCAGTAAAGTCGCGCGTGCGTGGTAAAGTCCCACCGTCAGCTGTGTTCTGAGGTAGCCGAACAGGAAGTGACATGGGTCGAGATCTGCAAGGATGAGATCCAGGAAGAAATATAGTCTGGCTTCAGATGCCCACACTTAAGATGGGCACAGCCTGCTGGAAGTTTATAAAATAACAAACTTATACTATAAACTAACAAAACGGACCTTAGTTTACAGACTCAGGTTCCATGCACACTTAAAAAACGTTGATTCTACAGGCGTTTAACGTTTTTTTCATCTGCCTCTAGCAGCACTTCTATTGTGTTTTATGTGTCTTTGCACTACTACAGGCGTTTTCTGTCAGGGACGTTCAGAGTCAGGAAAAAAACCCTTCTCTATCGCGTTTTCTGGAGAAGTTTAGGAGCTGTAAAAACGCCAGTCTCCCCTAAACTCCTCTTATCTCTTCTGAACGTCAAGTTTCAGCGTTTTTTTAGTAAAAAAAAAGGTGTGTTGTCACTGTACATCATTTCCTGGCAGAGGCGCTTGTAGTGCAAAAAAGCCTATAAACTAAATGCTCTTAAACTCTCATAGACTCGACTAAACTTTGTACAATATGCTTTCAAGTTGCGTCTTTTATGCCACGTTTTTAAAGCTAAAAATGTTGATGTTTTTTCTGCTCCTAGTGTGCATGGAGCCTAACTTTACTAGAATACATTAAGCTTGTGTATTAAAGGGGTATTTTTATTTAAAAAGTATAAATTCAGCCGGAACACCGCTTTAAAAAAAGAAAAAAAGACCAGTTTTGTGGCGCTTTCAAATTGCTTTGGAAGTGCTGCCCATTCATTTCAATAGGTTGGGGCGTTTTGGGAGCACTTTTTATAATGCTCATAACCCGCCCCAAAGATGCTGCTTGCAGGAGTTTTTCTAATGTCTCACAAGCGCACCACCCCAGTGTGAAAGCACTCACACAAATAAATGGGAGGCAGTTTTCAGGCACTATTTCTAGAACTAAAATGTCTGGAAACTGCCTCAGTGTGAAAGGGGTCTAACAGAAATACCAGAGATTCATCCAGATGGATTAAATCAATTCTGATCATCTTCCACCTCTTTGCAGCAACTTCAATCAACCAAATGGTTTGTCCCCACAAGCAAGGCCCAGATATGCTTGTTTATATCCTTCCAGCAGCACCACTTCGCTCAAGCCGGCTTCCGATGAGAATAGACTGTGCCACGGAATGTCAGACCTCCAGGTAGTATCTCCAATATCACCCGAGATATCCAGACAATGGCTGCAATCACATTACATAGAAAAGAAAAAGCCTCCATAGTGCATAATGCTTAAATATATACAGAATCACAGATTGTACACTTCCATCATATACACGAGTATACACAGAACTCAGAGCACACACCGCTCCGGAATGCAGCCGTGTATGATGGAGTCCAGGCAGTGACATGGAGGCTTTTTCCTTTCTATGTAATGTGATTGCGGCCATTGTCTGGATACCTCGGGTGATATTGTATTTTTGCACATTATATGTTTTACAGACTGAAGTAGCTGCGAATAGGTTGGAGGAGATCTGCCCTTCCTCACATGTATGAAAGTGCATTTTTGTAGTGCATTTAATTTTTATTATTGATCACTATTGGTGGAGTTATCACATCTACATTAGAAGTGTTGGTATTCAGATACATTGTAGGTTGCAGATTTCTCATTTGTCTCATCACATATTTTGTCACTAAGTGTAGGGCTCTATACATAGAATTATATTATACTATTTGTACTTCTATATCAGACTTCCTGCTGGCGGCTGGTTTTCATTCATTAGATTTTAACAAAGTTTTTCATGTTTTTTAGTGCAGATATTAAAAGTTTTACATTTTTATATCCAGCTTTAGAGAACTGTCTGATATTGGTGATATATAGAAACAATCAGGAGATGAAATATATCTCCATTATTATTATTATTAGATTTATGTAGTTTATACATACACTATATTACCAAAAGTATTGGGACACCTGCCTTTACAAGCACATAAACTTTAAAGGCATCCCAGTCTTACATACAATCAAATCTTCTGACGACCGTTCGTCCATTTTTTGTGGCATGCTAGTCTCATATCGAAAGTGAATAGGTTACTCACCATACGAAAATTCTCGTCCGACAGAATACAACTTCAGAAGTGACGTAATGTGTTGAATAGTTTTGTATGTATTCTTTCATTTCTGAGCATGCGTAGTCTTATGCCCTGTACACACTATCGCACATTCCGACAACAAAATCCATCAGATTTTTTCTAACGGATGTTGGTTCAAACTTGTCTTGCATACACACGGTCACACAAAGTTGGTCGGAAATTCCAAACGTCAAGAACGCGGTGACAAACAACACATAAGATGAGCCGAGAAAAATGAAGTTCAATAGCCAGTGCGGCTCTTCTGCTTGATTCCGAGCATGCGTGGCACTTTGTGTGTCAGAATTGTCTACACATGATCGGAAATTTAGGTGATCGGATTTTGTTGTCGGAAAATTTTAGAGCCAGCTCTCAAACTTTGTGTGTACGAAATTCCGATGGAGCCCACACACGGTCGGAATTTCCGAGAATAAGCTCCGATCGCACATTTTCCATCGGAAAGTCCGATCGTGTATACAGGGCATCACTCTTACAAGTTATTTTGGTGATGCTGAGTTCACGTACGATAAAAATTTTATAGTCTGCACATCCAGCTTTTGTCGCACGAAAAATCGGAATCGGCTGTCAAAAGCACCATACTAACTACTAGGCCTTCTCATCCAACATCCATGCCCGACCTCACAAATCTGCTTCTGGAAGAATGGTCAAACATTCCTATAGACACACTCCTAAACCTTGTGGACAGTGTTCACAGAAGAAATTAGGCTGTTATAGCTGAAAAGGGTGGGCTACCTCAATATTGAACCCTACGGACTAAGACTGGGATGCCATTAAAGTTCATGTGTGTGTAAAGGCAGGTGTCCCAATACTTTTGGTAATATAGTGTAATAGTCCAGTATTGGATATTTAGGCTCCATGCACACTGGCTTAATACATTGCTGCTACTACAGGAGTTTTGTGTTCTGCCTGTAGAAGCAGCTCCATGTTCTCCTATGTCTCCATACACATTGGGACGATTACAGACATGTTTTGAGCTCAACGTTTAGAGGCAGGAAAAAAAAACCTTCTGGTTCGTGTTTCTGATTGGAGCTTTCTGGCAGAAAAAAATGCAAAACTCTCCTAAACTCATCTAAATTTTGCTCAATAAACTCTCTATATGGAAGTTTTTTTCTGCCAAGGGAACTGACATTTTTTTAAGCATGGAGCCTTATGGAGCCCAAAGATGGAATTTGATGACATTCTCATATTTCTATATTATTTGTGTGGTTTAGATATAAAACTGTCTCAGAATATTATTGTCTCGGTCAGTCCTGTTATACTCACTGTAATTCCTCTATCCGGCTTGTTGTCAGAGCTTCCATCAGATCCCTGAAATGAGGACCTTCCAGATTGTTATCAGACAGGTCCAGTGTCCTCAGTGTCTGGTTATTTCTTATTCCAGATGCCAGGTGGGGGCAGGAACTGTCTGTCAGGTGATTAGAGGACAATCTGTAGAAGAAAAGAAATCACTTTATAAAACATGATCGATCATCTACACCAGGATATGCAGTTAGCGGACCTCCAGCTGTTGCAGAACTACAAGTCCCATGAGGCATTGCAAGACTCTGACAGCCACAAGCATGACACCCAGAGGCAGAGGCATGATGGGACTTGTAGTTTGCAACAGCTGGAGGTCCGTTAATTGCATATCCCTGATCTACACTATTGGAGGATTTCTCTTTTTGTGGACCCCAATTACTAAATGTGACATGTGAAGTGGATGAGGTGGTGTGATCCATTCATTATTCCTGTATGGGGATTGGACCATACACACTCACACTGACCTCTAGGCTTTCACCTCCAACCTTCTGCTAAGTCTTGGATTCAGTTGTGGAGATTCACTTTGATGGTCACAGAAGTCTCACTCATGTTGTGGAAACTTCATTGACTAAAGGTGGCACCATTATACTTTGGGATTTCCTTTGAACATCATGGTGAAGGATTTTATCTTATGGTGTGGAGAAGATTTTATTATTACCGTTCTTTATTTGGACCTTTTTTGGAAAATTTCTAATATTGCTGCACTCATTTTATATCTGCAGATTCTAAATAATATATGAGGGGGCGTGGTTTGGCCGAGCAAGAAGATGGCCGCTTGAGAGAATAGCTCCTGCCGTTACCGATCTATTAACCCCTTTACCGGAGGTTCATACGCTCTAACTTTGCCAGCAGAGATGGGGACAGCTTCCCGACAATCCTCAGCGTCAAGGTCCCACTCTCCCCGTAAACTGAACAGCGGCGTCAGTCAAACTATCCCCAAACTGTTCAGGACACAGCTGAGCAACATGGCGCCGTCCCGCCACGGATCCTCACACACTTCAGCTCCCCCACTGACGGAACCTATACCCGCGCCACAGAACTCACCCCCACCGATATCGGACACACACGCCAGTCATCAACAACCATACCTCAATATACATGATTTAAGGACCATCGCCGCCGACATTAAAGATACTCTGTCGGCAGCAATTGCTGAACTGAGACTGAACATCCACGCGCTGACAGACAGAGTTTATGATGTTGAAAAAAACACAGCACAACATGATACAGTGCTCCGTAAGGCGACAAGCAAGATTGACACGCATACTCTGCAACTGCGGAAAATACAACGCCATGTCGAAGATCTTGACAACTGCGGCCGTCGCCATAACTTTAGAATCAGAGGCATGCCCGAATCCATCGACTCGGAACACTTGACTCCCGCGGTGACTGACCTATTCAACAGCCTGCTCAACAGACCACGTCAGACCAAGATAGATATGGAGAGAATCCACAGAGCCCTACGCCCTAAAGGCAGAGAATCTGAACCCCCCAGGGACATAATATGCTGCCTTGTGGATTATAAGCTTAAAGAGGAAATCTTACGGCAAGCAAGAAGCACACCACAACTGCTATATGAGGGAACACGCATCCAAATCTTCCAAGATTTGTCAGGTATCACTCTACAGCACCGCAGAGATTAAAAACCACTCCTGGAAGTCCTCCGTGCAAACGGAATACAATATAGGTGGAAATTTCCCTTTTGTTTGTCGGCTACTCACTTAGGCCGTACAGCTTTACTTAGAGTGCCTGAGGATCTGCACCCTTTTTGCAATAGCCTAGGCATCCCCATAGTAGAGGTTCCTACCTGGTATGCTGATTACCGCCATCCTGCTGCAAAAAAACGCACACCCACAGAAGAACCAACGGAAGCACAGGACACTCGATTCCGCAGGAGAAGATTTCCGTCCTACACCAGATCACACACTGCACACCAGGATCTGACGTGCGGATATCATTCATCTGACTCCCCAAGAGCCCGGAGGGCCCGAAGAGACTACTGATTAATTATCCAGGACCCTGGCTTAATTTACATAACCCTCAGTTACACAGTGTCATCTGTTGTTGATTGTTCTCAGCTGTTTAAGAGACCATTGGCATTGCACAGAATGCTCCTTACCATCGCCAAATAAATGGAGGAATACACATAACTCAGATACTTTAACTAGAGGTACTCTATGAACATATTGCTGACCGCAGATGTTGTTCCTCCCCCTTTAATGGACATAACCATAACTATACACATGCTGCAAACACTCTAGATTCCCTCACTCGCCCTTCATTCCCACAACATGGAGGATGCTGATTTTTTTACCCACGATGGAAAGCTGTAATCTTTATTGCGAACTTTTGCTTTACCTAGATACTGCTTGGACATTATTTGTCCCTCTAAATGATGCCAGAACTAACCAGGCTCTCCACAAATCTTTAATCTTTTATTTTTATTTTTATTATCTTTTTCAACCTTCCATACACAACTAGTCGCTTGAACTCTGAATGATGTATAGTAGCTGTCTGCTATAGATATGAATATGTCATGCTTCTACAAGAGGTGGGTAACTGCTGCCCTCTAGAGTAATAACAGCAGGATATGTATGATTTCTACACCAGGGCTCCTGGATGGGTTAGATTGCTAACAGCATAGGTTAACCGACACACGTCTACAATTCCATAGCAGATATACCATCATAAACCTCACTATTCACCTTTAGGTGCATAATACTACTCTTCAGTTTTCTTAACTACACATCATTCAGAACTACCACATTTCCCCTCCATTTTATTCCCATTGCTTGCTCACTCCTATAACATCTGCGGGCCACAAGAAATGAGAACCGATAAGACTCACTCTGAATTACACTGTTCAGAAATTAGAATAGGCTAGTCCTACTTTACTTTACAATACCCGCACTCAACAATAAGTTGACCACCGGCTGCTCCTCAGCAAATTACACTCCCTTGGCCTCCGTGATTCTGCATTATCCTGGTTCTCCTCCTACCTATCTCAGCGCACTTTCAGCGTCACTTACAACTCCATCTCCTCCGCTCCCCTTCCTCTTTCTGTTGGGGTACCCCAAGGCTCTGTCCTTGGGCCTCTCCTTTTCTCACTCTATACCTCTTCCCTGGGCCAGTTGATCACCTCCCATGGCTTCCAATACCATCTCTTTGCTGATGACACACAGATCTATCTCTCCACTCCCCAACTCACCCCCACTATCTCCTCACGGATCTCAAACTTGCTGAATGACATATCGGTATGGATGTCACACCACTTCCTCAAACTTAATCTTTCTAAAACTGAGCTTGTTATATTTCCTCCTTCACGGTCCCCCTCCTGTGACTTCACCATTAATATCAACAACACAACCATTGGTCCCTCCACACATGCCAGAGTCCTGGGTGTAATCCTTGACTCTGACCTCTCCTTCAACCCCCATATCCAATCACTGGCTAAATCCTGCCACCTTAACCTCCGCAACATCTCCAAAATTCGACCCTTCCTGACTAATGACACTACAAAACAACTTATTCACTCCTTGATTATTTCCCGCCTCGACTATTGCAACTCTCTCCTTAATGGCCTACCCTTAAGCAGGCTATCCCCCCTTCAGTCTATTATGAATGCTGCTGCAAGACTAATACACCTCACTAATCAATCCGTGACTGCTGCTCCTCTCTGCCAATCCCTTCACTGGCTTCCCCTACCCCACCGTGTAAAATTCAAAATGCTAACCATAACATACAAGGCCATTCACAACATCGCCCCCATCTACATCACCAACCTCATCTGCAGATATCGCCCAAATCGCCCCCTCCGCTCCTCCCAGGACCTCCTGCTCTCTAGCTCCCTTGTTACCTCCTCCCATGCTCGCCTTCAGGACTTCTCCAGAGCCTCTCCCATCCTCTGGAATTCCCTGCCCCAGTATGTCCGATCAGCCCCTACCCTGTCCACCTTTAGGAGATCCTTGAAAACTCATTTATTCAGGGAAGCCTATCCCACACCCACATAACTGTCCCTGAGCCACCCCCATCAAATCATTCTTTGCAGCTATTACCTTTTTGTACCACCACCCCCTCCCTTTAGAATATAAGCTCTACGAGCAGGGCCCTCCTGTACCTTTTGTATTGAACTGTACTGTAATTGTGTTGTCCCCCTTATACATTGTAAAGCGCTGAGTAAACTGTTGGCGCTATATAAATCCCGTATAATAATAAAGTTAGCTAGACCACTCACATCGATGGCTACAAACAATTTCCATATGTTATGCCTATAACCTCTGACCTCTGCTCCACCTCCTATCAGAATGGTAAACGACCACCTCAATGACATAACATACACCCTCGACTCATACATAGGTTAGTGCCATGGGTGACAACAGCTGAGACAAGGTAATGAGTTATGAGAAATTACTTTACAATATAACTTACCCTAGTATCTACAATTACAAGTTTGATAATCTACAGGTTCTAAACTTTACATGGTTTACGTGTTTTTTCATTATTGATGCATATATTCTGAGGTTCATATATGTTATGCTAATAGTTTTCAACGTCCATTCAATTTAACTGCCTTATCTTACTGAGGAACTGTATAACTATTCGATTGACGATCATATTTTCTTACCTATCACTTGTTCTTAATGTATAATACCTGCCGTCTATATTTCCTATGAATACATATTTATCGTACGGATCACACCGCACCACACCATCCTACTTACCGCATTTCTTTACACCTGGCACTCCTGCTAATTGACAGACAGGCTCACGTATGATATACAATATAATCCATATAGCAAATCTTCATATCAATAACAAAATTAATGAACAAATAACTCAATCGATAACATCTTCCATATACATTTTGACAAAATATTAACCCCCCCACTAAATACAACCTCAACTTCATAGCTCCATTGGATGGTAACGGCAGACCACCTGCTTCGCTGTACAGAAGTTTAACACTAACACTCCTGATCCGACCAGTTCTCTCAAACAGACTCCATGCTCGCAAGTTAAGCTATGTTCCATCAATGTACGAGGCTTAAACACCCCTGAGAAAAGATCCCAACTACTTTACACACTTCGGAAAAGCAAAACCCAAATAGCGTTCATTCAGGAAACCCATTTCCGCTCCGATAACATTCCCAAACTATACAATCATTACTTCCCAAAAGTATACCACGCCACCACTGACAGTTCCAAATCCAAAGGAGTTGCCATATTAATAGCGAAAAACTCCCCCTGCATATCTCTGACATCAAACAGGATATTAACGGACAATACCTGTTGCTTAAAGGCACAATACACGACAGACCCATTACTCTCGCCAACATTTACGCCCCTAACAAACAAGTCCCCTTTTTTCGAAACACGTTGCACTTACTCACTGAATTTCACACTGGAATCCTCATTGTTGGTGGAGATTTTAATGTAGCATTAAATCCGACCCAAGACTCTTCTAATGGAACATCCTCTATGCCATATAGAGCCCTGACAGCTATCAAAAAACAACTACGAAAATTAACTCTACACGATACATGGCGTACGTTACATCCACATGATCGAGACTTCACATTTTATTCACCTCCCCACAACAAATACACTAGAATCGACCACCTTTATATCTCCCAGAATGATCTCACACTCCTTACGAAAGCAACCATAGATCCTATGGTGGTCTCAGATCATAACCCCATCACTATTACCCTAACTCTACCAAAAACTCGTACCAAAAATTCGATCTGGCGTCTTGATAATTCTCTTTTAACAGACCCTGAAGTCACACAAAAAATCACCACCCGCCTTACACAATATTTCTTAGAAAATACCTCCGAGGATTCCTCACCAGCTACTGTCTGGGCAGCACATAAATGCGTGATAAGAGGAGAACTCATCTCCCTTGCTGCTGCCAGAGCTAAACTCAGACGAAATCATATTGCCACTTTATCTGCTAAAATTCACTCTCTGGAGAAAGCCTATAAACTATCTTTAGCCACTAAAACGCTCAAACAACTTTTAAAAGCTAGGTAAGAACTAAAGGAAGAACTAGGCAAAACACTGAAACATAAATATATTTTAACACAGAAACTATTTTATGAATTTGGCAATAAGTCAGGGAAAATGCTGGCTAGAGCACTACAATGCAAAAAAGCAATGAACACCATACATAAAATCACAGACCCTAACGGCAACATCTTTGTCTCCCCAGAGGATATTTCCACTCAATTCGTGCAGTGCTTCTCCAAACTGTATAATCTACCCCCCACGACCACGACCGGCCCCACCTCGAACAGACAAGAGGCCATCAAAGATTTCCTCTCGCATTATTGCTCAGTATCTCTTACTCCGGAAAACAAGATAGGTTAAGATAGTCCTATCAATACTGAGGAAACTACCTTAGCCTTGAATCAACTTAAGACGGGTAAAAGCTCAGGTCCAGACGGACTGACCGTAAGCTACTACAAAACTTTTCAAGAAACAATTATCCCATACTTCACCAAGACGTTTAACTCACTATGTTCCTCACCACAAACACACAAAGAACGATTAGAAGCACATATCACATTAATACCAAAACCTGATAAAGATGAAAAGATAGTTTCTAACTATAGACCTATCTCCCTCCTCAATGTGGACATTAAACTATACGCCAAAATACTAGCTAATCGCATACTCCCTCTCCTCCCTCATTTGGTTTCCTTTGATCAAGTAGGATTCATTCCCGGTAGAGAAGCTAGGGATAATACCCAGAAAGCAATCAACGTCCACCATTGGCTGTCAACATCTTCTAAACCAGGGTTCTTACTATCTCTAGACGCGGAGAAGGCGTTTGACAGAGTGTCTTGGGACTACATGTTCGCAACGCTGCAGACGCCAGGGATGCCCTTTATCGTGTTTATACTCACCCTGGAACCCATTCTATGCAAACTTAGGGCTAACTCCAACATCAAAGGCATAAATATTGGTAACAAAACTTTCAAAATCGTGGCCTATGCAGACGATATCCTCCTTTTTCTCTCAGACCCTTTGATCTCCTTACCCAATCTGCTCCAAGACTTTACCCTTTTCCATAACCTATCTAATCTGCAAATTAACTTCACGAAATCCAAAGCACTTAACATTTCCCTCCCGTTGAGGGTGGTCAACCAATGCAAAAATAATTTTCCTTTTGGTTGAGAACCCCAAGCTCTCACTTATTTAGGTATACATATTCCATCAAACTTGACAGAGCTATATGACAAGAATTATCTGACAATTCTAAGAAATATCCAAAAAGATCTACATAAATGGACTTTTAAACAATTCTCCTGGTTTGGACGAATTGCCATCCTAAAGATGAATATCTTACCCAGGATATTATACATATTGCAAACCGTAACAATTAAACTACCTCCATCATTCTTCGTGACTTACAATAAAATCTGCAGAAATTTCATTTGGGCCTCCAAATCCCCAAGACTAAGCTTTAACCAAATGGCTCTTCCCAAAATGATGGGCGGCTTAGGCCTTCCTGAAATCCATAAATATTACTCAGCATGCCACCTCACTAGAATAATCGACTGGCACGTCCATAATCAATCTAAAGATTGGATTTCTATTGAGGATTCTTTTGCAAAAATCCCTCTCTCACACCTACCATGGATTACAGCTCAGTCAATACCTAAAGAACGCTCAACACATCCATTAACGGGCCCCACACTTCACGTATTGAAAACAATATCCCACACGCTCAAATGACATCCCACACCAGGCCCAATGACCCCTGTTAATGATAACCCAGCTTTTCCTCCTGGCTTATCACTCTTACACCCGACTCCCGAACACACGCCGAAATCACCAAAAGCCTACCAATTTTTTCATAACGATGTTATGCTCCCTTTTTGTGCTTTAGCGTCCCATTTTCCAGAATATAGCATTCCTTTTTACAAATTTCTACAAATTAGACATCTCTTGAACAGCAACGGACCTATTACGCAATGGTATAGAGACCTAACCCACTTTGAAATTTTATGCTCCAGTACAGAACCTCAAAGACATCTAATTTCTTCGGTTTATTCGCTTTTATTTAATGCTAATGATCCCAAATCCAGTTCAATTAACCAGAGATGGGAACGGGAACTACAGATAGATTTACACTCAGACGATTGGGAACGCATTTATGAACATATTCACAAAGGCTCCGTAAACGTTTCCGCACAAGAAAATAACTACAAAATTTATTCGAGATGGTACCGCACACCAGACAAAATTCACCTCTATCAACCATCGATATCACCAATGTGCTGGAGATGTAACTCTGAAGTGGGTTCCCTAATCCATATCTGGTGGGATTGCAAACATATAAAATCATTCTGGGAGAAGATTCATGAGACCATATCTCACATTACGACATACAACTTAGATTTCACACCAGCTCAATATCTATTACATCACACATCGATTCCTCGTTCCACCTATACAAAATCTCTAATGCTCCATTTAATAAATGCTGCTAAACAATGTATACCACTATATTGGCAGAACACACTCCCACCCACAATAGCAGATTGGTTGAAACAGATAGAAAAGATATCAGAGATGGAAGACTTAATACACCAAGCTAAAGAAAACATAACAAAATACATAAAGACGTGGGCCTGTTGGATACACTTCAAAGAAACCTCAAAATATAAGGAGCTTCTCCACACCTCCTAACCACGTCCCACAAGGACTAAAGTCCTGTAACATTATTTGTAATACCCGCTCATGATACACATGATCTGCCCTTCTTACTTACCTGTACACACTACTACACACTCGACCCTCAATTATCCCCTTCTTGACATCCTGAGAATAAAATAGCTGAATACCCACGAATGGCTAACACATGGTTGCTATCCGATAATTTTTCAATCCTCACCTATAAGACCGAAGTCTGGATTCCTCTACGTCATATCCCCCCCTCCCCATCCCACCCTACCTTATTTACCACAAAATTCCCAATGCCTTGACAGATATGTCAAATATATAATCTCATACCAAACATGGAGTACAAGACTATATCTCTGAATAGATCAACAATATTAACATGACATGACTCCAAGACCACATCCCTCGCACAGCATGATCCCATTAGGGGTGCTAGGGATATGGATACGCTCCTTTAGATTTTCTTACTCCAAAACGTAGACACCCCAAGAGTTCTCTTAAGGATTCTTTAAATCGCTAAAGTTTCTTTTATTCATCTTACAATCGTTTAATCTACCATGTACATTCACTGAAAGATACATGTACTGATGGATTACCGTTACGCAATGATTAGATGTTGATTTTGAAATAATCTATTGTGAAAATCATATACCTTTTATGTTCCGATTGTATCGGTTTCCTTTTCAGTCATGGTATACTGTTTTTGCCTTGTTTTTTGACAATAAAAATTATATGAAACAATAAATAATATATGAAAAAAGTGTAGCGCTATAAATCCCATAAATCCCAAAAAGTTAATAAGTGTCGTTTAGACACAGTGAAAGTTGTATAACAAACACCTAACATCAAAAACTTAGATGTACCCTAAAGGCACAATAACTGTATACATATTAATAAGTGAACAATAAAAATGTGTGCAAATTAAATATAGTAAACTGTATACATAATATAAATAATACAATAAAGAATGGTGATGAAAAATAATAAATAAAATCAATAAAGTCCAAAAAGTCCAAATGAAGCTGACACCATTCAAAATTCAAAAAGTAAAAGTCCACCAATGTTGAGGCTTACCAAGACAAAATAATAAAAAAGGGGCCAATGTCCACCAAGATGTTTAAAGGAAAACGACCAAACAGGTAGATAGATATGTGGAAACAGCAAGGGTGAGCAGAGGAGCTGTTGGTGGTTCAAAAGCCGTCACCGAAGGTACAGGGGGCTTACCAGAGGTAAGACAAAGACAATTCCATAGCTCAGAGGTAGTTGACTTGAAAAGACTTATGTCATCCAAGTCAAAAAAAGCTTAGTGACCACCTGGTCAAGATGATGAATCTTCCTCAAATATCCTCAATGACTTCCAAATAGGGATAGCAGCTTAACCTCCACGGTTATCCATACATTATAGAAATAGGATCCCAAAAATGCCACAAATGGATATCATAACCCATGCGAGAAATTGATAGAAAAACTCACATAGTATAATACCGTAAAACTGGTTTATTTAAAATATTGCAAAAATAGACTCACATGTTAGAAAATCATCACAGGCAAAAAGGTTAAATAGCGGTAATTATGAGGGGTCCACCGCTATTTTAACTTTCAACCCATTCACCACTACTTCCATCTCCAATCTCCATACAGTGACTTGTGTAGTAAGACTCCTTTCACACTGCAGAGCCACTAAAATAGCGCTAAATCACTGGTCATTAGGGATGAGCTTCGTGTTCGAGTCGAACCCATGTCCGACTCGAACATCGGCTGTTTAATCGTATGCCGAATTGCGAACTATATGGGCCGTTCGCGCCAAATTTGTGTGGCGCGCCACGGCTCTTTATTCACTGCCAGGGTGGCTTTGGCCAATTATGGCTCAGGGGGTTTAGAACATGCCCCACACTAAATAAGTCCGCCTGCGCGGTGGCCCTGTGTAGTGTGTTCGGGCTTGAGAGAGATAGACAGGGAGAGAGACAGTGTCATTTGATTTAGGTTAGATAGATTAGGCAGGACAGGCAGTCAGTTAGCTGCACTTACAGTGTATTGTGTATATATATGCATCCCAGGTGTTGTGTGTATATATATAGATATATATAGATATATATATATACTGAATTCAGTTTAGCTAGATCCGTTCCTGTTATCTTCCTACTGACAGGCAGGCTTGTGTTGTTAAAGTATTTACAGCTACCTGAAGAATATTGCTGATGTTCTTTTGATCCTATTAGTACCACAGTCAGGCAGCTAGACTATTTACAGTTAGTGTAGTGCATCCTCCTCACAGTGTTAAGCTAAAGCTACAAGTTAGTGTAGTGCATCCTCTGAACAGTGTTCAGCTAAAGCTACAAGTTAGTTTAGTGTGACCTCTGCACAGTGTTCAGCTAAAGCTACAAGTTAGTGTAGTGCGCCCTCCTCATAGTGTTCAGCTAAAGCTACAAGTTAGTGTAGTGTGTCCTCTGAACAGTGTTCAGCTAAAGCTACAAGTTAGTTTAGTGTGACCTCTGCACAGTGTTCAGCTAAAGCTACAAGTTAGTGTAATGCGTCCTCCTCACAGTGTTTAGCTAAAGCTACAAGTTAGTGTAGTGCGTCCTCCTCACAGTGTTCAGCTAAAGCTACAAGTTAGTTTAGTGTGACCTCTGCACAGTGTTCAGCTAAAGCTACAAGTTAGTTTGGTGTATCCTCCTCACAGTGTTCAGCTAAAGCTACAAGTTAGTGTAGTGCGTCCTCTGAACAGTGTTCAGCTAAAGCTACAAGTTATACAGTGTGCTGTGGAGTTTGCTGTGCTTATTTATTTATTTACAATGTGAGTTGAACCATTGGAGTGTTATTTGAAGTGTGTGTTAATAAACTGGTTGACGTTATCACACTATTTGGAGCGCTTTTTTTCAATTCACATATGGAACGTGCTTCCGGATGGAGCCGATTCCTGATGATTTGAATCTTTATGCTGTATAGCCTTACACGCAAGTGGAGGCATTTGGAGCTGGTGAGTGAATTTTCACTGGGAGTGGGCTCACTGAACATTAAGGTGTGGTGGAAGATTTCTTGAAAGAAGATTACACCAGTGGGGTTGAGAGGACTGTTTCTTTTTTACACGATTTTAAATGAACATTATTTTGTTTCACTGGATCACGTTCACATACATATATTTTGTTCACTATTTTGTATGGGTTAATGATTTATAGTAATTTCACATTTGCGGTTTTTAACCATAGAAGGATTGTGTGCAAATGGTATTTTTGAGCAGTATTGACACTGTGTCATATTTTGTACATTTACTTTATGTTCACCAATTTTATATATATATATTTTTTGAATATATATATTTTTTTGATTGTACACTGTAATAGGTGTTCACTAGTAGAGTAATTTAGGCACTGTAAAGGGTAAAACATTTGTTTTTATGGAGCGCCACTAAATTTATATCTTCACATGTGGCTCATTCACAACAGACACGTCGTAGATTTAAATCGTATGGTAAAGCTACAAGTTCGTTTAGTGTGACATCTGCACAGTGATCAGCTAAAGCTACAAGTTAGTGTAGTGCGTCCTCCTCACAGTGTTCAGATAAAGCTACAAGTTAGTGTAGTGCATGCTCCTCACAGTGTTCAGCTTAAGCTACAAGTTAGTGTCGTGCGTTCTCTGAACAGTGTTCAGCTAAAGCTATAAGTTAGTGTAGTGCATCCTCTGAATAGTGTTCAGCTAAAGCTACAAGTTAGTGTAGTGCGTCCTCCTCACAGTGTTCAGCTAAAGCTACAAGTTAGTGTAGTGTGTCCTCCTCACAGTGTTCAGCTAAAACTACAAGTTAGTGTAGTGCATCCTCCTCACAGTGTTCAGCTAAAGCTACATATTAGTGTGGTGCGTCCCCCTCACAGTGTTCAGCTAAAGCTACAAGTTAGTGTAGTGCGTCCTCCTCACAGTGTCCAGCTAAAGCTACAAGTTAGTGTAGTGCGTCCTCCTCACAGTGTTCAGCTAAAGGTACAAGATAGTGTAGTGCGTTCTCTGAACAGTGTTCAGCTAAAGCTACAAGTTAGTTTAGTGTGATCTCTGCACAGTGTTCAGCTAAAGCTACAAGTTAGTGTAGTGCATCCTCCTCACAGTGTTCAGCTAAAGCTACAAGTTAGTGTAGTGTGTTCTCCTTACAGTGTTCAGCTAAAACTACAAGTTAGTGTAGTGCGTCCTCCTCACAGTGTTCAGCTAAAGCTACAAGTTAGTGTAGTGCGTCCTCCTCACAGTGTTCAGCTAAAGCTACAAGTTAGTGTAGTGCATCCTCCTCACAGTGTTCAGTTAAGGCTACAAGTTAGTGTAGTGCGTTCTCTGAACAGTGTTCAGCTAAAGCTACAAGTTAATTTAGTGTGACCTCTGCACAGTGATCAGCTAAAGCTACAAGTTAGTGTAGTGCATCCTCCTCACAGTGTTCAGCTAAAGCTACAATTTAGTTTAGTGTGACCTCTGCACAGTGTTCAGCTAAAGCTACAAGTTAGTGTAGTGCATCCTCTGAACAGTGTTCAGCTAAAGCTACAAGTTAGTGTCATGCACAGTGTTCAGCTAAAGCTACAAGTTAGTGTCGTGCACAGTGTTCAGCTAAAGCTACAAGTTAGTGTAGTGTTTCCTCCTCACAGTGTTCAGCTAAATCTACAAGTTAGTGTAGTGCGTCCTCCTCACAGTGTTCAGCTAAAGCTTCAAGTTAGTGTAGTGCGTCCTTCTTACAGTGTTCAGCTAAAGCTACAAGTTAGTGTAGTGCGTCCTCTGAACAGTGTTCAGCTAAAGCTACAAGTTAGTTTAGTGTTACCTCTGCACAGTGTTCAGCTAAAGCTACAAGTTAGTGTAGTGAGTCCTCTGAACAGTGTTCAGCTAAAGCTACAAGTTATTGTAGTGCGTCCTCTGAACAGTGTTCAGCTAAAGCTACAAGTTAGTGTAGTGTGTCCTCCTCACAGTGCTCAGCTAAAACTACAAGTTAGTGTAGTGTGTCCTCCTCACAGTGTTCAGCTAAAGCTACAAGTTAGTGTAGTGCGTCCTCTGAACAGTGTTCAGCTAAAGCTACAAGTTAGTGTAGTGCGTCCTCTGAACAGTGTTCAGCTAAAGCGACAATTTAGTTTAGTGTGACCTCTGTACAGTGTTCAGCTAAAGCTACAAGTTAGTGCGGTGCGTCCTCCTCACAGTGTTCAGCTAAAGCTACAAGTTAGTGTAGTGCGTCCTCTGAACAGTGTTCAGCTAAAGCTACAAGTTAGTTTAGTGTGACCTCTGCACAGTGTTTAGCTAAAGCTGCAAGTTAGTGTAGTGCATCCTCTGAACAGTGTTCAGTTAAAGCTACAAGTTAGTGTAGTGCGTCCTCTGAACAGTGATCAGCTAAAGCTACAAGTTAGTGTAGTATGTCCTCCTCACAGTGTTCAGCTAAAGCTACAAGTTAGTTTAGTGTGACCTCTGCACAGTGTTCAGCTAAAGCTACATGTTAGTGTGGTGTATCCTCCTCACAGTGTTCAGCTAAAGCTACAAGTTAGTGTAGTGCGTCCTCTGAACAGTGTTCAGCTAAAGCTACAAGTTAGTTTAGTGTGACCTCTGCACAGTGATCAGCTAAAGCTACAAGTTAGTGTAGTGCGTCCTCTGAACAGTGTTCAGCTAAAGCTACAAGTTAGTGTAGTGCGTCCTCCTCACAGTGTTCAGCTAAAGCTACAAGTTAGTGTAGTGCGTCCTCCTCAAAGTGTTCAGCTAAAACTACAAGTTAGTGTAGTGTAGGGATGAGCCGAACACCCCCCGGTTCGGTTCGCACCAGAACCCGCGAACGGACCGCAAGTTCGCACGAACGTTAGAACCCCATTGACGTCTATGGGACTCGAACGTTCGAAATCAAAAGTGCTAATTTTAAAGGCTAATTTGCATGGTATTGTCCTAAAAAGGGTGTGGGGACCCGGGTCCTACCCTAGGGGACATGTATCAATGCAAAAAAAACTTTTAAAAACGGCCGTTTTTTCGGGAGCAGTGATTTTAATGATGCTTAAAGTAAAAAAAAAAAAAGTGAAATATTCCTTTAAATATCGTACCTGGGGGGTGTCTATAGTATGCCATGTAAAGTGACTCGTGTTTCCCATGTTTAGAACAGTCCCTGCACCAAATGTCATTTTTAAAGGAAAAAATCTCATTTAAAACTGCTTGCGGGTTTAATGTCATGTCGGGTCATGGCAATATGGATGAAAATCAGTGAGACAAACGGCATGGGTACCCCCCAGTCCATTACCAGGCCCTTTGGGTCTTGTATGGATATTAAGGGGAACCCCGCACCCAAATTAAAATAAGGAAAGGTCCCTATATACTCTGAACAGCAGTATACAGGCGGTGCAAACAAGACAGGGACTGTAGGTTTGTCGTTAAGTAGAATCTGTTTGTAATTTTGAACATTTTTAACGTGTTTAGCTCCAGCCAAAAAATCTTTTCTAAGCTTTTTGGAAAACATAGGGAAGGGTTATCACCCCTGTGACATTTGTTTTGCGTCTTTCCTCCTCTTCAGAAGATTTCACCTCACTTTTTTGTCCCAATGAAAAATGTTTTTTGAAAATTTGGGTTTTTTTGTGGAACAAGGATTGGAAAGCATCAGTGGAAAGGAGAAATTGTTTTCCCATATTAACTCTTACATGAGAGAATTTCCCTTCCTAGGGGTAGATTTCATCTCACTTCCTGTTGTCTCCTTCCGTTTGCAAGTAGGAGTCGTTTGTAAGTTAGATGTTTGAAAGTAGGGTCCTGCCCTATATACTCAGCAGAAATTTGGGCCTTAGGTGTTGCTGTGGCCAAAACACTGTAAGCCCTCACAGGGCCCTGCTGTGAAATATTAGATCAAGAATTGTAATTACATGCCCCTATTGAACAGGAGCTGAAAAATTAGGCCTTAGGCACTGGTGCTGGTGCCACAACACTGCAACCCCTCACAGACACTCTAGTTGGAACGCAGGAACGAGCCCTGCTGCAAAGTATTGCATCAAAAATTGTAATTACACGCCCCTGTTAGACAGGGGCAGAAAAATTGGACCTTAGGCACTGGTGCTGGTGCCACAACACTGCAACCCCTCACAGACACTCTAGTTGGAATGCAGGAACGAGCCCTGCTGCAAAGTATTACATCAAAAATTGTAATTACACGCCCCTGTTAAACAGGGGCTGAAAAATTGTGCCTTAGGCACTGGTGGTGGCGCCCAGAACCAAAAATGTTCTTACAAGCTATCAGCGTGATGATTGAGGAGGAAGAGGATAATTACTCAGGGATAGTCACTCAGCATCAGCATAGGCAGTCTTTGAAGGGATCTGAAAAAAATTATTCAGTTACATCAGCATCAGGTGCTTGGTAGCTGGTGGTGATCCAAGACTGATTCATTTTTATGAAGGTCAGCCGATCGACCGAGTCAGTGGACAGACGCACCCTGTGATCGGTTACCACGCCTCCAGCAGCACTGAATGTGCATTCCGAAAGAACGCTGGATGCAGGACAGGCCAGTAGCTCAATTGCATACTGTGCAAGCTCTGGCCAGTGATCCATCCTCAAGACCCAGTAACCCAGAGGATTTTCGGTGGGAAAGGTGTCCAAGTCTGATCTTGCCCCTAGGTATTCCTGCACCATGTAAAACAGACGCTGGCGATGGTTGCTGGAACCGATCATACCTTGGGGCTGCGGACCAAAAAATTGTCTGAACGCATCGGTCAGACGGCCACCTTCTCCACCGCTCCTTCTTTGACTGACCGAAGCCTCAGCAACATGTTGTCCAGAAACAGGAGTTTGTAACCTCCCAGTCTCTGGGAACGCGTTGCACAGACCTTTCTGCAAGGCCTCCCGAAGATGTTTCATCCTCTGCTCCCTCTGCGATGGCAAGATAAGGTCCGCAACCTTACCCTTGTAACGTGGATCAAGGAGGGTTGCCAGCCAGTATTGGTCCTTCTCCTTGATACCACGAATACGAGGATCCTTACGCAGGCTTTGCAGGATCAGGGAGGCCATGCAGCGTAGGTTTGCTGAGGCATTCGGTCCGGAGTCCTCTGGGTCACTAAGGACAACAACGTCCGCAGCCACCTCCTCCCAGCCACGTACAAGTCCATGTGTTCCTTGGGACTGATCCCTTAAAGACTGCTGATGCTGAGTGCCAGGCTCCACCTCCATACTGACACAATCTTCCTCCTCCTCCTCCTCCTCCTCCTCGTCCTCTTCCTGTGTGATCGGCGGGCACGCAGGAACACTGTCTGGATAAAGGGGGCCTTGAGAGCTAAGGAAGTCCTCCTCTTCCTGCCTCTGTTCTGCCTCAAGTGCCCTGTCCATTATTCCACGCAGCGTGTGCTCCAACAGGTGGACAAGGGGGACAGTGTCACTGATGCATGCACTGTCAGTGCTCACCATCCTCGTGGCCTCCTCGAATGGTGACAGGACAGTGCATGCATCCCTGATCATGGCCCACTGGCGTGGGGAAAAAAAACCAAGGTCCCCTGACCCTGTCCTGGTGCCATAGTCGCACAGGTACTCATTGATGGCCCTCTGCTGCGTGTGCAGCCGCTGCAGCATGGCCAATGTCGAGTTCCACCTGGTGGGCATGTCACAGATTAGGCGGTTCTTGGGCAGGTTAAACTCCTTTTGGAGGTCCGTCAGCCGAGCACTGGCATTATATGACCGGCGGAAATGCACACAGACTTTCCTGGCCTGCCTCAGGACATCCTGTAAGCCCGGGTACCTGCCCAAGAACCGCTGCATCCCCAAGTTAAGGACGTGAGCCAAACAGGGCACATGGGTCAGTTGTCCCTGTCGGAGGGCAGAGAGGAGGTTGGTGCCATTGTCGCAAACCACCATTCCTGCCTTAAGTTGGCGTGGCGTCAACCACCTCTGAACCTGCCCCTGCAGAGCTGACAGAACCTCTGCCCCAGTGTGGCTCCTGTCCCCCAAGCACACCAGCTCAAGCACCGCATGGCATCTTTTGGCCTGCGTACTTGCGTAGCCCCTTGAACGCCTACGGAGCACCGCTGGTTCCGAGGAAGAGGCCATGGAGGAAGAAGAAGAGGAGGGGGTGGAGGAGAGAGGTGTGTCACAATCAGCATTTTGGAGGCGTGGTGGCGGAACAACCTCCAACACTACTGCACCTTGTCCTGCATCCTTCCCAGCTGCCAGCAGAGTCACCCAATGCGCCGTGAAACTTAAGTAACGTCCCTGTCCATGCCTGCTGGACCATGAGTCAGCGGTAATATGCACCTTACCGCTGACCGCCCTGTCCAGCGAGGCATGGACATTGCCTTCCACATGCCGGTAGAGAGCCGGAATCGCCTTCCGTGAGAAAAAGTGGCGTTTGGGTACCTGCCACTGAGGAACCGCACATTCCACAAACTCACGGAAGGGGGCAGAGTCTACCAACTGAAAAGGCAGCAGTTGAAGTGCTAGCAATTTTGCCAAGCTAGCATTCAACCGCTGGGCATGTGGATGGCTGGGAGCAAACTTCTTTCGGCGGTGCAGCAGCTGGGGCAGTCTGACGTCGGTGTACCAAAAGCAGATTGCCCACAAGTACTTGGCTGTGACACACCTAATTCTACACCTTCATTCCTCTCACTGCAGGTCTCAGAGAGGACTGAAGGTCTAGTGGGGTAGGAAATCTCAGCTGATGAGGAGCAAGGAGAGATCCTCTTCGTTCTTTGGTGTGGGTCTTTTAGATATGCTTGCCAAACGAACTGCATGGCAGGTCAACATATGTCTGGTCAAGCATGTGGTACCCAAGCGGGAGATGTTTTGGCCACGCGAGATACGCTTGAGACATATGTTGCAAATAGCAGCGGTGCGATCTGATGCACTCGTCTCAAAAAAGGCCCACACCAAAGAACTTTTTGAATAATGCGCAGAGACTGCAGCGCCCTGCACATGTGGAGCTTTGGGGTGTGATGCAGTCAATGTGCTGCCCTTAGGCTGGCCCCTGGAGGGCATCCTGCCTCGTTGGTGATGTGCCGCCTCCTCCTCCTTCTCCTCCTCCTCTCTCCTATCAGGCACCCACGTTGAGTCAGTGACCTCATCATCCCCTCCCTCCTCATCACTGGAGCAAACCTGGCAGTATGCTGCAGCAGGGGGAGCATGACTGCCAGATTGCTGTCCTTCTTGGGCACCCCCTCTGTCCGTGCTCATGTTACTGCCTTCATCGAGCTCAGTATCATCATCAGAGCCTTCCAAACACTGGGCATCCTCCTGGAGCATGTACCCAACACTGTGGTCAAACAGTTCGAGGGAATCCTCAGGAGGACATGGTGGAGCTAGGGAAGGAGTCACTGATGACATTGAGCTGAGGGAAGAGGCCGCTGCTTTGCCAGACAAAGCACCCTGGGCATGGGTGAGAGAGGATGAGGAGGATGAGGACGGCTTGGTCATCCACTCGACCAAGTTTTCTGCATGTTGCGGCTCAACACGGCCAGCTGCCGAAAAAAAGGCCAAGCGTGTCCCATGGCCACGGGCTGATGAGGATGCACCGTCTCCACGACCAGCACTAGACACAGAGCCTGCTTGCCCTCTCTTATTGGCTTGTGACTGTCTGCCTCTCCTTCTTGGCCTTCCAGACATACTAATGGCCTGTAGCTGCACTAAGCTGGGATAGAACACCTGTAATTTTCTTCAGGTAGCTTTATATACTGTAACCAGACAAGCCTGCCTGTCAGTAGGAAGATAACAGGAACGGATCTAGCTGAACACTGTGAGCAGGACGCACTGCACTAAATGTAAATAGCAGGAACGGATCTAGCTGGACACTGTGAGCAGGACGCACTGCACTAAATGTAAATAGCAGGAACAGATCTAGCTGAACACTGTGAGCAGGACGCACTGACTGCACTAAATGTAAATAGCAGGAACGGATCTAGCTGAACACTGTGAGCAGGACGCACTGCACTAAATGTAAATAGCAGGAACGGATCTAGCTGAACACTGTGAGCAGGACGCACTGACTGCACTAAATGTAAATAGCAGGAACAGATCTAGCTGAACACTGTGAGCAGGACGCACTGCACTAAATGTAAATAGCAGGAACGGATCTAGCTGAACACTGTGAGCAGGACGCACTGACTGCACTAAATGTAAATAGCAGGAACGGATCTAGCTGAACACTGTGAGCAGGACGCACTGACTGCACTAAATGTAAATAGCAGGAACGGATTTAGCTGAACACTGTGAGCAGGACGCACTGACTGCACTAAATGTAAATAGCAGGAACGGATCTAGCTGAACACTGTGAGCAGGACGCACTGCACTAAATGTAAATAGCAGGAACAGATCTAGCTGAACACTGTGAGCAGGACGCACTGCACTAAATGTAAATAGCAGGAACAGATCTAGCTGAACACTGTGAGCAGGACGCACTGACTGCACTAAATGTAAATAGCAGGAACAGATCTAGCTGAACACTGTGAGCAGGACGCACTGACTGCACTAAATGTAAATAGCAGGAACGGATCTAGCTGAACACTGTGAGCAGGACGCACTGACTGCACTAAATGTAAATAGCAGGAACGGATCTAGCTGAACACTGTGAGCAGGACGCACTGCACTAAATGTAAATAGCAGGAACAGATCTAGCTGAACACTGTGAGCAGGACGCACTGCACTAAATGTAAATAGCAGGAACGGATCTAGCTGAACACTGTGAGCAGGACGCACTGCACTAAATGTAAATAGCAGGAACAGATCTAGCTGAACACTGTGAGCAGGACGCACTGCACTAAATGTAAATAGCAGGAACAGATCTAGCTGAACACTGTGAGCAGGACGCACTGCACTAAATGTAAATAGCAGGAACGGATCTAGCTGAACACTGTGAGCAGGACGCACTGACTGCACTAAATGTAAATAGCAGGAACAGATCTAGCTGAACACTGTGAGCAGGACGCACTGACTGCACTAAATGTAAATAGCAGGAACGGATCTAGCTGAACACTGTGAGCAGGACGCACTGACTGCACTAAATGTAAATAGCAGGAACGGATCTAGCTGAACACTGTGAGCAGGACGCACTGACTGCACTAAATGTAAATAGCAGGAACGGATCTAGCTGAACACTGTGAGCAGGACGCACTGCACTAAATGTAAATAGCAGGAACAGATCTAGCTGAACACTGTGAGCAGGACGCACTGCACTAAATGTAAATAGCAGGAACAGATCTAGCTGAACACTGTGAGCAGGACGCACTGCACTAAATGTAAATAGCAGGAACAGATCTAGCTGAACACTGTGAGCAGGACGCACTGACTGCACTAAATGTAAATAGCAGGAACGGATCTAGCTGAACACTGTGAGCAGGACGCACTGCACTAAATGTAAATAGCAGGAACGGATCTAGCTGAACACTGTGAGCAGGACGCACTGACTGCACTAAATGTAAATAGCAGGAACAGATCTAGCTGAACACTGTGAGCAGGACGCACTGCACTAAATGTAAATAGCAGGAACGGATCTAGCTGAACACTGTGAGCAGGACGCACTGACTGCACTAAATGTAAATAGCAGGAACGGATCTAGCTGAACACTGTGAGCAGGACGCACTGCACTAAATGTAAATAGCAGGAACAGATCTAGCCTAATCTAGCTAACTCAAATCAAATGACACTGTCTGTCTCTCTCTCTATCAGCACACCGGAACACACTACACAGGGCCGCCGTGCAGGCGGCCTTATATAGTGTGGGGCGTGTACTAAATCCCCTGAGCCATAATTGGCCAAAGCCACCCTGGCTTTGGCCAATTACAGCTCTCTCTACTGACGGCGCTGTGATTGGCCAAGCATGCGGGTCATAGTGCATGCTTGGCCAATCATCAGCCAGCAATGCACTGCGATGCCGCAGTGAATTATGGGCTGTGACGCGCCACACGAATTTGGCGCGAACGGCCCATAACGTTCGCAATTCGACGGACGGTCGAACAGCCGATGTTCGAGTCGAACATGGGTTCGACTCGAACACGAAGCTCATCCCTAGTGTAGTGCATCCTCCTCACAGTGTTCAGTTAAAGCTACAAGTTAGTGTAGTGCGTTCTCTGAACAGTGTTCAGCTAAAGCTACAAGTTAATTTAGTGTGACCTCTGCACAGTGATCAGCTAAAGCTACAAGTTAGTGTAGTGCATCCTCCTCACAGTGTTCAGCTAAAGCTACAATTTAGTTTAGTGTGACCTCTGCACAGTGTTCAGCTAAAGCTACAAGTTAGTGTAGTGCATCCTCTGAACAGTGTTCAGCTAAAGCTACAAGTTAGTGTCATGCACAGTGTTTAGCTAAAGCTACAAGTTAGTGTCGTGCACAGTGTTCAGCTAAAGCTACAAGTTAGTGTAGTGTTTCCTCCTCACAGTGTTCAGCTAAATCTACAAGTTAGTGTAGTGCGTCCTCCTCACAGTGTTCAGCTAAAGCTACAAGTTAGTGTAGTGCGTCCTTCTTACAGTGTTCAGCTAAAGCTACAAGTTAGTGTAGTGCGTCCTCTGAACAGTGTTCAGCTAAAGCTACAAGTTAGTTTAGTGTTACCTCTGCACAGTGTTCAGCTAAAGCTACAAGTTAGTGTAGTGAGTCCTCTGAACAGTGTTCAGCTAAAGCTACAAGTTAGTGTAGTGCGTCCTCTGAACAGTGTTCAGCTAAAGCTACAAGTTAGTGTAGTGTGTCCTCCTCACAGTGCTCAGCTAAAACTACAAGTTAGTGTAGTGTGTCCTCCTCACAGTGTTCAGCTAAAGCTACAAGTTAGTGTAGTGCGTCCTCTGAACAGTGTTCAGCTAAAGCTACAAGTTAGTGTAGTGTGTCCTCTGAACAGTGTTCAGCTAAAGCGACAATTTAGTTTAGTGTGACCTCTGCACAGTGTTCAGCTAAAGCTACAAGTTAGTGCGGTGCGTCCTCCTCACAGTGTTCAGCTAAAGCTACAGGTTAGTGTAGTGCGTCCTCTGAACAGTGTTCAGCTAAAGCTACAAGTTAGTTTAGTGTGACCTCTGCACAGTGTTTAGCTAAAGCTGCAAGTTAGTGTAGTGCATCCTCTGAACAGTGTTCAGTTAAAGCTACAAGTTAGTGTAGTGCGTCCTCTGAACAGTGATCAGCTAAAGCTACAAGTTAGTGTAGTATGTCCTCCTCACAGTGTTCAGCTAAAGCTACAAGTTAGTTTAGTGTGACCTCTGCACAGTGTTCAGCTAAAGCTACATGTTAGTGTGGTGTATCCTCCTCACAGTGTTCAGCTAAAGCTACAAGTTAGTGTAGTGCGTCCTCTGAACAGTGTTCAGCTAAAGCTACAAGTTAGTTTAGTGTGACCTCTGCACAGTGATCAGCTAAAGCTACAAGTTAGTGTAGTGCGTCCTCTGAACAGTGTTCAGCTAAAGCTACAAGTTAGTGTAGTGCGTCCTCCTCACAGTGTTCAGCTAAAGCTACAAGTTAGTGTAGTGCGTCCTCCTCAAAGTGTTCAGCTAAAACTACAAGTTAGTGTAGTGCATCCTCCTCACAGTGTTCAGCTAAAGCTACAAGTTAGTGTAGTGCGTCTTCCTCACAGTCTTCAGCTAAAGCTACAAGTTAGTGTAGTGCGTCCTCTAAACAGTGTTCAGCTAAAGCTACAAGTTATTTTAGTGTGACCTCTGCATAGTGTTCAGCTAAAGCTACAAGTTAGTGTAGTGCGTCCTCCTCACAGTGTTCAGCTAGAGCTACAAGTTAGTGTAGTGCGTTCTCTAAACAGTGATCAGCTAAAGCTACAAGTTAGTGTAGTGCGTCCTCCTCACAGTGTTCAGCTAATGCTACAAGTTAGTGTAGTGCGTCCTCCTCACAGTGTTCAGCTAAAGCTACAAGTTTGTGTAGTGCGTCCTCTGAACAGTGTTCAGCTAAAGCTACAAGTTAGTTTAGTGTGACCTCTGCACAGTGTTCAGCTAAAGCTACAAGTTAGTGTGGTGCGTCCTCCTTACAGTGTTCAGCTAAAGCTGCAAGTTAGTGTACTATGTCCTCTGAACAGTGTTCAGCTAAAGCTACAAGTTAATTTAGTGTGACCTCTGCACAATGTTCAGCTAAAGCTACAAGTTAGTGTAGTGCGTCCTCCTCACAGTGTTCAGCTGAAGCTACAAGCTAGTTTAGTGTGACCTCTGCACAGTGTTCAGCTAAAGCTACAAGTTAGTGTGGTGCGTCCTCCTGACAGTGTTCAGCTAAAGCTACAAATTAGTTTAGTGTGACCTCTGCACAGTGTTCAGCTAAAGCTACAAGTTAGTGTAGTGCATCCTCCTCACAGGGTTTAGCTAAAGCTGCAAGTTAGTGTAGTGCGTCGTCCTCACAGTGTTCAGCTAAAGCTACAAGTTAGTTTAGTGTGACCTCTGCACAGTGTTCAGCTAAAGCTACAAGTTAGTGTAGTGCGTCCTCCTCACAGTGTTCAGCTAGAGCTACAAGTTAGTGTAGTGCGTTCTCTAAACAGTGATCAGCTAAAGCTACAAGTTAGTGTAGTGCGTCCTCCTCACAGTGTTCAGCTAATGCTACAAGTTAGTGTAGTGCGTCCTCCTCACAGTGTTCAGCTAAAGCTACAAGTTTGTGTATTGCGTCCTCTGAACAGTGTTCAGCTAAAGCTACAAGTTAGTTTAGTGTGACCTCTGCACAGTGTTCAGCTAAAGCTACAAGTTAGTGTGGTGCGTCCTCCTTACAGTGTTCAGCTAAAGCTGCAAGTTAGTGTAGTATGTCCTCTGAACAGTGTTCAGCTAAAGCTACAAGTTAATTTAGTGTGACCTCTGCACAATGTTCAGCTAAAGCTACAAGTTAGTGTAGTGCGTCCTCCTCACAGTGTTCAGCTGAAGCTACAAGCTAGTTTAGTGTGACCTCTGCACAGTGTTCAGCTAAAGCTACAAGTTAGTGTGGTGCGTCCTCCTGACAGTGTTCAGCTAAAGCTACAAATTAGTTTAGTGTGACCTCTGCACAGTGTTCAGCTAAAGCTACAAGTTAGTGTAGTGCATCCTCCTCACAGGGTTTAGCTAAAGCTGCAAGTTAGTGTAGTGCGTCGTCCTCACAGTGTTCAGCTAAAGCTACAAGTTAGTTTAGTGTGACCTCTGCACAGTGTTCAGCTAAAGCTACAAGTTAGTGTAGTGCATCCTCTGAACAGTGTTCAGCTAAAGCTACAGGTCAGTGTCGTGCACAGTGTTCAGCTAAAGCTTCAAGTTAGTGTAGTGCGTCCTCCTCACAGTGTTCAGCTAAAGCTACAAGTTAGTGTAGTGTGCCCTCCTCACAGTGTTCAACTAAAGCTACAAGTTAGTGTAGTGCGTCCTCCTCACAGTGTTCAGCTAAAGCTCCAAGTTAGTGTAGTGCGTCCTCCTCACAGTGTTCAGCTAAAGCTACAAGTTATTTTAGTGTGACCTCTGCATAGTATTCAGCTAAAGCTACAAGTTAGTGTAGTGCGTCCTCCTCACAGTGTTCAGCTAATGCTACAAGTTAGTGTAGTGCGTCCTCCTCACAGTGTTCAGCTAAAGCTACAAGTTAGTGTAGTGCGTCCTCTGAACAGTGTTCAGCTAAAGCTACAAGTTAGTTTAATGTGACCTCTGCACAGTGTTCAGCTAAAGCTACAAGTTAGTGTGGTGCATCCTCCTTACAGTGTTCAGCTAAAGCTGCAAGTTAGTGTAGTATGTCCTCTGAACAGTGTTCAGCTAAAGCTACAAGTTAGTGTAGTGCGTCCTCCTCACAGTGTTCAGCTAAAGCTACAAGTTAGTGTAGTGCGTCCTCCTCACAGTGTTCAGCTAAAGCTACAAGTTAGTGTAGTGCGTCCTCCTCACAGTGTTCAGCTAAAGCTACAAGTTAGTTTAATGTGACCTCTGCACAGTGTTCAGCTAAAGCTACAAGTTAGTGTGGTGCGTCCTCCTTACAGTGTTCAGCTAAAGCTGCAAGTTAGTGTAGTATGTCCTCTGAACAGTGTTCAGCTAAAGCTACAAGTTAATTTAGTGTGACCTCTGCACAATGTTCAGCTAAAGCTACAAGTTAGTGTAGTGCGTCCTCCTCACAGTGTTCAGCTAAAGCTACAAGTTAGTTTAGTGTGACCTCTGCACAGTGTTCAGCTAAAGCTACAAGTTAGTGTGGTGCGTCCTCCTGACAGTGTTCAGCTAAAGCTACAAGTTAGTTTAGTGTGACCTCTGCACAGTGTTCAGCCAAAGCTACAAGTTAGTGTAATGCATCCTCCTCACAGTGTTTAGCTAAAGCTGCAAGTTAGTGTAGTGCGTCGTCCTCACAGTGTTCAGCTAAAGCTACAAGTTAGTTTAGTGTGACCTCTGCACAGTGTTCAGATAAAGCTACAAGTTAGTGTAGTGCATCCTCTGAACAGTTTTCAGCTAAAGCTACAAGTCAGTGTCGTGCACAGTGTTCAGCTAAAGCTACAAGTTAGTGTAGTGAGTCCTCCTCACAGTGTTCAGCTAAAGCTACAAGTTAGTGTAGTGTGCCCTCCTCACAGTGTTCAACTAAAGCTACATGTTAGTGTAGTGCGTCCTCCTCACAAGGTTCAGCTAAAGCTACAAGTTAGTGTAGTGCGTCCTCCTCACAGTGTTCAGCTAAAGCTACAAGTTAGTGTAGTGCGTCCTCTGAACAGTGTTCAGCTAAAGCTACAAGTTAGTTTAGTGTGACCTCTGCACAGTGTTCAGCTAAAGCTACACTTAGTGTAGTGCATCCTCTGAACAGTGTTCAGCTAAAGCTACAGGTCAGTGTCGTGCACAGTGTTCAGCTAAAGCTACAAGTTAGTGTAGTGCGTCCTCCTCACAGTGTTCAGCTAAAGCTACAAGTTAGTGTAGTGTGCCCTCCTCACAGTGTTCAACTAAAGCTACAAGTTAGTGTAGTGCGTCCTCCTCACAGTGTTCAGCTAAAGCTCAAAGTTAGTGTAGTGCGTCCTCCTCACAGTGTTCAGCTAAAGCTACAAGTTATTTTAGTGTGACCTCTGCATAGTATTCAGCTAAAGCTACAAGTTAGTGTAGTGCGTCCTCCTCACAGTGTTCAGCTAAAGCTACAAGTTAGTGTAGTGCGTCCTCTGAACAGTGTTCAGCTAAAGCTACAAGTTAGTTTAATGTGACCTCTGCACAGTGTTCAGCTAAAGCTACAAGTTAGTGTGGTGCATCCTCCTTACAGTGTTCAGCTAAAGCTGCAAGTTAGTGTAGTATGTCCTCTGAACAGTGTTCAGCTAAAGCTACAAGTTAGTGTAGTGCGTTCTCTAAACAGTGTTCAGCTAAAGCTACAAGTTAGTGTAGTGCGTCCTCCTCACAGTGTTCAGCTAAAGCTACAAGTTAGTGTAGTGCGTCCTCCTCACAGTGTTCAGCTAAAGCTACAAGTTAGTGTAGTGCGTCCTCTGAACAGTGTTCAGCTAAAGCTACAAGTTAGTTTAATGTGACCTCTGCACAGTGTTCAGCTAAAGCTACAAGTTAGTGTGGTGCGTCCTCCTTACAGTGTTCAGCTAAAGCTGCAAGTTAGTGTAGTATGTCCTCTGAACAGTGTTCAGCTAAAGCTACAAGTTAATTTAGTGTGACCTCTGCACAATGTTCAGCTAAAGCTACAAGTTAGTGTAGTGCGTCCTCCTCACTGTGTTCAGCTAAAGCTACAAGTTAGTTTAGTGTGACCTCTGCACAGTGTTCAGCTAAAGCTACAAGTTAGTGTGGTGCGTCCTCCTGACAGTGTTCAGCTAAAACTACAAGTTAGTTTAGTGTGACCTCTGCACAGTGTTCAGCCAAAGCTACAAGTTAGTGTAATGCATCCTCCTCACAGTGTTTAGCTAAAGCTGCAAGTTAGTGTAGTGCGTCGTCCTCACAGTGTTCAGCTAAAGCTACAAGTTAGTTTAGTGTGACCTCTGCACAGTGTTCAGATAAAGCTATAAGTTAGTGTAGTGCATCCTCTGAACAGTTTTCAGCTAAAGCTACAAGTCAGTGTCGTGCACAGTGTTCAGCTAAAGCTACAAGTTAGTGTAGTGAGTCCTCCTCACAGTGTTCAGCTAAAGCTACAAGTTAGTGTAGTGTGCCCTCCTCACAGTGTTCAACTAAAGCTACATGTTAGTGTAGTGCGTCCTCCTCACAGTGTTCAGCTAAAGCTACAAGTTAGTGTAGTGCGTCCTCCTCACAGTGTTCAGCTAAAGCTACAAGTTAGTGTAGTGCGTCCTCTGAACAGTGTTCAGCTAAAGCTACAAGTTAGTTTAGTGTGACCTCTGCACAGTGTTCAGCTAAAGCTACACTTAGTGTAGTGCATCCTCTGAACAGTGTTCAGCTAAAGCTACAGGTCAGTGTCGTGCACAGTGTTCAGCTAAAGCTACAAGTTAGTGTAGTGCGTCCTCCTCACAGTGTTCAGCTAAAGCTACAAGTTAGTGTAGTGTGCCCTCCTCACAGTGTTCAACTAAAGCTACAAGTTAGTGTAGTACGTCCTCCTCACAGTGTTCAGCTAAAGCTCAAAGTTAGTGTAGTGCGTCCTCCTCACAGTGTTCAGCTAAAGCTACAAGTTATTTTAGTGTGACCTCTGCATAGTATTCAGCTAAAGCTACAAGTTAGTGTAGTGCGTCCTCCTCACAGTGTTCAGCTAAAGCTACAAGTTAGTGTAGTGCGTTCTCTAAACAGTGTTCAGCTAAAGCTACAAGTTAGTGTAGTGCGTCCTCTTCACAGTGTTCAGCTAAAGCTACAAGTTAGTGTAGTGCGTCCTCCTCACAGTGTTCAGCTAAAGCTACAAGTTAGTGTAGTGCGTACTCTGAACAGTGTTCAGCTAAAGCTACAAGTTAGTTTAATGTGACCTCTGCACAGTGTTCAGCTAAAGCTACAAGTTAGTGTGGTGCGTCCTCCTTACAGTGTTCAGCTAAAGCTGCAAGTTAGTGTAGTATGTCCTCTGAACAGTGTTCAGCTAAAGCTACAAGTTAATTTAGTGTGACCTCTGCACAATGTTCAGCTAAAGCTACAAGTTAGTGTAGTGCGTCCTCCTCACAGTGTTCAGCTAAAGCTACAAGTTAGTTTAGTGTGACCTCTGCACAGTGTTCAGCTAAAGCTACAAGTTAGTGTGGTGCGTCCTCCTGACAGTGTTCAGCTAAAGCTACAAGTTAGTTTAGTGTGACCTCTGCACAGTGTTCAGCCAAAGCTACAAGTTAGTGTAATGCATCCTCCTCACAGTGTTTAGCTAAAGCTGCAAGTTAGTGTAGTGCGTCGTCCTCACAGTGTTTAGCTAAAGCTACAAGTTAGTGTAGTGCGTCCTCCTCACAGTGTTCAGCTAAAGCTACAAGTTAGTGTAGTGCGTCCTCTGAACAGTGTTCAGCTAAAGCTACAAGTTAGTTTAATGTGACCTCTGCACAGTGTTCAACTAAAGCTACAAGTTAGTGTGGTGCGTCCTCCTTACAGTGTTCAGCTAAAGCCGCAAGTTGGTGTAGTATGTCCTCTGAACAGTGTTCAGCTAAAGCTACAAGTTAATTTAGTGTGACCTCTGCACAATGTTCAGCTAAAGCTACAAGTTAGTGTAGTGCATCCTCCTCACAGTGTTCAGCTAAAGCTACAAGTTAGTTTAGTGTGACCTCTGCACAGTGTTCAGCGAGAGCTACAAGTTAGTGTGGTGCGTCCTCCTGACAGTGTTCAGCTAAAGCTACAAGTTAGTGTAATGCATCCTCCTCACAGTGTTTAGCTAAAGCTGCAAGTTAGTGTAGTGCGTCGTCCTCACAGTGTTCAGCTAAAGCTACAAGTTAGTTTAGTGTGACCTCTGCACAGTGTTCAGATAAAGCTACAAGTTAGTGTAGTGCATCCTCTAAACAGTTTTCAGCTAAAGCTACAAGTCAGTGTCGTGCACAGTGTTCAGCTAAAGCTACAAGTTAGTGTAGTGAGTCCTCCTCACAGTGTTCAGCTAAAGCTACAAGTTAGTGTAGTGTGCCCTCCTCACAGTGTTCAACTAAAGCTACATGTTAGTGTAGTGCGTCCTCCTCTCAGTGTTCAGGTAAAGCTACAAGTTAGTGTAGTGCGTCCTCCTCACAGTGTTCAGCTAAAGCTACAAGTTAGTGTAGTGCGTCCTCTGAACAGTGTTCAGCTAAAGCTACAAGTTAGTTTAGTGTGACCTCTGCACAGTGTTCAGCTAAAGCTACATTTAGTGTAGTGCATCCTCTGAACAGTGTTCAGCTAAAGCTACAGGTCAGTGTCGTGCACAGTGTTCAGCTAAAGCTACAAGTTAGTGTAGTGCGTCCTCCTCACAGTGTTCAGCTAAAGCTACAAGGTAGTGTAGTGTGCCCTCCTCACAGTGTTCAACTAAAGCTACAAGTTAGTGTAGTGCGTCCTCCTCACAGTGTTCAGCTAAAGCTCAAAGTTAGTGTAGTGCGTCCTCCTCACAGTGTTCAGCTAAAGCTACAAGTTATTTTAGTGTGACCTCTGCATAGTATTCAGCTAAAGCTACAAGTTAGTGTAGTGCGTCCTCCTCACAGTGTTCAGCTAAAGCTACAAGTTAGTGTAGTGTGTTCTCTAAACAGTGTTCAGCTAAAGCTACAAGTTAGTGTAGTGCGTCCTCTTCACAGTGTTCAGCTAAAGCTACAAGTTAGTGTAGTGCGTCCTCCTCACAGTGTTCAGCTAAAGCTACAAGTTAGTGTAGTGCGTCCTCTGAACAGTGTTCAGCTAAAGCTACAAGTTAGTTTAATGTGACCTCTGCACAGTGTTCAGCTAAAGCTACAAGTTAGTGTGGTGCGTCCTCCTTACAGTGTTCAGCTAAAGCTGCAAGTTAGTGTAGTATGTCCTCTGAACAGTGTTTAGCTAAAGCTACAAGTTAGTGTAGTGCGTTCTCTAAACAGTGTTCAGCTAAAGCTACAAGTTAGTGTAGTGCGTCCTCCTCACAGTGTTTAGCTAAAGCTACAAGTTAGTGTAGTGCGTCCTCTGAACAGTGTTCAGCTAAAGCTACAAGTTAGTTTAATGTGACCTCTGCACAGTGTTCAGCTAAAGCTACAAGTTAGTGTGGTGCGTCCTCCTTACAGTGTTCAGCTAAAGCTCAAGTTAGTGTAGTGTGTTCTCCTCACAGTGTTCAGCTAAAACTACAAGTTAGTGTAGTGCGTCCTCCTCACAGTGTTCAGCTAAAGCTACAAGTTAGTGTAGTGTGCCCTCCTCACAGTGTTCAACTAAAGCTACAAGTTAGTGTAGTGCGTCCTCCTCACAGTGTTCAGCTAAAGCTCCAAGTTAGTGTAGTGTGCACTCCTCACAGTGTTCAGCTAAAGCTACAAGGTAGTGCAGTGCGTCCTCCTCACAGTGTTCAGCTAAAGCTACAAGTTAGTGTAGTGCGTCCTCCTCAAAGTGTTCAGCTAAAACTACAAGTTAGTGTAGTGCATCCTCCTCACAGTGTTCAGCTAAAGCTACAAGTTAGTGTAGTGCGTCCTCCTCACAGTCTTTAGCTAAAGCTACAAGTTAGTGTAGTGCGTCCTCCTCACAGTCTTCAGCTAAAGCTACAAGTTAGTGTAGTGTGTCCTCTAAACAGTGTTCAGCTAAAGCTACAAGTTATTTTAGTGTGACCTCTGCATAGTGTTCAGCTAAAGCTACAAGTTAGTGTGGTGTGTCCTCCTGACAGTGTTCAGCTAAAGCTACAAGTTAGTTTAGTGTGACCTCTGCACAGTGTTCAGCCAAAGCTACAAGTTAGTGTAATGCATCCTCCTCACAGTGTTTAGCTAAAGCTGCAAGTTAGTGTAGTGCGTCGTCCTCACAGTGTTTAGCTAAAGCTACAAGTTAGTTTAGTGTGACCTCTGCACAGTGTTCAGCTAAAGCTACAAGTTAGTGTAGTGCGCCCTCCTCACAGTGTTCAGCTAAAGCTACAAGTTAGTGTAGTGTGCCCTCCTCACAGTGTTCAACTAAAGCTACATGTTAGTGTAGTGCGTCCTCCTCACAGTGTTCAGCTAAAGCTACAAGTTAGTGTAGTGCGTCCTCCTCACAGTGTTCAGCTAAAGCTACAAGTTAGTGTAGTGCGTCCTCCTTACAGTGTTCAGCTAAAGCTACAAGTTAGTGTAGTGCGTCCTCTGAACAGTGTTCAGGTAAAGCTACAAGTTAGTTTAGTGTGACCTCTGCACAGTGTTCAGCTACAGCTACAAGTTAGTGTAGTGCATCCTCCTCACAGTGTTCAGCTAAAGCTACAAGTTAGTGTAGTGCGTTCTCTGAACAGTGTTCAGCTAAAACTACAAGTTAGTGTAGTGCGTTCTCTGAACAGTGTTCAGCTAAAGCTACAAGTTAGTTTAGTGTGACCTCTGCACAGTGTTCAGCTAAAGCTACAAGTTAGTGTAGTGCATCCTCCTCACAGTGTTCAGCTAAAGCTACAAGTTAGTGTAGTGTGTTCTCCTCACAGTGTTCAGCTAAAACTACAAGTTAGTGTAGTGCGTCCTCCTCACAGTGTTCAGCTAAAGCTACAAGTTAGTGAAGTGCGTCCTCCTCACAGTGTTCAGTTAAAGCTACAAGTTAGTGTAGTGTGTTCTCTGAACAGTGTTCAGCTAAAGCTACAAGTTAATTTAGTGTGACCTCTGCACAGTGTTCAGCTAAAGCTACAAGTTAGTGTAGTGCGTCCTCCTCACAGTGTTCAGCTAAAGCTACAAGTTAGTTTAGTGTGACCTCTGCACAGTGTCCAGCTAAAGCTACAAGTTAGTGTAGTGCATCCTCTGAACAGTGTTCAGCTAAAGCTACAAGTTAGTGTAGTGCGTCCTCTGAACAGTGTTCAGCTAAAGCTACAAGCTAGTGTAGTGTGTCTTCCTCACAGTGCTCAGCTAAAACTACAAGTTAGTGTAGTGTGTCCTCCTCACAGTGTTCAGCTAAAGCTACAAGTTAGTGTAGTGCGTCCTCTGAACAGTGTTCAGCTAAAGCTACAAGTTAGTGTAGTGCGTCCTCTGAACAGTGTTCAGCTAAAGCTACATTTTAGTTTAGTGTGACCTCTGCACAGTGTTCAGCTAAAGCTACAAGTTAGTTTGGTGCGTCCTCCTCACAGTGTTCAGCTAAAGCTACAAGTTAGTGTTGTGCGTCCTCTGAACAGTGTTCAGCTAAAGCTACAAGTTAGTTTAGTGTGACCTCTGCACAGTGTTTAGCTAAAGCTGCAAGTTAGTGTAGTGCATCCTCTGAACAGTGTTCAGCTAAAGCTACAAGTTAGTGTAGTGCGTCCTCCTCACAGTGTTCAGCTAAAGCTACAAGTTAGTGTAGTGCGTCCTCCTTACAGTGTTCAGCTAAAGCTACAAGTTAGTGTAGTGCGTTCTCTGAACAGTGTTCAGCTAAAGCTACAAGTTAGTTTAGTGTGACCTCTGCACAGTGTTCAGCTAAAGCTACAAGTTAGTGTAGTGCATCCTCCTCACAGTGTTCAGCTAAAGCTGCAAGTTAGTGTAGTATGTCCTCTGAACAGTGTTCAGCTAAAGCTACAAGTTAGTGTAGTGTGTTCTCTCAACAGTGTTCAGCTAAAGCTACAAGTTAGTGTAGTGCGTCCTCCTCACAGTGTTCAGCTAAAGCTACAAGTTAGTGTAGTGCGTCCTCCTCACAGTGTTCAGCTAAAGCTACAAGTTAGTGTAGTGCGTCCTCTGAACAGTGTTCAGCTAAAGCTACAAGTTAGTTTAATGTGACCTCTGCACAGTGTTCAGCTAAAGCTACAAGTTAGTGTGGTGCGTCCTCCTTACAGTGTTCAGCTAAAGCTGCAAGTTAGTGTAGTATGTCCTCTGAACAGTGTTCAGCTAAAGCTACAAGTTAATTTAGTGTGACCTCTGCACAATGTTCAGCTAAAGCTACAAGTTAGTGTAGTGCGTCCTCCTCACAGTGTTCAGCTAAAGCTACAAGTTAGTTTAGTGTGACCTCTGCACAGTGTTCAGCTAAAGCTACAAGTTAGTGTGGTGCGTCCTCCTGACAGTGTTCAGCTAAAACTACAAGTTAGTTTAGTGTGACCTCTGCACAGTGTTCAGCCAAAGCTACAAGTTAGTGTAATGCATCCTCCTCACAGTGTTTAGCTAAAGCTGCAAGTTAGTGTAGTGCGTCGTCCTCACAGTGTTCAGCTAAAGCTACAAGTTAGTTTAGTGTGACCTCTGCACAGTGTTCAGATAAAGCTATAAGTTAGTGTAGTGCATCCTCTGAACAGTTTTCAGCTAAAGCTACAAGTCAGTGTCGTGCACAGTGTTCAGCTAAAGCTACAAGTTAGTGTAGTGAGTCCTCCTCACAGTGTTCAGCTAAAGCTACAAGTTAGTGTAGTGTGCCCTCCTCACAGTGTTCAACTAAAGCTACATGTTAGTGTAGTGCGTCCTCCTCACAGTGTTCAGCTAAAGCTACAAGTTAGTGTAGTGCGTCCTCCTCACAGTGTTCAGCTAAAGCTACAAGTTAGTGTAGTGCGTCCTCTGAACAGTGTTCAGCTAAAGCTACAAGTTAGTTTAGTGTGACCTCTGCACAGTGTTCAGCTAAAGCTACACTTAGTGTAGTGCATCCTCTGAACAGTGTTCAGCTAAAGCTACAGGTCAGTGTCGTGCACAGTGTTCAGCTAAAGCTACAAGTTAGTGTAGTGCGTCCTCCTCACAGTGTTCAGCTAAAGCTACAAGTTAGTGTAGTGTGCCCTCCTCACAGTGTTCAACTAAAGCTACAAGTTAGTGTAGTGCGTCCTCCTCACAGTGTTCAGCTAAAGCTCAAAGTTAGTGTAGTGCGTCCTCCTCACAGTGTTCAGCTAAAGCTACAAGTTATTTTAGTGTGACCTCTGCATAGTATTCAGCTAAAGCTACAAGTTAGTGTAGTGCGTCCTCCTCACAGTGTTCAGCTAAAGCTACAAGTTAGTGTAGTGCGTTCTCTAAACAGTGTTCAGCTAAAGCTACAAGTTAGTGTAGTGCGTCCTCTTCACAGTGTTCAGCTAAAGCTACAAGTTAGTGTAGTGCGTCCTCCTCACAGTGTTCAGCTAAAGCTACAAGTTAGTGTAGTGCGTCCTCTGAACAGTGTTCAGCTAAAGCTACAAGTTAGTTTAATGTGACCTCTGCACAGTGTTCAGCTAAAGCTACAAGTTAGTGTGGTGCGTCCTCCTTACAGTGTTCAGCTAAAGCTGCAAGTTAGTGTAGTATGTCCTCTGAACAGTGTTCAGCTAAAGCTACAAGTTAATTTAGTGTGACCTCTGCACAATGTTCAGCTAAAGCTACAAGTTAGTGTAGTGCGTCCTCCTCACAGTGTTCAGCTAAAGCTACAAGTTAGTTTAGTGTGACCTCTGCACAGTGTTCAGCTAAAGCTACAAGTTAGTGTGGTGCGTCCTCCTGACAGTGTTCAGCTAAAGCTACAAGTTAGTTTAGTGTGACCTCTGCACAGTGTTCAGCCAAAGCTACAAGTTAGTGTAATGCATCCTCCTCACAGTGTTTAGCTAAAGCTGCAAGTTAGTGTAGTGCGTCGTCCTCACAGTGTTTAGCTAAAGCTACAAGTTAGTTTAGTGTGACCTCTGCACAGTGTTCAGCTAAAGCTACAAGTTAGTGTAGTGCATCCTCTGAACAGTTTTCAGCTAAAGCTACAAGTCAGTGTCGTGCACAGTGTTCAGCTAAAGCTACAAGTTAGTGTGGTGCATCCTCCTTACAGTGTTCAGCTAAAGCTGCAAGTTAGTGTAGTATGTCCTCTGAACAGTGTTCAGCTAAAGCTACAAGTTAGTGTAGTGCGTTCTCTAAACAGTGTTCAGCTAAAGCTACAAGTTAGTGTAGTGCGTCCTCCTCACAGTGTTCAGCTAAAGCTACAAGTTAGTGTAGTGCGTCCTCCTCACAGTGTTCAGCTAAAGCTACAAGTTAGTGTAGTGCGTCCTCTGAACAGTGTTCAGCTAAAGCTACAAGTTAGTTTAATGTGACCTCTGCACAGTGTTCAACTAAAGCTACAAGTTAGTGTGGTGCGTCCTCCTTACAGTGTTCAGCTAAAGCCGCAAGTTGGTGTAGTATGTCCTCTGAACAGTGTTCAGCTAAAGCTACAAGTTAATTTAGTGTGACCTCTGCACAATGTTCAGCTAAAGCTACAAGTTAGTGTAGTGCATCCTCCTCACAGTGTTCAGCTAAAGCTACAAGTTAGTTTAGTGTGACCTCTGCACAGTGTTCAGCGAGAGCTACAAGTTAGTGTGGTGCGTCCTCCTGACAGTGTTCAGCTAAAGCTACAAGTTAGTGTAATGCATCCTCCTCACAGTGTTTAGCTAAAGCTGCAAGTTAGTGTAGTGCGTCGTCCTCACAGTGTTCAGCTAAAGCTACAAGTTAGTTTAGTGTGACCTCTGCACAGTGTTCAGATAAAGCTACAAGTTAGTGTAGTGCATCCTCTAAACAGTTTTCAGCTAAAGCTACAAGTCAGTGTCGTGCACAGTGTTCAGCTAAAGCTACAAGTTAGTGTAGTGAGTCCTCCTCACAGTGTTCAGCTAAAGCTACAAGTTAGTGTAGTGTGCCCTCCTCACAGTGTTCAACTAAAGCTACATGTTAGTGTAGTGCGTCCTCCTCTCAGTGTTCAGGTAAAGCTACAAGTTAGTGTAGTGCGTCCTCCTCACAGTGTTCAGCTAAAGCTACAAGTTAGTGTAGTGCGTCCTCTGAACAGTGTTCAGCTAAAGCTACAAGTTAGTTTAGTGTGACCTCTGCACAGTGTTCAGCTAAAGCTACATTTAGTGTAGTGCATCCTCTGAACAGTGTTCAGCTAAAGCTACAGGTCAGTGTCGTGCACAGTGTTCAGCTAAAGCTACAAGTTAGTGTAGTGCGTCCTCCTCACAGTGTTCAGCTAAAGCTACAAGGTAGTGTAGTGTGCCCTCCTCACAGTGTTCAACTAAAGCTACAAGTTAGTGTAGTGCGTCCTCCTCACAGTGTTCAGCTAAAGCTCAAAGTTAGTGTAGTGCGTCCTCCTCACAGTGTTCAGCTAAAGCTACAAGTTATTTTAGTGTGACCTCTGCATAGTATTCAGCTAAAGCTACAAGTTAGTGTAGTGCGTCCTCCTCACAGTGTTCAGCTAAAGCTACAAGTTAGTGTAGTGTGTTCTCTAAACAGTGTTCAGCTAAAGCTACAAGTTAGTGTAGTGCGTCCTCTTCACAGTGTTCAGCTAAAGCTACAAGTTAGTGTAGTGCGTCCTCCTCACAGTGTTCAGCTAAAGCTACAAGTTAGTGTAGTGCGTCCTCTGAACAGTGTTCAGCTAAAGCTACAAGTTAGTTTAATGTGACCTCTGCACAGTGTTCAGCTAAAGCTACAAGTTAGTGTGGTGCGTCCTCCTTACAGTGTTCAGCTAAAGCTGCAAGTTAGTGTAGTATGTCCTCTGAACAGTGTTTAGCTAAAGCTACAAGTTAGTGTAGTGCGTTCTCTAAACAGTGTTCAGCTAAAGCTACAAGTTAGTGTAGTGCGTCCTCCTCACAGTGTTTAGCTAAAGCTACAAGTTAGTGTAGTGCGTCCTCTGAACAGTGTTCAGCTAAAGCTACAAGTTAGTTTAATGTGACCTCTGCACAGTGTTCAGCTAAAGCTACAAGTTAGTGTGGTGCGTCCTCCTTACAGTGTTCAGCTAAAGCTCAAGTTAGTGTAGTGTGTTCTCCTCACAGTGTTCAGCTAAAACTACAAGTTAGTGTAGTGCGTCCTCCTCATAGTGTTCAGCTAAAGCTACAAGTTAGTGTAGTGTGCCCTCCTCACAGTGTTCAACTAAAGCTACAAGTTAGTGTAGTGCGTCCTCCTCACAGTGTTCAGCTAAAGCTCCAAGTTAGTGTAGTGTGCACTCCTCACAGTGTTCAGCTAAAGCTACAAGGTAGTGCAGTGCGTCCTCCTCACAGTGTTCAGCTAAAGCTACAAGTTAGTGTAGTGCGTCCTCCTCAAAGTGTTCAGCTAAAACTACAAGTTAGTGTAGTGCATCCTCCTCACAGTGTTCAGCTAAAGCTACAAGTTAGTGTAGTGCGTCCTCCTCACAGTCTTTAGCTAAAGCTACAAGTTAGTGTAGTGCGTCCTCCTCACAGTCTTCAGCTAAAGCTACAAGTTAGTGTAGTGTGTCCTCTAAACAGTGTTCAGCTAAAGCTACAAGTTATTTTAGTGTGACCTCTGCATAGTGTTCAGCTAAAGCTACAAGTTAGTGTGGTGTGTCCTCCTGACAGTGTTCAGCTAAAGCTACAAGTTAGTTTAGTGTGACCTCTGCACAGTGTTCAGCCAAAGCTACAAGTTAGTGTAATGCATCCTCCTCACAGTGTTTAGCTAAAGCTGCAAGTTAGTGTAGTGCGTCGTCCTCACAGTGTTTAGCTAAAGCTACAAGTTAGTTTAGTGTGACCTCTGCACAGTGTTCAGCTAAAGCTACAAGTTAGTGTAGTGCATCCTCTGAACAGTTTTCAGCTAAAGCTACAAGTCAGTGTCGTGCACAGTGTTCAGCTAAAGCTACAAGTTAGTGTAGTGCGCCCTCCTCACAGTGTTCAGCTAAAGCTACAAGTTAGTGTAGTGTGCCCTCCTCACAGTGTTCAACTAAAGCTACATGTTAGTGTAGTGCGTCCTCCTCACAGTGTTCAGCTAAAGCTACAAGTTAGTGTAGTGCGTCCTCCTCACAGTGTTCAGCTAAAGCTACAAGTTAGTGTAGTGCGTCCTCCTTACAGTGTTCAGCTAAAGCTACAAGTTAGTGTAGTGCGTCCTCTGAACAGTGTTCAGGTAAAGCTACAAGTTAGTTTAGTGTGACCTCTGCACAGTGTTCAGCTACAGCTACAAGTTAGTGTAGTGCATCCTCCTCACAGTGTTCAGCTAAAGCTACAAGTTAGTGTAGTGCGTTCTCTGAACAGTGTTCAGCTAAAACTACAAGTTAGTGTAGTGCGTTCTCTGAACAGTGTTCAGCTAAAGCTACAAGTTAGTTTAGTGTGACCTCTGCACAGTGTTCAGCTAAAGCTACAAGTTAGTGTAGTGCATCCTCCTCACAGTGTTCAGCTAAAGCTACAAGTTAGTGTAGTGTGTTCTCCTCACAGTGTTCAGCTAAAACTACAAGTTAGTGTAGTGCGTCCTCCTCACAGTGTTCAGCTAAAGCTACAAGTTAGTGTAGTGTGCCCTCCTCACAGTGTTCAACTAAAGCTACAAGTTAGTGTAGTGCGTCCTCCTCACAGTGTTCAGCTAAAGCTCCAAGTTAGTGTAGTGTGCACTCCTCACAGTGTTCAGCTAAAGCTACAAGGTAGTGCAGTGCGTCCTCCTCACAGTGTTCAGCTAAAGCTACAAGTTAGTGTAGTGCGTCCTCCTCAAAGTGTTCAGCTAAAACTACAAGTTAGTGTAGTGCATCCTCCTCACAGTGTTCAGCTAAAGCTACAAGTTAGTGTAGTGCGTCCTCCTCACAGTCTTTAGCTAAAGCTACAAGTTAGTGTAGTGCGTCCTCCTCACAGTCTTCAGCTAAAGCTACAAGTTAGTGTAGTGTGTCCTCTAAACAGTGTTCAGCTAAAGCTACAAGTTATTTTAGTGTGACCTCTGCATAGTGTTCAGCTAAAGCTACAAGTTAGTGTGGTGTGTCCTCCTGACAGTGTTCAGCTAAAGCTACAAGTTAGTTTAGTGTGACCTCTGCACAGTGTTCAGCCAAAGCTACAAGTTAGTGTAATGCATCCTCCTCACAGTGTTTAGCTAAAGCTGCAAGTTAGTGTAGTGCGTCGTCCTCACAGTGTTTAGCTAAAGCTACAAGTTAGTTTAGTGTGACCTCTGCACAGTGTTCAGCTAAAGCTACAAGTTAGTGTAGTGCATCCTCTGAACAGTTTTCAGCTAAAGCTACAAGTCAGTGTCGTGCACAGTGTTCAGCTAAAGCTACAAGTTACTGTAGTGCGCCCTCCTCACAGTGTTCAGCTAAAGCTACAAGTTAGTGTAGTGTGCCCTCCTCACAGTGTTCAACTAAAGCTACATGTTAGTGTAGTGCGTCCTCCTCACAGTGTTCAGCTAAAGCTACAAGTTAGTGTAGTGCGTCCTCCTCACAGTGTTCAGCTAAAGCTACAAGTTAGTGTAGTGCGTCCTCCTTACAGTGTTCAGCTAAAGCTACAAGTTAGTGTAGTGCGTCCTCTGAACAGTGTTCAGGTAAAGCTACAAGTTAGTTTAGTGTGACCTCTGCACAGTGTTCAGCTACAGCTACAAGTTAGTGTAGTGCATCCTCCTCACAGTGTTCAGCTAAAGCTACAAGTTAGTGTAGTGCGTTCTCTGAACAGTGTTCAGCTAAAACTTCAAGTTAGTGTAGTGCGTTCTCTGAACAGTGTTCAGCTAAAGCTACAAGTTAGTTTAGTGTGACCTCTGCACAGTGTTCAGCTAAAGCTACAAGTTAGTGTAGTGCATCCTCCTCACAGTGTTCAGCTAAAGCTACAAGTTAGTGTAGTGTGTTCTCCTCACAGTGTTCAGCTAAAACTACAAGTTAGTGTAGTGCGTCCTCCTCACAGTGTTCAGCTAAAGCTACAAGTTAGTGAAGTGCGTCCTCCTCACAGTGTTCAGTTAAAGCTACAAGTTAGTGTAGTGTGTTCTCTGAACAGTGTTCAGCTAAAGCTACAAGTTAATTTAGTGTGACCTCTGCACAGTGTTCAGCTAAAGCTACAAGTTAGTGTAGTGCGTCCTCCTCACAGTGTTCAGCTAAAGCTACAAGTTAGTTTAGTGTGACCTCTGCACAGTGTCCAGCTAAAGCTACAAGTTAGTGTAGTGCATCCTCTGAACAGTGTTCAGCTAAAGCTACAAGTTAGTGTAGTGCGTCCTCTGAACAGTGTTCAGCTAAAGCTACAAGCTAGTGTAGTGTGTCTTCCTCACAGTGCTCAGCTAAAACTACAAGTTAGTGTAGTGTGTCCTCCTCACAGTGTTCAGCTAAAGCTACAAGTTAGTGTAGTGCGTCCTCTGAACAGTGTTCAGCTAAAGCTACAAGTTAGTGTAGTGCGTCCTCTGAACAGTGTTCAGCTAAAGCTACATTTTAGTTTAGTGTGACCTCTGCACAGTGTTCAGCTAAAGCTACAAGTTAGTTTGGTGCGTCCTCCTCACAGTGTTCAGCTAAAGCTACAAGTTAGTGTTGTGCGTCCTCTGAACAGTGTTCAGCTAAAGCTACAAGTTAGTTTAGTGTGACCTCTGCACAGTGTTTAGCTAAAGCTGCAAGTTAGTGTAGTGCATCCTCTGAACAGTGTTCAGCTAAAGCTACAAGTTAGTGTAGTGCGTCCTCCTCACAGTGTTCAGCTAAAGCTACAAGTTAGTGTAGTGCGTCCTCCTTACAGTGTTCAGCTAAAGCTACAAGTTAGTGTAGTGCGTTCTCTGAACAGTGTTCAGCTAAAGCTACAAGTTAGTTTAGTGTGACCTCTGCACAGTGTTCAGCTAAAGCTACAAGTTAGTGTAGTGCATCCTCCTCACAGTGTTCAGCTAAAGCTACAAGTTAGTGTAGTGTGTTCTCCTCACAGTGTTCAGCTAAAACTACAAGTTAGTGTAGTGCGTCCTCCTCACTGTGTTCAGCTAAAGCTACAAGTTAGTGAAGTGCGTCCTCCTCACAGTGTTCAGTTAAAGCTACAAGTTAGTGTAGTGTGTTCTCTGAACAGTGTTCAGCTAAAGCTACAAGTTAATTTAGTGTGACCTCTGCACAGTGTTCAGCTAAAGCTACAAGTTAGTGTAGTGCGTCCTCCTCACAGTGTTCAGCTAAAGCTACAAGTTAGTTTAGTGTGACCTCTGCACAGTGTTCAGCTAAAGCTACAAGTTAGTGTAGTGCATCCTCTGAACAGTGTTCAGCTAAAGCTACAAGTTAGTGTAGTGCGTCCTCTGAACAGTGTTCAGCTAAAGCTACAAGCTAGTGTAGTGTGTCTTCCTCACAGTGCTCAGCTAAAACTACAAGTTAGTGTAGTGTGTCCTCCTCACAGTGTTCAGCTAAAGCTACAAGTTAGTGTAGTGCGTCCTCTGAACAGTGTTCAGCTAAAGCTACAAGTTAGTGTAGTGCGTCCTCTGAACAGTGTTCAGCTAAAGCTACATTTTAGTTTAGTGTGACCTCTGCACAGTGTTCAGCTAAAGCTACAAGTTAGTTTGGTGCATCCTCCTCACAGTGTTCAGCTAAAGCTACAAGTTAGTGTAGTGCGTCCTCTGAACAGTGTTCAGCTAAAGCTACAAGTTAGTTTAGTGTGACCTCTGCACAGTGTTTAGCTAAAGCTGCAAGTTAGTGTAGTGCATCCTCTGAACAGTGTTCAGCTAAAGCTACAAGTTAGTGTAGTGTGTCCTCTGAACCGTGTTCAGCTAAAGCTACAAGTTAGTGTAGTATGTCCTCCTCACAGTGCTCAGCTAAAGCTACAAGTTAGTTTAGTGTGACCTCTGCACAGTGTTCAGCTAAAGCTACAAGTTAGTGTGGTGTATCCTCCTCACAGTGTTTAGCTAAAGATACAAGTTAAAGTAGTGCGTCCTCTGAACAGTGTTCAGCTAAAGCTACAAGTTAGTTTAGTGTGACCTCTGCACAGTGATCAGCTAAAGCTACAAGTTAGTGTAGTGCGTCCTCTGAACAGTGTTCAGCTAAAGCTACAAGTTAGTGTAGTGTGTCCTCCTCACAGTGTTCAGCTAAAGCTACAAGTTAGTGTAGTGCGTCCTCCTCAAAGTGTTCAGATAAAACTACAAGTTAGTGTAGTGCATCCTCCTCACAGTGTTCAGCTAAAGCTACAAGTTAGTGTAGTGCGTCCTCCTCACAGTCTTCAGCTAAAGCTACAAGTTAGTGTAGTGCGTCCTCCTCACAGTCTTCAGCTAAAGCTACAAGTTAGTGTAGTGTGTCCTCTAAACAGTGTTCAGCTAAAGCTACAAGTTATTTTAGTGTGACCTCTGCACAGTGTTCAGCTAAAGCTACAAGTTAGTGTAGTGAGTCCTCTAAACAGTGTTCAGCTAAAGCTACAAGTTATTTTAGTGTGACCTCTGCATAGTGTTCAGCTAAAGCTACAAGTTAGTGTAGTGCGTTCTCTAAACAGTGTTCAGCTAAAGCTACAAGTTAGTGTAGTGCGTCCCCCTCACAGTGTTCAGCTAAAGCTACAAGTTAGTGTAGTGCGTCCTCCTCACAGTGTTCAGCTAAAGCTACAAGTTAGTGTAGTGCGTCCTCCTCACAGTGTTCAGCTAAAGCTACAAGTTAGTTTAGTGTGACCTCTGCACAGTGTTCAGCTAAAGCTACAACTTAGTGTGGTGCGTCCTCCTTACAGTGTTCATCTAAAGCTGCAAGTTAGTGTAGTATGTCCTTTGAACAGTGTTCAGCTAAAGCTACAAGTTAATTTAGTGTGACCTCTGCACAGTGTTCAGCTAAAGCTACAAGTTAGTGTAGTGCGTCCTCTGAACAGTGTTCAGCTAAAGCTACAAGTTAGTTTAGTGTGACCTCTGCACAGTGTTCAGCTAAAGCTACAAGTTAGTGTGGTGTGTCCTCCTGACAGTGTTCAGCTAAAGCTACAAGTTAGTTTAGTGTGACCTCTGCACAGTGTTCAGCCAAAGCTACAAGTTAGTGTAATGCATCCTCCTCACAGTGTTTAGCTAAAGCTGCAAGTTAGTGTAGTGCGTCCTCCTCACAGTGTTGAGCTAAAGCTACAAGTTAGTTTAGTGTGACCTCTGCACAGTGTTCAGCTAAAGCTACAAGTTATTGTAGTGCATCCTCTGAACAGTGTTCAGCTAAAGCTACAAGTCAGTGTCGTGCACAGTGTTCAGCTAAAGCTACAAGTTAGTGTAGTGCGTCCTCCTCACAGTGTTCAGCTAAAGCTACAAGTTAGTGTAGTGTGCCCTCCTCACAGTGTTCAACTAAAGCTACAAGTTAGTGTAGTGCGTCCTCCTCACAGTGTTCAGCTAAAGCTCCAAGTTAGTGTAGTGTGCACTCCTCACAGTGTTCAGCTAAAGCTACAAGGTAGTGCAGTGCGTCCTCCTCACAGTGTTCAGCTAAAGCTACAAGTTAGTGTAGTGCGTCCTCCTCAAAGTGTTCAGCTAAAACTACAAGTTAGTGTAGTGCATCCTCCTCACAGTGTTCAGCTAAAGCTACAAGTTAGTGTAGTGCATCCTCCTCACAGTCTTTAGCTAAAGCTACAAGTTAGTGTAGTGCGTCCTCCTCACAGTCTTCAGCTAAAGCTACAAGTTAGTGTAGTGTGTCCTCTAAACAGTGTTCAGCTAAAGCTACAAGTTATTTTAGTGTGACCTCTGCATAGTGTTCAGCTAAAGCTACAAGTTAGTGTAGTGCGTCCTCCTCACAGTGTTCAGCTAAAGCTACAAGTTAGTGTAGTGCGTTCTCTAAACAGTGTTCTGCTAAAGCTACAAGTTAGTGTAGTGCGTCCTCCTCACAGTGTTCAGCTAAAGCTACAAGTTAGTGTAGTGCGTCCTCCTCACAGTGTTCAGCTAAAGCTACAAGTTAGTGTAGTTCGTCCTCTGAACAGTGTTCAGCTAAAGCTACAAGTTAGTTTAGTGTGACCTCTGCACAGTGTTCAGCTAAAGCTACAAGTTAGTGTGGTTCGTCCTCCTTACAGTGTTCAGCTAAAGCTGCAAGTTAGTGTAGTATGTCCTCTGAACATTGTTCAGCTAAAGCTACAAGTTAATTTAGTGTGACCTCTGCACAATGTTCAGCTAAAGCTACAAGTTAGTGTAATGCGTCCTCCTCACAGTGTTCAGCTAAAGCTACAAGTTAGTTTAGTGTAACCTCTGAACAGTGTTCAGCTAAAGCTACAAGTTAGTGTCGTGCACAGTGTTCAGCTAAAGCTACAAGTTAGTGTAGTGCATCCTCCTCACAGTGTTCAGCTAAAGCTACAAGTTAGTGTAGTGTGTTCTCCTCACAGTGTTCAGCTAAAACTACAAGTTAGTGTAGTGCGTCCTCCTCACAGTGTTCAGCTAAAGCTACAAGTTAGTGTAGTGCGTCCTCCTCACAGTGTTCAGTTAAAGCTACAAGTTATTGTAGTGCGTTCTCTGAACAGTGTTCAGCTAAAGCTACAAGTTAGTGTGGTGCGTCCTCCTCACAGTGTTCAGCTAAAGCTACAAGTTAGTGTAGTGCGTCCTCTGAACAGTGTTCAGCTAAAGCTACAAGTTAGTTTAGTGTGACCTCTGCACAGTGTTTACCTAAAGCTGCAAGTTAGTGTAGTGCATCCTCTCAACAGTGTTCAGCTAAAGCTACAAGTTAGTGTAGTGCGTCCTCTGAACAGTGTTCAGCTAAAGCTACAAGTTAGTGTAGTATGTCCTCCTCACAGTGCTCAGCTAAAGCTACAAGTTAGTTTAGTGTGACCTCTGCACAGTGTTCAGCTAAAGCTACAAGTTAGTGTGGTGTATCCTCCTCACAGTGTTCAGCTAAAGCTACAAGTTAGTGTAGTGCGTCCTCTGAACAGTGTTCAGCTAAAACTACAAGTTAGTGTAGTGCATCCTCTGAACAGTGTTCAGCTAAAGCTACAAGTTAGTGTCGTGCACAGTGTTCAGCTATATCTACAAGTTAGTGTAGTGCATCCTCCTCACAGTGTTCAGCTAAAGCTCAAGTTAGTGTAGTGTGTTCTCCTCACAGTGTTCAGCTAAAACTCTAAGTTAGTGTAGTGCGTCCTCTTCACAGTGTTCAGCTAAAGCTACAAGTTAGTGTAGTGCGTCCTCCTCACAGTGCTCAGCTAAAGCTACAAGTTAGTGTAGTGCGTCCTCCTTACAGTGTTCAGCTAAAGCTACAAGTTAGTGTAGTGCGTCCTCTCAACAGTGTTCAGGTAAAGCTACAAGTTAGTTTAGTGTGACCTCTGCACAGTTTTCAGCTACAGCTAAAAGTTAGTGTAGTGCATCCTCTGAACAGTGTTCAGCTAAAGCTACAAGTTAGTGTAGTGCATCCTCCTCACAGTGTTCAGCTAAAGGTACAAGTTAGTGTAGTGCGTTCTCTGAACAGTGTTCAGCTAAAGCTACAAGTTAGTTTAGTGTGACCTCTGCACAGTGTTCAGCTAAAGCTACAAGTTAGTGTAGTGCATCCTCCTCACAGTGTTCAGCTGAAGCTACAAGTTAGTGTAGTGTGTTCTCCTCACAGCGTTCAGCTAAAACTACAAGTTAGTGTAGTGCGTCCTCCTCACAGTGTTCAGCTAAAGCTACAAGTTAGTGAAGTGCGTCCTCCTCACAGTGTTCAGTTAAAGCTACAAGTTAGTGTAGTGTGTTCTCTGAACAGTGTTCAGCTAAAGCTACAAGTTAATTTAGTGTGACCTCTGCACAGTGTTCAGCTAAAGCTACAAGTTAGTGTGGTGCGTCCTCCTCACAGTGTTCAGCTAAAGCTACAAGTTAGTGTAGTGCGTCCTCTGAACAGTGTTCAGCTAAAGCTACAAGTTAGTTTAGTGTGACCTCTGCACAGTGTTTACCTAAAGCTGCAAGTTAGTGTAGTGCATCCTCTGAACAGTGTTCAGCTAAAGCTACAAGTTAGTGTAGTGCGTCCTCTGAACAGTGTTCAGCTAAAGCTACAAGTTAGTGTAGTATGTCCTCCTCACAGTGCTCAGCTAAAGCTACAAGTTAGTTTAGTGTGACCTCTGCACAGTGTTCAGCTAAAGCTACAAGTTAGTGTGGTGTATCCTCCTCACAGTGTTCAGCTAAAGCTACAAGTTAGTGTAGTGCTTCCTCTGAACAGTGTTCAGCTAAAGCTACAAGTTAGTTTAGTGTGACCTCTGCACAGTGATCAACTAAAGCTACAAGTTTGTGTAGTGCGTCCTCTGAACAGTGTTCAGCTAAAGCTACAAGTTAGTGTAGTGCGTCCTCCTCACAGTGTTCAGCTAAAGCTACAAGTTAGTGTAGTGCGTCCTCCTCAAAGTGTTCAGCTAAAACTACAAGTTAGTGTAGTGCATCCTCCTCACAGTGTTCAGCTAAAGCTACAAGTTAGTGTAGTGCGTCCTCCTCACAGTCTTCAGCTAAAGCTACAAGTTAGTGTAGTGCGTCCTCCTCACAGTCTTCAGCTAAAGCTACAAGTTAGTGTAGTGTGTCCTCTAAACAGTGTTCAGCTAAAGCTACAAGTTAGTTTAGTGTGACCTCTGCACAGTGTTCAGCCAAAGCTACAAGTTAGTGTAATGCATCCTCCTTACAGTGTTTAGCTAAAGCTACAAGTTAGTGTAGTGCGTCCTCTGAACAGTGTTCAGCTAAAGCTACAAGTTAGTTTAGTGTGACCTCTGCACAGTGTTCAGCAAAAGCTACAAGTTAGTGTAGTGCATCCTCTGAACAGTGTTCAGCTAAAGCTACAAGTTAGTGTCGTGCACAGTGTTCAGCTATATCTACAAGTTAGTGTAGTGCATCCTCCTCACAGTGTTCAGCTAAAGCTCAAGTTAGTGTAGTGTGTTCTCCTCACAGTGTTCAGCTAAAACTACAAGTTAGTGTAGTGCGTCCTCTTCACAGTGTTCAGCTAAAGCTACAAGTTAGTGTAGTGCGTCCTCCTCACAGTGTTCAGCTAAAGCTACAAGTTAGTGTAGTGCGTCCTCCTTACAGTGTTCAGCTAAAGCTACAAGTTAGTGTAGTGCGTCCTCTCAACAGTGTTCAGGTAAAGCTACAAGTTAGTTTAGTGTGACCTCTGCACAGTGTTCAGCTACAGCTAAAAGTTAGTGTAGTGCATCCTCTGAACAGTGTTCAGCTAAAGCTACAAGTTAGTGTAGTGCATCCTCCTCACAGTGTTCAGCTAAAGCTACAAGTTAGTGTAGTGCGTTCTCTGAACAGTGTTCAGCTAAAGCTACAAGTTAGTTTAGTGTGACCTCTGCACAGTGTTCAGCTAAAGCTACAAGTTAGTGTAGTGCATCCTCCTCACAGTGTTCAGCTAAAGCTACAAGTTAGTGTAGTGTGTTCTCCTCACAGCGTTCAGCTAAAACTACAAGTTAGTGTAGTGCGTCCTCCTCACAGTGTTCAGCTAAAGCTACAAGTTAGTGAAGTGCGTCCTCCTCACAGTGTTCAGCTAAAGCTACAAGTTAGTGTAGTGTGTTCTCTGAACAGTGTTCAGCTAAAGCTACAAGTTAATTTAGTGTGACCTCTGCACAGTGTTCAGCTAAAGCTACAAGTTAGTGTAGTGCGTCCTCCTCACAGTGTTCAGCTAAAGCTACAAGTTAGTTTAGTGTGACCTCTGCACAGTGTTCAGCTAAAGCTACAAGTTAGTGTAGTGCATCCTCTGAACAGTGTTCAGCTAAAGCTACAAGTTAGTGTCATGCACAGTGTTCAGCTAAAGCTACAAGTTAGTGTCGTGCACAGTGTTCAGCTAAAGCTACAAGTTAGTGTAGTGTGTCCTCCTCACAGTGTTCAGCTAAATCTACAAGTTAGTGTAGTGCGTCCTCCTCACAGTGTTCAGCTAAAGCTACAAGTTAGTGTAGTGCGTCCTCCTTACAGTGTTCAGCTAAAGCTACAAGTTAGTGTAGTGCGTCCTCTGAACAGTGTTCAGCTAAAGCTACAAGTTAGTTTAGTGTGACCTCTGCACAGTGTTCAGCTAAAGCTACAAGTTAGTGTAGTGCACCCTCTGAACAGTGATCAGCTAAAGCTACAAGTTAGTGTAGTGCGTCCTCTGAACAGTGTTCAGCTAAAGCTACAAGCTAGTGTAGTGTGTCTTCCTCACAGTGCTCAGCTAAAACTACAAGTTAGTGTAGTGTGTCCTCCTCCCAGTGTTCAGCTAAAGCTACAAGTTAGTGTAGTGCGTCCTCTGAACAGTGTTCAGCTAAAGCTACAAGTTAGTGTAGTGCGTCCCCTGAACAGTGTTCAGTTAAAGCTACATTTTAGTTTAGTGTGACCTCTGCACAGTGTTCAGCTAAAGCTACAAGTTAGTTTGGTGCGTCCTCCTCACAGTGTTCAGCTAAAGCTACAAGTTAGTGTAGTGCGTCCTCTGAACAGTGTTCAGCTAAAGCTACAAGTTAGTTTAGTGTGACCTCTGCACAGTGTTTAGCTAAAGCTGCAAGTTAGTGTAGTGCATCCTCTGAACAGTGTTCAGCTAAAGCTACAAGTTAGTGTAGTGCGTCCTCTGAACAGTGTTCAGCTAAAGCTACAAGTTAGTGTAGTGCGTCCTCTGAACAGTGTTCAGCTAAAGCTACAAGTTAGTTTAGTGTGACCTCTGCACAGTGTTCAGCAAAAGCTACAAGTTAGTGTAGTGCATCCTCTGAACAGTGTTCAGCTAAAGCTACAAGTTAGTGTCATGCACAGTGTTCAGCTATATCTACAAGTTAGTGTAGTGCATCCTCCTCACAGTGTTCAGCTAAAGCTCAAGTTAGTGTAGTGTGTTCTCCTCACAGTGTTCAGCTAAAACTACAAGTTAGTGTAGTGCGTCCTCCTCACAGTGTTCAGCTAAAGCTACAAGTTAGTGTAGTGCGTCCTCCTCACAGTGTTCAGCTAAAGCTACAAGTTAGTGTAGTGCGTCCTCTGAACAGTGTTCAGGTAAAGCTACAAGTTAGTTTAGTGTGACCTCTGCACAGTGTTCAGCTACAGCTACAAGTTAGTGTAGTGCATCCTCTGAACAGTGTTCAGCTAAAGCTACAAGTTAGTGTAGTGCATCCTCCTCACAGTGTTCAGCTAAAGCTACAAGTTAGTGTAGTGCGTTCTCTGAACAGTGTTCAGCTAAAGCTACAAGTTAGTTTAGTGTGACCTCTGCACAGTGTTCAGTTAAAGCTACAAGTTAGTGTAGTGCATCCTCCTCACAGTGTTCAGCTAAAGCTACTAGTTAGTGTAGTGTGTTCTCCTCACAGTGTTCAGCTAAAACTACAAGTTAGTGTAGTGCGTCCTCCTCACAGTGTTCAGCTAAAGCTACAAGTTAGTGAAGTGCGTCCTCCTCACAGTGTTCAGTTAAAGCTACAAGTTAGTGTAGTGTGTTCTCTGAACAGTGTTCAGCTAAAGCTACAAGTTAATTTAGTGTGACCTCTGCACAGTGTTCAGCTAAAGCTACAAGTTAGTGTAGTGCGTCCTCCTCACAGTGTTCAGCTAAAGCTACAAGTTAGTTTAGTGTGACCTCTGCACAGTGTTCAGCTAAAGCTACAAGTTAGTGTAGTGCATCCTCTGAACAGTGTTCAGCTAAAGCTACAAGTTAGTGTCATGCACAGTGTTCAGCTAAAGCTACAAGTTAGTGTCGTGCACAGTGTTCAGCTAAAGCTACAAGTTAGTGTAGTGTGTCCTCCTCACAGTGTTCAGCTAAATCTACAAGTTAGTGTAGTGCGTCCTCCTCACAGTGTTCAGCTAAAGCTACAAGTTTGTGTAGTGCGTCCTCCTTACAGTGTTCAGCTAAAGCTACAAGTTAGTGTAGTGCGTCCTCTGAACAGTGTTCAGCTAAAGCTACAAGTTAGTTTAGTGTGACCTCTGCACAGTGTTCAGCTAAAGCTACAAGTTAGTGTAGTGCGTCCTCTGAACAGTGTTCAGCTAAAGCTACAAGTTAGTGTAGTGCGTCCTCTGAACAGTGTTCAGCTAAAGCTACAAGCTAGTGTAGTGTGTCTTCCTCACAGTGCTCAGCTAAAACTACAAGTTAGTGTAGTGTGTCCTCCTCCCAGTGTTCAGCTAAAGCTGCAAGTTAGTGTAGTGCGTCCTCTGAACAGTGTTCAGCTAAAGCTACAAGTTAGTGTAGTGCGTCCTCTGAACAGTGTTCAGCTAAAGCTACATTTTAGTTTAGTGTGACCTCTGCACAGTGTTCAGCTAAAGCTACAAGTTAGTGTAGTGCGTTCTCTGAACAGTGTTCAGCTAAAGCTACAAGTTAGTTTAGTGTGACCTCTGCACAGTGTTCAGCTAAAGCTACAAGTTAGTGTAGTGCATCCTCCTCACAGTGTTCAGCTAAAGCTACAAGTTAGTGTAGTGTGTTCTCCTCACAGCGTTCAGCTAAAACTACAAGTTAGTGTAGTGCGTCCTCCTCACAGTGTTCAGCTAAAGCTACAAGTTAGTGAAGTGCGTCCTCCTCACAGTGTTCAGTTAAAGCTACAAGTTAGTGTAGTGTGTTCTCTGAACAGTGTTCAGCTAAAGCTACAAGTTAATTTAGTGTGACCTCTGCACAGTGTTCAGCTAAAGCTACAAGTTAGTGTAGTGCGTCCTCCTCACAGTGTTCAGCTAAAGCTACAAGTTAGTTTAGTGTGACCTCTGCACAGTGTTCAGCTAAAGCTACAAGTTAGTGTAGTGCATCCTCTGAACAGTGTTCAGCTAAAGCTACAAGTTAGTGTAGTGCGTCCTCTGAACAGTGTTCAGCTAAAGCTACAAGCTAGTGTAGTGTGTCTTCCTCACAGTGCTCAGCTAAAACTACAAGTTAGTGTAGTGTGTCCTCCTCACAGTGTTCAGCTAAAGCTACAAGTTAGTGTAGTGCGTCCTCTGAACAGTGTTCAGCTAAAGCTACAAGTTAGTGTAGTGCGTCCTCTGAACAGTGTTCAGCTAAAGCTACAAGTTAGTGTAGTGCGTCCTCTGAACAGTTTTCAGCTAAAGCTACAAGTCAGTGTCGTGCACAGTGTTCAGCTAAAGCTACAACTTAGTGTAGAGCGTCCTCCTCACAGTGTTCAGCTAAAGCTACAAGTTAGTGTAGTGTGCCCTCCTCACAGTGTTCAACTAAAGCTACATGTTAGTGTAGTGCGTCCTCCTCACAGTGTTCAGCTAAAGCTACAAGTTAGTGTAGTGCATCCTCTGAACAGTGTTCAGCTAAAGCTACAAGCTAGTGTAGTGTGTCTTCCTCACAGTGCTCAGCTAAAACTACAAGTTAGTGTAGTGTGTCCTCCTCACAGTGTTCAGCTAAAGCTACAAGTTAGTGTAGTGCGTCCTCTGAACAGTGTTAAGCTAAAGCTACAAGTTAGTGTAGTGCGTCCTCTGAACAGTTTTCAGCTAAAGCTACAGGTCAGTGTCGTGCACAGTGTTCAGCTAAAGCTACAAGTTAGTGTAGTGCGTCCTCCTCACAGTGTTCAGCTAAAGCTACAAGTTAGTGTAGTGTGCCCTCCTCACAGTGTTCAACTAAAGCTAAAAGGTAGTGTAGTGCGTCCTCCTCACAGTGTTCAGCTAAAGCTACAAGTTATTTTAGTGTGACCTCTGCATAGTATTCAGCTAAAGCTACAAGTTAGTGTAGTGCGTCCTCCTCACAGTGTTAAGCTAAAGCTACAAGTTAGTGTAGTGCGTTCTCTAAACAGTGTTCAGCTAAAGCTACAAGTTAGTGTAGTGCGTCCTCTTCACAGTGTTCAGCTAAAGCTACAAGTTAGTGTAGTGCGTCCTCTGAACAGTGTTCAGCTAAAGCTACAAGTTAGTGTAGTGCGTCCTCTGAACAGTGTTCAGCTAAAGCTACAATTTAGTTTAATGTGACCTCTGCACAGTGTTCAGCTATATCTACAAGTTAGTGTAGTGCATCCTCCTCACAGTGTTCAGCTAAAGCTCAAGTTAGTGTAGTGTGTTCTCCTCACA